>BSBK01005229.1:30000-547500 GCA_027943335.1 Chamaecyparis obtusa
CCAACACCCAAATCAGGGCTTAACTTTGCAATTGTCCACAAAAGTGGTCAAAATAATCACCTTTTCAGACACCCTTTTCAAGGATAGAAAGGATAAAAAAACCTTTATACCTCCAGATCCTTTGTACAGGCCTTTCCTAACTTCTAGCCTTGTTTATAGGCCATATTAGGCCTCATTGGTTCTCAGTGAGGGTTTTATCTTTCCATCCATTGATGATTTTATCAAGATCTCTCCTTCATAGGATAGAGTCTCTGATCACCATGGAACACTTTCTTGGATTTGGGTTGGCTTTCCCAATCACCAAGCTCCCTCCCATTCGCTGGATCAAAGCAAGTTCCCTAACTGGGCTAGATCTGGCTTGCCTAGGGATTGCTTTCAAAATTCATTCCTCTACAACCTAAAAAAAAAAACACATATTTACAATGTATATACATTTCTCTAAAATGTTCCAGGTGGTCATGTGAAACCAACTATAGAATCTTAAGTTAGAGCCATTTTAAGAGCCTCCACTCTGAACAATCTAGTAAGCTAGTCTCAGAGGAGATTTTAACTTTCAATGCTTAAAAGTAAACTAAATAACTTAAAAAAAGGTATATTATAATGATCAAAACATAAATAATGAAAACATACAAACTCCTACTCTGGTTCAATCCATGGTTAAGGATGACCGAGTTCTCAATTCATATCATTCACGGGTACAATCCTGACAGTCACAAAACTAATACAATTACTCAAAGAAAACTTACTTCCAACCTTTGGTCTCAAAAAAATAAATCCATAAATAGACTTAGACAACCTATCTTGGTCCGTATAATACCTATAACTAACTCCTAGGCTTGGACAAACCTTATACCAAATGTTGTCATGACAACTTTCAAAGTTGTCATGACAACTTTTACATTTTTCTTGACAACTTTGTCAAGGTTGAGCCATGAGGTCTAAATAGACTCTCTCAACTATTCGAAGCCTTCTAAGACCCTTTTTCCACTTAATCACACTCATTTAATTCCTTTTTGTAGTGAAGATACACCTTTGACTGATTAGCAATTCCCAATGGCATACAAGCCATATGCTTTGGGTCTTCACCTATTCTAAAGAGACCATCACTAGGACTTAAAACAACTACCTAAGAACTTTATGATGCAGGAGCATCCTAGGTGTAAGAGCAATCTTGCATCACCCAAAAAAAAATATTTCTATTTTTATATTCAATAAGGGCTATTTTGTGCAAAGTTGCTATTTATGGAAAGTTACTATTTTTGGTAATTTACGTATGAGCTCAGAATGATCTGATTTCTTTCTTGGAGGTTCATTTTGGTCATATAAGTCTGCCAGTAAAATTTCATTGCCAGATCAAGTGTATATTGGAAGATATTGAAGATTTTCAGTATTGGCAGCAGGTTACAGAAACTTTGAACTCAGTTTTGAAGGCTTTAGAGGCCCCGGATGAGGTCAAAAATTTGGGTGACGGGTGCTTGCGCAGGTTAAGCCTATAAAGCACTTCGTGGCATTTCTGAAATGGGGTTATAATAGTCAATCAGGTCAACTGGTGATGACTTATGGTCTCCGGAAGTCGGGTCACCTGAAATGGCAGAAAATAATTTTCCTTCAAAATTTTTGTTCGGGTTTCAAAAGTTATTTTTAGCCGACTTTGATGTAATAAATTGAAAAATAAATAATTCTAAGTTTGGTCAGCCCTTAGGGCTAAATTTCTGGAACCTTCTCGGGCGATGGAAATTGTGTATATAAGGAAGGCTGTATTATTGTCTTAGGCAGTTCAGAATAGTTCTGGGTAGTAGATCTGGGTAATAGTTCGAGGCTTTGTCCTACAGAATATTGTAAGGGAATGCCCATGTGGCTTTACATATTGTAATTCTGAAAGTTTGTAATTCCACATTTGTGGAGATAATAAGAAGCCAATTTTCTGTTCTTGCATATTGTTGCGGTTTCTCTATTTCTGTTATATGTTTGTGGTACTAAGGGGAGCACCCTTCATCAAGTGGTATCAGAGTAGGTTTTCTTGAGTGTGTAAATAGATCGCCGACTGTGAGGCAGTTTGCACCAAGACCATGGTTAGGGTTTTAGCGCGCATCGTGAAAATGCCTCCACGAAGAGAACGTGGCGGAAGAGTTGGTGTTGTGACACCTGAGGTTAGAGAGCTGCAGAGACAAGTGCGAGCATTGCAAGAAGAGATTCACAGAGGAATGAATCTTAATGTCAGAGACGAAATCGAGGATGAATCCGAAGAAGAATATCAAGAAGGAGAAGCTAAAATTGTGAACCAGGAGGAAGAAAGACTTTTTCAGGCCATTTCTAAGATTGGGAAAAGACCTAAGATTGAGGTTCCTACATTTTCTAGAAATCTTAACCCAGAAGAATTGATCGACTAGATCAATGAATGTGAGGAATATTTTGAGTATGAAGATGTTGAGGATCTTGATAGGGTCAAATTTTTGAAGGCTAGACTGAAAAGTCATGCGAAGATATGGTGGCAAGAGATTCAGTTGGAGCGAAATAGAAGGGGAAAGGAGAAAATCACAAGATGGGATCGGATGGTGGATAAATTAAAGTGACAGTTCATTCTTGTTGATTATGAGCTTGACCTACCAAAGAAAATGCAGAGTTTGAAGCAAGCAGGAAGATCTGTTCAGGAGTATACAGAGGAGTTCTATTGACTTCTCATCAGAACAGGCCATGCAGAAGTTGATAAGGAGAAAGTTGCCTGATACTTTAATGGGTTAAGGCCAAGCATTCAGGAAGAGCTGAATCTGGTTCGAACGAACAGTATTGAAGAGGCATACCAGTTTTCCCTAAAAGTAGAGGAAAAGTTGAACAAGAAGTTTCAGAGCATACAAAACAGAAGAGGTCGCAGTGGACGATCTGGTGGATGGTCATATGGTGGCCGAAATGAGGATCCGAAAAAGAAGGATGAGGCCAGTAGTAGTCAGAATCAGCAAGGAAATAATTCCAATCGCTTCTAGGATCAGAATAATAGAGATCAGAGAGGAAGAGGAAGAGGACAAGGATCTGGAAGAGGTAGCTTTCGTGGAACATGTTTTCACTGTGGAGAAGAAGGTCATAGGGCATTTGAATGTCCTCAACGCCAGGGCAGAACAAACAGGAGAAATGAAGGCCAGGCCAGAGTTGCACATGTAGATGAAGATGCCAGATCATCAAATTCTGAAGATGCTGAAAGAGGAGAAACGTTGATTAACAGAAGAGTCCTGTTGAGTGGTGAGAATGAACCTGAGCAAAGGAGGAGCCTGTTTTTGAATGAAAATGTTGTGATGTGATTATTGATAGTGGAAGCACTGACAATTTGGTGTCAGAAGAGATGGTGACAAAGTTGAAGCTCAAGAGACAGAAACACCCACATCCATATCGGATTGCCTGGGTACAGGATGACCTCAAGGTCATGGTCAATGAACAATGCCTGGTGAAGTTCAAAATTGGTGGATACCAAGATGAGGTATTGTGTGATATCATATCTATGGATGCATGTCATATGTTGTTGGGTAGACCATGGTAGTTTGACAGATGTGCTGTACATGATGGCCGTGCGAATACCTATTCCCTGACAAAGGATGGAGTGTGACATAAGCTAAAACCATTGAAGGAGACTGAAGAGAAGGTATGTGGTAATGCAAGGATAACTTTTGTTGATGGAAGAAATTTTCTAGATGGTATGAGGCATGAGCATGTATGTTTTGCTTTAATTCCAAAAGCTGGTAAAGAGGAAGTAGAAGATGTTCCTGTAGAAGTTGTAGATTTGTTGAATGAGTTTCAGGATATTGTATCCGATAACGTGCCTGATGGATTACCACCAGTCAGGAAGATCAGTCATCAAATGGACTTGATCCCAGGAGCGAGTTTGCCGAATAAGGAAGCACATAGAATGACACCTACAGAAAGTGAGGAGTTGAACAGACAAGTACATGAACTGTTACAGAAAAGATTGATCTATGAGAGTTTGAGTCCCTATGCTGTACCAATGGTATTAGCACCAAAGAAGAATGGAGAATGGAGGATGTGTACAGATTCTAGGGAAATAAACAAGATCACAATCAAGTACAGGTTTTCATTACCATGAATGGATGATATTATTGACTGTTTGAGTGGAGCTGTGTATTTCTCAAAGATAGATCTGAAGAGTGGATATCATCAAATTCGGATCAGAGAAGGAGATGAATGGAAGACTACCTTCAAGACAAAGGAAGGACTATATGAGTGGTTAGTCATGCCTTTTGGGCTAACCAATGCACCGAGCACTTTCATGCGGCTCATGAATGAGGTTCTGAAAAAATTTCTGGGTAAGTTTGTCATTGTTTACCTAGATGATATTCTAATCTTTACTAAGACATTGGAGGAGCATATGATGCATATTCATATGGTATTTAAGAAGCTGATAGAAGAGAAATTGTTGATTAATTTGAAGAAGTGCAGTTTGGTGAAGAAAGAGTTAGTGTATTTGGGATTTGTAGTTTCAGCAGAAGGTCTAAAAATGGACCCAGAGAAGGTACAGGCTATCTTTGAATGGCCTACTCCAAGGAGTGCTACTGAGGTAAGATCTTTTCATGGTTTAGCTAGCTTTTACAGAAAGTTTATCAGAAATTTTAGCAGTATTTGTGGACCCTTGACTGAAACAATGAGAGGGGATAGAAAAGAGTTTAAGTGGACTAATGGGGCAGAAAAGAGTTTTCAATTGTTGAAATAAAAAGTTATAGAACAACCTGTTTTAGCACTTCTAGATTTTAATAAGGTGTTTCAAGTAGATTGTGATGCTAGTGGTACTATAATAGGAGCTGTTATGAGCCAAGAAGGTAAACCTATTGCTTATTTCAGTGAGAAGTTAAATGATGCCAAGAGGAAATATTCTGTTTACGATCAAGAATTTTGTGCTATAGTTCAGGCATTAAAAAATTGGAGACATTATCTACTTCCTAAGGAGTTTGTTTTGTATACTAATCATCAAGCTTTGCAATATTTGAATAGTCAAGGAAAATTGAATCAAAGACATTTGAAATGGGTTGAGTTTTTGCAGAGTTATACATTTGTTTTGAAACACAAGAGTGGAAAGTCTAATAGGGTTGTAGATGCTCTTAGCAGAAGGCAACTATTGCTGACAGAAATGCAGATTGAAGTGGTTGAGTTCAAGGAACTCAAGAATTTGTATCCAGAGGATCCTGATTTTGGTGAAGCTTGAAAAGCTTGTACAAACCCTGTTACTCTAGACAGGATGAAATGGTTGGATTTCATCATCCAAGATGATATGCTATTCAGAGGGAGTCAGTTGTGCATTCCACAAAGTTCTATGAGGGAGAATCTCATCAAGGAGAAGCATAGCGGAGGATTGGCTGGACATTTTGGTCGTGATAAAACCCTTTCTTTGGTTAGTGAGAATTATTATTGGCCACAGTTGTGATGCAGGAGCATCCTAGGTGTAAGAGCAATCTTGCATCACCCAAAAATATTTCTATTTTTATATTCAATAAGGGCTATTTTAGTGCAGAGCTGCTATTTATGGAAAGTTAGTATTTTTGGTAATTTTCGTATGTGCTCAGAATGATCTGATTTCTTTCTTGGAGGTTCATTTTGGTCATATAAGTCTGCCAGTAAAGTTTCATTGCCAGATCAAGTGTATATTAGAAGATATTGAAGATTTTCGGTATTGGCAGCAGGGTACAGAAACTTTGAACTCAGTTTTGAAGGCTTTAGAGGCCTCAGATGAGGTCAAAAATTTGGGTGACGGGTGCTTGCGCAGGTCAAACCTGTAGAGCGCTTCGTGGCGTTTCCGAAATGGGGTTATAATAGCCGATCGGGTCAACTGGTGATGACTTATGGTCTTCGGAAGTTGGGCCACCTGAAATGGCAGGAAATAATTTTTTTCAAAATTTCTGTTCAGGTTTCAAAGGTTATCTTGAGCCGACTATGATATAATAAAATGTAAAATAAAATAATTCTAAGTTGGTCGGCCTTATTGGCTAAAATTCTGGAACCTTCCTAGGCGGTGGAAAATTGCCTATATAAGGAAGGCTGTATTATTGTCTTAGGCAGTTCAGGATAGTTCTGAGTAGTAGATCTAGGTATTGATTCGAGGCTTTGTCCTACAAAATATTGTAAGGGAATGCCCATGTGGCTTTGCATATTGTAATTCTGAAAGTTTGTAATTCCACATTTGTGGAGATAATAAGAAGCCAATTTTCTGTTCTTGCATATTGTTGTTGTTTCTCTATTTTTGTTATGTGTTTGTGGTATTAAGGAGAGCACCCTTCATCAAGTGGTATCAGAGCAGGAATTCTTGAGTGTGTAAATAGATCGCCGACTATGAGGTAGTCTGCACCAGGACTGTGGCTAGGGTTTCAGCGCGCATCGCGAAAATGCCTCCACGAAGGGAACGTGGCGGAAGAGCTGGTGTTGTAACACCTGAGGTTAGAGAGCTACAGAGACAAGTGCGAGCATTACAAGAAGAGATTCGTAGAGGAATGAATCTTAATGTCAGAGATGAAAGCGAGGATGAAGCCGAAGAAGAATATCAAGAAGGAGAAGTTGAAATTGTGAACCAGGAGGAAGAAAGACTTTTTCAGGCGATTTCCAAGATTGGGAAAAGACCTAAGATTGAGGTTCCTACATTTTCTGGAAATCTTAACCAAGAGGAATTGATCGACTGGATCAATGAATGTGAGGAATATTTCGAGTATGAATATGTTGACGATCCTGATAGGGTCAAATTTGCGAAGGCCAGACTGACAGGTCATGCGAAGATCTGGTGGCAAGAAATTCAATTGGAGCGAAATAGAAGAGGGAAAGATAAAATCACAAGATGGGATCGGATGGTGGATAAATTGAAGTGAAAGTTCATTCCTGTTGATTATGAGCTTGATCTACTAAAGAAAATACAAAGTTTGAAGCAGGTAGGAAGATCTGTTCAGGAGTAT
Source organism: Chamaecyparis obtusa (assembly GCA_027943335.1). Classification (NCBI taxonomy): domain Eukaryota; kingdom Viridiplantae; phylum Streptophyta; class Pinopsida; order Cupressales; family Cupressaceae; genus Chamaecyparis; species Chamaecyparis obtusa. The sequence continues at coordinate 36,936 of BSBK01005229.1, forward strand.
ACAGAGGAGTTCTATCGACTCCTTATCAGAACAGGCCATGCAGAAGCTGATAAGGAGAAAGTTGCCTGATACCTTAATGGGTTAAGGCCAAGCATTCAGGAGGAGTTGAATCTGGTTTGAATGAACAGTATTGAGGAGGCATACCAATTTGCCCTAAAAGTAGAGGAAAAGCTGAACAAGAAGTTCGAGAGCAGACAAAACGGAAGAGGTCGCGGTGGACGATCATATGGTGGCTGAAATGAAGATCTGAAAAAGAAGGATGAGGCCAGTAGCAGTCAGAATCAGCGCGAAAATAATTCCAATCGCTTCCAGGATCAGAATAATAGAGATCAGAGAGGAAGAGGAAGAGGACAAGGATCTGGAAGAGGAGGCTTCCGTGGAACATGTTTTCACTGTGGAGAAGAAGGTCATAGGGCATTTGAATGTCCTCAGCGCCAAGGCAGAACAGATAGGAGAAATGAAGGCCAGGCCAGAGTTGCACATGTAGATGAAGATGCCAGATCATCAAATTCTGAAGATGCTGAAAGAGGAGAAATGTTGATTACCAGAAGAGTCCTGTTGAGTGGTGAGAATGAACCTGAGCAAAGGAAGAGCCTGTTTCGCACCAGGTGCAACTGTGAAGGTAAATGTTGTGATGTGATCATTGATAGTGGAAGCACTGACAATTTGGTGTCAGAAGAGATGGTGACAAAGTTGAAGCTCAAGAGACAGAAACACCCACATCCATATCGGATTGCCTAGGTATAGGATGACCTCAAGGTCATGGTCAATGAACAATACCTAGTAAAGTTCAAGGTTGGCGGATACCAAGATGAGGTATTGTGTGATATCATATCTATGGATGCATGTCATATGTTGTTGGGTAGACCATGGCAGTTTGACAGATGTGCTGTACATGATGGTCATGCGAATACCTATTCCCTGACAAAGGATGGAGTGCGACATAAGCTAAAACCATTGAAGGAGACCGAAGAAAAGGTATGTGTTAATGCAAGGATAACTTTTGTTGATGGAAGAAATTTTCTAGATGGTATGAGGCATGAGCATGTATGTTTTGCTTTAATTCCAAAAGCTGGTAAAGAGGAAGTAGAAGATGTTCCTGTAGAAGTTGCAGACTTGTTGAATGAGTTTTAGGATATTGTATCCGATAACATGCCTGATGGATTACCACTAGTCAGGAAGATCAGTCATCAGATGGACTTGATCCCAGGAGTGAGTTTTCCGAATAAGGCAGTACATAGAATGACACCTACAGAAAGTGAGGAGTTGAACAGACAAGTACATGAACTGTTATAGAAAGGATTGATCCATGAGAGTCTGAGTCCCTGTGTAGTACCAGCGGTATTAGCACCAAAGAAGAATGGAGAATGGAGGATGTGTACAGATTCTAGGGCAATAAACAAGATCACAATCAAGTACAGGTTTCCATTGCCACGAATGGATGATATTATGGACTGTTTGAGTGCAGCTGTGTATTTCTCAAAGATAGATCTGAAGAGTGGATATCATCAGATTCAGATCAGAGAAGGAGATGAATGGAAGACTGCCTTCAAGACAAAGGAAGGACTATGTGAGTGGTTAGTCATGCCTTTTGGGCTAACCAATGTGCCGAGCACTTTTATGCGGCTCATGAACGAGGTTCTGAAAGAATTTCTGGGTAAGTTTTTCATTGTTTACCTAGATGATATTTCGATTTTTAGCAAGACATTGGAGGAACATATGATGCATATTTGGATGGTGTTTGAGAAGTTGAGAGATAAGAAATTGTTGATTAATTTGAAGAAGTGCAGTTTTGTGAAGAAAGAGTTAGTGTATTTGGGATTTGTAGTTTCAGCAGAAGGTCTAAAAATGGACCCAAAAAAGGTACAGGCTATCCTTGAATGGCCTACTCCGAGTGCTACTGAGGTAAGATCTTTTCATGGTCTAGCTAGCTTTTACAGAAAGTTTATCAAAAATTTTAGCAGTATTTGTGGTCCCTTGACTGAAACAATGAGAGGGGATAGAAAAGAGTTTAAGTGGACTAATGGGGCAGAAAAGAGTTTTCAGTTGTTGAAACAAAAAGTTACAGAACAACCTGTTTTAGCACTTCCAGATTTTAATAAGGTGTTTCAAGTAGATTGTGATGCTAGTGGTACTGCAATAGGAGCTGTTATGAGCCAAGAAGGTAAACCTGTTGCTTATTTCAGTAAGAAGTTAAATGATGCCAAGAGGAAATATTCTATTTATGATCAGGAATTTTATGCTATAGTTCAGGCATTAAAGAAGTGGAGACATTATCTGCTTCCTAAGGAGTTTGTTTTGTATACTGATCATCAAGCTTTACAATATTTGAATAGTTAAGGAAAGTTGAATCAAAAGTATTTGAAATGGGTTGAGTTTTTGCAGAGTTATACATTTGTTTTGAAACACAGGAGTGGAAAGTCTAATAGGGTTGCAGATGCTCTTAGCAGAAGGCAACTATTGCTGATAGAAATGTAGATTGAAGTGGTTGGGTTCAAGGAACTCAAGAATTTGTATCCAGAGGATCCTGATTTTGGTGAAGCTTGGAAAGCTTGTACAGAACCTGTTACTCTAGACAGGACGAAATGGTTGGATTTCATCATTTAGGATGATATGCTATTTAGAGGGAGTCAGTTGTGCATTCCACAAAGTTCTATGAGGGAGAATCTCATCAAGGAGAAGCATAGTGGAGGATTGGCTGGACATTTTGGTCGTGATAAAACCCTTGGTTTGGTTAGTGAGAATTATTATTGGCCACAGTTGCAGCAAGATGTGAAGAAGTTTGTACAGAGTTGCCGAGTATGTCAAATGGTGAACGGAGTGAAGCAGAATACAGGATTGTATCAGCCATTACATGTACCAGAGAAGCCTTAGGAGGATATCAGCATGGACTTTGTTCTTGGTTTACCGAGAACACAGCGGAGACACGATTCAATTTTTGTGGTAGTTGACAGATTTTCAAAGATGGCACATTTTATTCCCTGCAAGAAGACTAATGATGCTGTTCATGTAGTAGAATTGTTTTTCAGAGAAGTAGTGAGACTTCATGGTTTGCCAAAGACCATAGTTTCAGATCGGGACACTAAGTTTGTTGGATATTTCTGGCGTACATTGTGTAAGAAGTTGAAGATAGATTTGAAGTTTAGTTCATCACATCATCCACAGACTGATGGACAAATAGAGGTGGTGAATAGGAGCTTGGGAAATTTGCTGAGATGTTTGGTTGGAGATAAGCCAACAGGATGGGATTTGATTTTATCACAGGCGGAATTTGCATACAATAATTCTGTCAATAGAAGCACTGGTAAATCACCATTCCAGATTGTATATGGAAGTACTCCAAGAAATGCATCTGAATTGAGAAAGATAGATAAAGGAGAAATAAGTAGTGCTGAAGCTGAGGATTTTGCAGAACACTTGAAGAACATCCATGGGGAGGTGAGGAAGCATATTACCAAGATGAATACACAGTATAAGGCTAAGGCAGACGAGAAAAGGAGGTATAAGGAATTTCAAGTTGGAGATGAAGTCATGGTTCATTTGCGGAACGAGCGATTTCTGATTGGTACATATAACAAGCTGAAAATGAAAAAGTTTGGACCATGTAAGATATTGAAGAAGCATGATTCAGGAAATGCATATGAGGTAGAGTTGCCTACTGAGCTAAATATTTCACCAGTGTTTAACATTTCAGATCTGACAGAGTATCATGAAGGAGGTGTTGAAGATGAGATCACAGCAGCACAGTGGAGTATTCCAGCAACTAGTTCAGACACTAAGGAGATCGAGGATATACTAGATAGTCATGTTGGTAGAAGCACAAGGAACAGGACATATGAAGAATATTTGGTCAAATGGAAAGGATGACCTGTTGAAGATTCATCATGGCTAACAAGGGTGGAGGTTAACCGTCTTGGTTTTCCTCTGCACACCTGAGTCATGACAGGGTCACTTCTCAAATTACCCTGGGTGTCTGATGCAGGAGCATCCTGGGTGTAAGAGCAATCTTGCATCACCCAAAAATATTTCTATTTTTATATTCAATAAGGGCTATTTTAGTGCAGAGCTGCTATTTATGGAAAGTTAGTATTTTTGGTAATTTTCGTATGTGCTCAGAATGATCTGATTTCTTTCTTGGAGGTTCATTTTGGTCATATAAGTCTGCCAGTAAAGTTTCATTGCCAGATCAAGTGTATATTAGAAGATATTGAAGATTTTCGGTATTGGCAGCAGGGTACAGAAACTTTGAACTCAGTTTTGAAGGCTTTAGAGGCCCCGGATGAGGTCAAAAATTTGGGTGACGGGCGCTTGCACGGGTCAAGCCTGTAGAACGCTTCGTGGCATTTTTAAAATGGGGTTATAATAGCCGATCGGGTCAACTGGTGATGACTTATGGTCTTTGGAAGTTGGGCCACCTGAAATGGCGGGAAATAATTTTCTTCAAAATTTCTGTTCGGGTTTCAAAAGTTATCTTGAGCCGACTATGATGTAATAAAATGTAAAATAAAATAATTCTAAGTTGGTCAGCCTTATTGGCTAAAATTCTGGAACCTTCCCAAGCGGTGGAAAATTGCCTATATAAGGAAGGCTGTATTATTGTCTTAGGCAGTTCAGGATAGTTCTGGGTATTGATTCAAGGCTTTGTCCTACAGAATATTGTAAGGGAATGCCCATGTGGCTTTGCATATTGTAATTCTGAAAGTTTGTAATTCCACATTTGTGGAGATAATAAGAAGCCAATTTTCTGTTCTTGCATATTGTTATTGTTTCTCTATTTCTGTTATGTGTTTGTGGTATTAAGGGGAGCACCCTTCATCAAGTTGCAGCAAGATGTGAAGAAGTTTGTATAGAGTTGCAGAGTATGTCAGATGGCGAAAGGAGTGAAGCAGAATGCATGGTTGTATCAACCATTACCTGTACCAGAGAAGCCTTGGGAGGATATCAGCATGGACTTTGTTCTTGGTTTACCGAGGACACAGTGGGGACATGATTCAATTTTTGTAGTAGTTGACAGATTTTTGAAGATGGCACATTTCATTCCCTGCAAGAAGACTAATGATGTTGTTCATGTAGCAGGATTGTTTTTCAGAGAAGTGGTGAGACTACGTGGTTTGCCAAAGACCATAGTTTCAGATCGAGATACTAAGTTTGTTGGATATTTCTGGCGGACATTGTGGAAGAAGTTGAAGAAAAATTTGAAGTTCAGTTCATCACATCATCCACAGACAGAGGTGGTGAATAGAAGTTTGGGAAATTTGCTGAGATGTTTGGTTGGAGATAAGCCAACAAGATGAGATTTGATTTTACCACAGGCGGAATTTGCATACAATAATTCTATCAATAGGAGCACTGGTAAATCACCATTCCAGATTGTATATGGAAGTAGTCCAAGAAATGCATCTGAATTGAGGAAGATGGATAAAGGAGAAATAAGTAGTGCTGAAGCTGAGGATTTCGCAGAACATTTGAAGAACATCCATGAGGAGGTGAGGAAGCATATTGCCAAGATGAATGCACAGTATAAGGCTAAGGCAGATGTGAAAAGGAGGCATAAGGAATTTCAGGTTGGAGATGAAGTCATGGTTCATTTGCAGAAGGAGCGGTTTCCGGTTGGTACATATAACAAGTTGAAAATGAAGAAGTTTGGGCCATGTAAGATACTGAAAAAGCATGATTCAGAAAATGCATATGAGGTAGAATTGCCTACTGGGCTGAATATTTCACCAGTGTTTAACATTTCAGATTTGATAGAGTATCATGAAGGAGGTGTTGAAGATGAGGTTGCAGCAGCATAGTGGAATATTCCAGCAACTAGTTCAGATATCAAGGAGATTGAAGACATACTGGACAGTCGTGTTGGCAGAAGCACAAGGAATAGGACATATGAAGAGTATTTGGTCAAATGGAAAGGACTACCTGTTGAAGATTCATCATGGCTAACAAAGGAGAAGGTTAACCGTCTTGGTTTTCCTCTGCACACCTGAGTCGTGATAGGGTCACTTCTCAAATTACCCCGGGTGTCTGATGCAGGAGCATTCTGGGTGTAAGAGCAATCTTGCATCACCCAAAAAAAAAAATTTTCTATTTTTATATTCAATAAGGGCTATTTTGTGCAGAGCTGCTATTTATGGAAAGTTACTATTTTTGGTAATTTTCGTATGTTCTCAAAATGATCTGATTTCTTTCTTGGAGGTTCATTTTGGTCATATAAGTCTGCCAATAAAGTTTCATTGCTAGATCAAGTGTATATTGGAAGATATTGAAGATTTTCAGTATTGGCAGCAGGGTACAGAAACTTTGAACTCAGTTTTGAAGGCTTTAGAGGCCCCGAATGAGGTCAAAAATTTGGGTGACGAGCACTTTCGCCAATAAAGCTTGTAGAGCGCTTAGTGGTGTTTCTGAAATGGGGTTATAATAGTCAATCGGGTCAACTAGTGATGACTTATGGTCTCCGGAAGTCAGGTCACCTGAAATGGTGAAAAATAATTTTCCTTCAAAATTTTTGTTCGAGTTTCAAAAGTTATTTTGAGCCGACTTTGATGTAATAAATTGAAAAATAAATAATTCTAAGTTTGGTCAGCCCTTAAGGCTAAATTTTTGGAACCTTCTCGGGCGATGGAAATTGCGTATATAAGGAAGGCTGTATTATTGTCTTAGGCAGTTCAGAATAGTTCTGGGTAGTAGATCTGGGTAATAGTTCAAGGCTTTGTCCTACAGAATATTGTAAAGGAATGCCCATGTGGCTTTGCATATTGTAATTCTGAAAGTTTGTAATTCCACATTTGTGGAGATAATAAGAAGCCAATTTTTTGTTCTTGCATATTGTTGCGGTTTCTCTATTTTTGTTATGTGTTTGTGGTATTAAGGGGAGCACCCTTCATCACTTTATAGGACTACTAACATACTTACTAACTAAGACACAAAACCAAAAGTTCTTATAGGATAGTGACTAGGCTAGAGTCACTACAAGCCAAAACTAGGTGTCTAGGAGCTAGGTTGGCTAAGAACCTAGGTGCTTTTGCACCACTTTCTTATCCATGGAGGCTTCTTGCTTCAAAAAACCACTTTTGTGATGGCCAATCAACAATGATTTTTGGTTTTTTGTAATTCCATTTTTTGATCCATACTATAAACCACAAAAACCAATGCACCCACTCTTCTTTCATGAAACCATACCTTTTTAAATGGGCCATTACCTTATCTTCTTTATTCCTTGACAAGCCTTATCTAACATTTTACGTGTTCTCATCTCTCATTTTACTATATATCAAAAATTCATCCAAAGATACAATCGCTAACTTACCAAGTTTGGCTTCAGAACTTCATTCATGTCAACCTCATGAAAGTGTTTGCAACATTCATCAATTCAAACAATATCACCAATGATTCATACAATCCAGCTTTGTTCTTGAATGTGGTCTTCCATTCATCCCCCTCTCATCATTACTTGGTGGTATCCACTTTTTTAATCATTTTTTGTGAAGTTTTTGGCTCCACTCAAACAAATCATTACATCATCCATTTATGGAAAAGTAAACTGATACTTGATGGTTATCTTGTTTACTACTCTCAAATCCATACACAATGACCAATCTCCAATGTTCTTTGGTGCCAACACTATTTAAAAAACACATCTCAAAATGTCTCTAATTATCCACTTATCAAGAAAATATTTCACTTGCCTATTTTTCTCGTCATATTGGATATCAAATCCATGCAATGACTAGTGCTCCTCATGGGTACAATTGATCAATAAACTCCTACATCAACATTTTCGTATAGTCCTCCAAAATGTCTTGAATTTCCTTTTCTATATTCTATTTTTTTTTCTATATTGTGCAACTATTGTATACTTGGGAACTATAGAAGAATATGACTTCTTTCTTTGAATTCTCTTGAATATTTATTTCTAAAAAACAAACATTCTCTTGGTTTGTTTTCAATCTCATCTTCTCTACTCTTAAATGAGTTCAAGATGTATGCTTTTCTATGTTTCTCAATTGCATGGGTATATTTTTGGGCCTAAGCTAGGCTTAAAACCAAATTATACTAAAATAAATGAAGAATCACATAATGACATATAGACATTTTAATAGTCATGTATGTTTAAATTAGATTTAAATAAGTATTATGTCTTGTGAAATTGATGAATGCTAGAAAAATATCACCACTAGAAATGAGAATACTTCAACATGTCTTATAGTAGAAACATAGATTTGTTCATATATTATGGTATTCTCTTGCATCTTTGTTTAGAGGAATAATATCATCTCTCTTGGGTTATTGTACATGTACTTACTATCTTTGTCCATATTAACATTTGTGTTTATTTATAAGTATTAAGAATAATTTTATTTTAATTTAAATTTTAACATTTTTTTATATTGAAAATTTTAACTATTAATTGATTGAGCTCGTAAATTTTTAAACATAATTCATACAATATTATTTTTTATAGTCTCATCTTAAACTTATTTGGACTTGATAAATGATATTATTACTCCAAAATAAATCAATCTCTATTTATGGTTCTCTAGTTTAGATCAAAATACTAATTGTGTCCCAATTGTATAACCATAAGATATTAGTGGTGATACGATCAAGACCTTTATTAAAACATATTACTTTTATTTTCAATAGATTATTGTAGATTTGCTAAGATGATATATGTTACCAAAAATTGAAGCTCTAGCATACTTGTGCATTAAAAATTAAAATATGTAGCCCATCAAATTTTTCAATAGTGGTACAAGTTATAAAATGACATGCACTATAATTAAGAAAAGATTGTCATATCTTACAATAAGTTTAGATTTCTTAAATATTCCAATGCTTTCAATGCATCTCTACCCCATTACCATTTCCCATTATTGATTGACATTAAGAATAGTTATAATTTTAATTTTAATTATAGTTTTAACCTATTTTATGTTGAATAATATAACTATAAATTTAATCTTTAAGTTTATCACAAAGTTTTACAGAATCTATCATCTAAAATTAATTCCACTTTCATGAATAATATCCAAAACTCAAATCAAATAAGATATAAGAGCCACAACTATTACTAAAAATATAAATGGATGAGAATGAATTGATGTAAAATATTTTTAACTTACTAATCATCAAATATTACTTTTCCATAATTGAGAAGGGAATGAGAACTTACCTTCTAGGGATGTTACCGTGGAACATTTGGTTCAGTGAAATTGACAAAACACTGAAAATTATGTATATATGTATTTTGAAGGAACAAAATAACATGTTTACATATCAAGTGGTTAAAAAAATAGTTTAAATTGCTAGTGCAGTCCAATAAATCAGCACCCGATATTATGATGGAAATCTGTCCCAAATGTACATAACATTCTATTTATAAGAATCAAACAATGAAAACCAAGAAAACTAGGACAATAACCTATGCAATACTTGAGCCATACTATGTCTCTCCTCTAAGAAATCTATAAAAAATATTATATCAAGGTGCCTAAAGTGAGCGAAAACTTGCAAATCTAACAAATTTGCCAAATTGTCAATGATAAAGTTTTCTTCGATTCACTATTTATTTGTTTTGATATGAAGGTCATGCCCCTCTTTCAACTTGTTTATTCCCTTGGATAGTTCTTGAAAAAGAGGGTCCATTCCAATATCAAATTACTTCTTGAGTTTTTTTCATATAGGAGGAATTCCTACTTGCACCCACCAAATGAGACCCAATTAGGGACTTTTCCTTTCCCTTAACTGAAAATTGACACTACTACATTTGGGGCCAAATTCTGACGGAAACTTCCGATGGATAATTCTTTTTTTTATGAATTTGGTGTTTTTTTTGTAATAGTCCCCGATGGTGTTAGTATTCTGATGGGTTTTAAATAGACCATTAGAATTCTGACAGTTTCGGGGTATAGATGAAAGAAAAAAGTGAAATAGCCAAATCATTTTTATTTCGATTCCAGAGAAAAGGAGCAGGAGAAAATGAGTGGGTGAAAGCTGTGCGAGAGAAGGTATGTGATTTATTCATATTTGATTGGCATCATATTCAATCGCAAATTTCAAATACATTTCATTTTATTTGATCATGAATGCTCAGTGAAATGACTACATTCTACTAGTGTCATGCCCTAGTCCATGATTTATCTCCATTATTTGATGTTATTGGTGCTTGTTCTCAAGGATATCGATTCATTGTTTTGAAATGTTTGGATTTACGTTTGTTGATATTATTGGCATGGCCATTGTATATTTTTGAGATGCTCCCTAAAATGACTGCATTCTATTGGTGTTGTGCCCTAGCCTGTGCTTTATCTCTATTATTTGATGTTATTGCTGCTTGTGCTCAAGGATATCAATTCATTGTGTTGAAATGTTTGGATTCATGTTTTTTGATATTACTGGCACGACCATTGTATATTGTTGAGATGCTCTCTAAAATGACCTCATTCTACTAGTGTCATTCCCTAGCCCATGCTTTATCTCCATTATTTGATGTTATTGGTGCTTGTGCTCAAGGATATCGATTCATTGTTTTGAAGTGTTGACTATGGTTATCAAATAGACAGTCTGCGAGCTTCTAGCTAGGTGCTATTTGTATTCATAGCTTAGGGCATCAAATGTATTGTATCATTGATAGTTGAGACTTTGTTAAAATGAATTAGGACAAAGAACGATGTTGATTTGTTTTCTCTATTTTGATCCCTAAGTGGCTGCCGCCATGATTTTTATTTTGAGTGTAATTTTGATAGAATTTTAGTTGGGATTTTCACTAGGGTTTTCAGTATATTGAGCTACAACACAACATGATTCTTTTTGGTGTTTTCAGTTTATGTTAAAAGTTGATTTGGTAAAATCCTCAAAAAACACACTACATGTGCTAAAATGTAAATAAATTGAATGTTAAATGTAAGATATATATCTCATCCATAGTACTCAAAAGAAAGAACATGAAACTAAGGAGATTTACTAGTCCAAAAATATAAGTGAATAGAAAACATAATTGGTACCTTATGAATTAGTTTTTGAGGTGGACAATCTTCATCAATCTCCTCAGAAGAAGACCCCTCCTCACTGCTACTGCTTTCTTGTTTAACAATTGGTTTGGAAAAATGCATTTAACACAAGAAAAATTAAAAACTAAACCAATGGAATGTTTACAACAAAGAAGTAGAATGATAATAATATGCTAAAAATTTTATTATATTTAATACATGCCAAAGGACTAGTCCCAACAATTCTTAAACATATTTTATCTGATATGATGAATTTTTAATAAAGGTATAATTTTGTAGACTGTTAGCACGAAGGAAGATTTGACCTAGCCAAATCTTCCTTGTACCACACAAAAAATTATGTGATAACTATGTCTACTCCAGCCTTACTTATTTAAGAATTCATCATATGAGATAAAGTATGTTTAAGAATTGTTGGGACTAGTCCTTTGGCGTGTATTAAATAAAATAGAATTTTCAGCATATTATTATCATTATATTTCTTTGTTGTAAGCATGCCATGCACAAGCACCAATAACATCAAATAATGGAGATAAAGCACGGGATAGGGCACGATACTAGTAGAATGCAGTCATTTCAGTGAATGAATGGCATGTTTACAACAAAGAATTATAATGATAATAATATTCTCAAAATTCTATTATGTTTAATACACACCAAAGGACCAGTCCCAAAAATTCTTAAACATACTTTATTTGATATGATGAACTGTTAATAAAAGTCTAATTCTGTAGAGTGCTAGCACAAAGGAAGATTTGACCTAGCCAAATCTTCCTTGTACCACAAAAAAAACTGTGTGATAACTATGTCTACTGCAACCTTAATTTTTTAAAAATTCATCATATCAGATAAAGTATGTTTAAGAATTGTTGGGACTGGTCCTTTGATGTGTATTAAACATAATAGAATTTTTAGCATATTATTATCATTCTATTTCTTTGTTGTAAACATGCCATGCACAAACACCAATAACATCAAATAATGGAGATAAAGCACGGGCTAGGGCATGACACCAGTAGAATGCGGTCATTTCAGTGAACCAATGGCATGTTTACAACAAAAAATAAAATGATAATATGATGCTAAAAATTGTATTTTAATACACGCCAAAGGACCAGTCCCAACAATTCTTAAACATACTTTATTTGATATGATGAATTGTTAATAAAGGTCTAATTTTGTAGACTACTAGCACGAAGGAAGATTTGACCTAGCCAAATCTTCCTTGTACCACCCAAAAAACTATGCGATAACTATGTCTACTCCAACATTAATTGTTTAAGAATTCATCATATCAGATAAAGTATGTTTAAGAATTGTTGGGAGTTCTATTACACCTTTGTTGTAAATATGCCATTGGTTCAGTTTTGTAATTTTTTTTGTGTTAAATACATTTAAATGGAACATTAAGCATAGTAATAGTTTGAGCACACTCTCATCCCACCCTTCCACAATTGTTGTAGTCACTTATGGGTCAAAACCATGTAACTTATAAATATAGGGGGAATGACTTCTAGTGGAAAGCTCACAAAAAACCACATAGTTCTTCTATTATTTTTCATGCATAATAGGTTCAACCCTATTCTAGTTAAGCCCCAATTTGTAGAGAGAACCAATAAGAGAAAAAACTAGATAAATATCAAACTAGATGCAAACAACATGAAGTTCATAAATGAGGCAATATCTTAATGCATCATAATAAAAGAGGGACATATCGATATACCAATTTGCACAATTTAGTTTATCATTTCCTAGAATGCATTTGAATACCCCTATGTTATGTAAACATTCTTCAATGGATTTGCTATCATAATAAACATGAGTGACCTTATAATATTCAAATTAATTAAGAATATGAATTCTATTTAGGAAAAAGTATTAATGGTCTAGTTAGGGGTATATTTTCATTTTATATAGTTAATTAATATTAGTGAATCAGATTCCAACCATACCTTTGTGAACCCTTTTTAAACTTCCATTTTAATGCCAAGGTAGGTTATATAAGCCTTGATATAGTGGTTTTTTGTGATCCCAAAGGAAGGGCCACTGCCAAGCTAAGCCTACCATTATGATCCTGATTCATTCCCCCATAACTATGAAGTATAGGGTTTTCTTTTTATTCTCCATCATTATTCATTTTAATCCATCCCATTAGAGTTTCTTTCCATACTATGTCCACTCTAAAATGTTCCCACTTTCCCAAATTTTTATAATTATCCCAGTGAATATTCTAGCACTAGCTAACGAAAAAATCATGCTAAAAAGGACATAGAGAAGATCCAATAGCATCAATATTATTAAAATAAAGTAGGAAATTATCCTTGATAGCTAGTTGGGTCTTCAAAGCCAACATCTTAAGAGGACAACTAATATCCATAAAAATTCAATTTTTTCCTTTCTTTCCAAACACCCCAAGAAACATAGAGCATCACAATGGACCATTGGAGACCTAGGGAAGGATTAGAATATGTATAAATCCACTAGATCCAATAATTTGAAAAATAATTAGGGAACACCTAGGACACCAACCAAATATTGAAAAAATTAAACCACACATTTCTAGAAAAGGAGCATGTGAAGCTATTGTGAAAATAATCTTCTAAATCCTCCTTATAAAGGGAAAATCTATTAGGAAAATTCATACCACATTTGTAAAGGTTATCAATATTTGGAAATTTATTCCAAGGTTGAAGCCAAAAGAAACTTCTAACTTTAGGAATTTAACAACAACATTCCAAACCAAAGCCCAAAAGGGGCACATAGGAAACAATCCTTAACCTAAATCTTGAAAGAATTTGAAATAGAAATGAAGCCATCCAATATAAAGGAAAAAAAAAGGAATCTATAATTGGAAAATAAAAAATATGAACCATAGCCAACAGTGTTGAAGAGGCTCCAACTCTGGATTAATGACCAATAGATCCACCCAATTATCTAAGTATGAATAGAATCCACCACCTGACAGCCAAAAATTCAAATGCAAATTTCCTTGTGTTGGCCAACCTAATTGCATGGGGATAATCCCCAACCCATCAATCAACCCAAAATTAGATCTTCCTCCCATCCTATATAGGCAATGTAGTCCCTTGGGATAAAATAGATTTTGGTCTTGAAATAAAATTATACAAAGATGAACACTACTCCAGAGGTTCCTAATCAACAATAAAGTCCCTAAACTAGTCATAGGATACTAGACATTTATTATGAATAATATTAGTCCATTAATTCTTAATATTGAAACTCCAAAAACATTATTTAGCCAAAAGAACCTTATTGAATTCCTTAATTTATTGAATGGCCAATCTTCTTATGTTTCTAAGTAGGCATACTTGATCCCATGAGACTAGATGTAACCATTTTATAATTATAATCCAATGCAAAATAATTTCCTATGGATTTGTGTTGGATATTGCTAATGCATGGGGTGGTGATTGATACATTTTATATATTTCATCACTACGTTATTGAATGGGCATTCATACTATTGTCATTTGTGGTTTGTCACTGATGTCAACATATGTTTCTTTGAAGAGTACAGGCTGATTATGATAGTGTATGAATACTATAGGGATGTCTTAGAACATGTGAAGATAGATGAGAGTATAGGAAGTTGTTGTGATCTTATATCCAAAATTTAATCATGTAATATTGCATATTGGATGAATTACAAATGTTTTGGTGAAGACTGGTTGCTGGACAACGACAGTGGAAGCTAACAGAGTGAGTCTTTGTGTTTCTGGTATATCTTACAGAAGATATGGATTAGGTGTATGCAATCTTAAGAGATGAAAGACAAGATACTAAAGGATGTTCGTTGGTCAGTGCAAGGTACATAATATTGGATGACATCAGCTATGGCATGTGATTTGGAGAAGACTTATTTGTGAGCCAACTTTAGAGGTGTAGTGTGCATTTTGTTTGGCAAATGTAAATTAAGGATGTCGGTCCTTAATTGTTGTAATGTTATCATTGTATACTTGTTTTAGGTACCGTGTGTATCTTAGAAAGAGTTTATGTAAATGTAATTAGGAAAGCCTAATTGGCCAACTTGATCATGTAGAATGTAATTGGCTATATATGTAAGATCTTTTCTTTGGAAAAGATATGGGGAGAATATATGTGATGTCAAAAGAATTGTGAAAGTTGTGAGCTTGTGTCTGCTGGATGTAGAGTAGAGGATAACTGACGAACTTCATTGGAACAGATAAAAAAAAGATAGTTGTTTTCAGATAGTTCAAAAGATTTTTTATTTATTCATATACACTTGTTGGGAACAATGAGTTTTGAAGGTGGATTTAACCTTCTTTAGGTAGTGAGCTCAGGCAGTGAGCCCCCCTTTCTTTTCTTGACTCCTAATTGTGTTTGTCCTCTAACAAGGACTATGTATTATATGTTTTCAATAAGCTCCTAATAGGGCTAAATCTTCTAACAAGGATACTATACTCTCAGTACATTATTTGTGGGTGCTAATTTCCACCGGGGTTTTTTACCTTTAACGGGGTTTCCCTGAGACAAAAATATTTTGTTATTGTGTTTGCATTCATTGTGATCATTGGATTTGATATTGCTTCTATTCAAAGTATAAAGTTTAATATTCTATCTTACAACTAATTCACCCCCTGTCTTAGTTGTATTGTGGACTGTTATTCCTAACAATTGGTATCAGAGCTATTGGTCCTTAGAGAGAAATCTTAACAGCTTGAGGTGATCTTGGAGATGGCATTCTATAGGAAGGATGGTCCAAATTTTGATCCTAAAAACTTTGACAGATCGAAGAACAGGATGCGAACTCATTTGTTATGTTTAGGCATTGACTATTAGTTGATCACAAAGAATAAGGTAACTATAAAGAATGAGAATGACTTGCCAATGGCTTCTGATGATGAGAAGAAGGTATTCTCTCACAACATGGTTTCAAGAGAAGCATTCATTAGCGCACTCTCTAAAGGAGAATTTACTTAAGCTAAAGACTTGGATTCGACAGACCATATTTGGAAAATATTGGAAGCACTATATGAAGGAGATAAGTATACCAAGAAAGAGAAGTTACAGAACTAGAAAACAAAGACAGAGAAGCTACAAATGAATGATGATGAAATTAGGGTTTATGTTCAAAGGGTTACAGAAGTTGTGGTCAGAATCAAAAACTGTGGATGCACTTACAATGAATAATAAGTCATTGGGAAGATCCTTAGACCATTGAATCTTGCTTACAAATTTAAGGCTCTATCTATTCAAGAGACTATACCTTTGACTCCAAAATTTAGTAGAGAGATGTTGATAGCAAAGCTAACTACTTTTGAAGCTGCAAAAATGGGAGACTCTACACCTAAAGTTGAATCTGCATTTAAGGCATCTGCACACAAGAAGATAATGTTTGGACTTCCAAGCACTAGCAGTGAGAGCCTAAAAGAAGAGCTTGGAGAATATGTCAAGGAATGGGAATAGATAATGGCTGAAGAAAGAAAGATAGATGAATTTTTTACACTAATCGCTAGAAGAGAAAAGAGAGGTAAGGGTAAATTTGAAGGAAAATTACCTTTGAAATATTTTTCATATAATAAGGTTGGTCATTTTACATATAGATATCCTACAAGAGTTCCTAAGTACATGCCTAATTTTTTCAAGTCTAAGAAGGGAAAGGAATGTTATTATGCTAGTGAAGGTATTTCTGATGATGATGACTTAAATTATGAGGAGATTGGATTTGTTTCTATTAGAGATGAACCAATACATGAGGAAAAGGATTTAGTGTCACATGTTGATAAGAAAAATGAATGGATTATAGATAGTGGTTGTTCACATCATATGAATGGGGACAAAAATAAGTTTGTTAAGTTAGTAAGGTATGCTGGTGGTGTTGTAAGGTTTGGAGATAATCTTCCTAAACCTATCATAGGAGTAGGATCTATCACTCTGGATGGAAAGACTAAAACTAATAATGTACTACTTGTTGATGGACTTAATCATAACTTATTGATTGTTTGACAGTTGATGGACAAAGATTTTCAACTACAATTCAATAACATGGTAAATGTTTGATCAGAAGTAAGGAAGGAAAGTTGATTGCAATTGGTACTAAATGCCGAGGTAATGTATTTGAATTAAATACATTTGGAGCCTCTTGTTTTGTTGTAAAGGTAGATGACAGTTGGTTATGGCACAAAAGATTTTGTCATGTTAATTTTGATAATATTGTGAAGGAAAGTTTGACTAATGCAGTAAGAGATCTACCGAATATTTTTAAACCATATAACACTATATGCAGAGAATGTGTTATGGGAGAATAGACTAGAAGCAGTTATAAAAGCAAAGCATATACATCAAAGAGAAAGTTGGATTTGATACATACAGACCTATGTGGACTTACAAGGACAAAATCATACTATGGTGAAAGGTATTTTATACTTTTTGTTAATGAATTTTCTAGAATGATGTGGGTTACTTATTTGAAAGAGAAATTAGAGGCATTTGATAAATTCAAGATATTTAGAGAAAAAGTGGAGAATGAATCATGTTTAAAGATAAAATTTTGGAAGTCAGACAAAGGTGGAGAGTTTAATTCAGATCTATTCAATTCATAATGCAAAGAGCATGGAATACAGACACAAACGTCTGCTCCTAGGACTCCACAGCAGAATGGGATATCAGAGTGAAGAAATAGGACTATACTTGATGCTGCTAGGACAATGTTGCTTGAAGGAAATGTATCTCATATGCATTGGAGAAAGGTTGTTGGGACAACCGTGTACACATTGAATAGAATTCAAATCAGAGAAGGTACAAGTAAGACTCCTTATGAATTATGGTTTAATCATACTCCTACTATAAAATATTTTATAATATTTGGTAGTAAGTGCTATATCAAGAGAGATGATGAGATAGGGAAGTTTGATGCTAGAAGTGATGAAGTAATTTTCCTTGGTTACTCTACTAAGATAAAGGCTTATAAGTGTTTCAATCTGAGATTGAGGAAGATTATTGAAAGTCAAAATGTAAAGATAGATGAATGGTTTCAAATACAAGAGAGAATGTATAACTATAATCAGAATACAGAGATCAAAGAGGTTGCTAATGTAGAAGAAGAAGAAATTTTTGAGGATGAATGTGAAAATGATACATGTGATGATGAGACAAATGAGGCTACTGAGGTTCTTAAAACTCTGAGGTATGTAAAGAATAGTCATCCTGAAAATCAAATTATTGGCAATACTAATCAAGGAGTAATGACTAGATCAAAGGCTAGAGAAGAATTTTTTTTAATTTCATAAGTTGAACCTAAGACTATAGATGAATCTTGTAAAAATGAATCCTGGATAAATCTTATGAAGGAAGAATTAGATTAGATAAAGAAGAAAAACACTTGGGAATTGGTTCCTAGACCTAAGACCAAAAATGTAATAAGAACTAAATGGATTTTTAGAAACAAAATGAATGAAGAAGGGATTGTTGTATGGAACAAAGCAAGACTGGTATGTAAAGGTTATTCACAACAAGAAGGCATAGAATTTGAAGAGACATTTTATCATGTTTCCAGAATAGAAGGTGTGAGACTATTCTTGGCTTATGATGCACATAAGAATTTTAAGGTGTATCAGATGGATGTGAAATCTGCATTCTTTAATAGGGATCTTGAAGAAGAATTATATATAGAACAACATGATGGATTTTCTTTATGTGAAGATGGAGACATGGTATGAAAGTTGAAGAAGGAAAGGTATGAGATGAAGCAAGCACCAAGGGATTGGTATGAAAGGTTAGACAAATACCTACTTCAGCTTGTATTTAGAAAAGGTAATGCTGAAATAAATTTGTATTTAAGAACTAGTGAAGATGGAGTTTTGATAATATAAGTCTTTGTTGATGATATTATCTTTGGAGGTAATGATGATCTATGTGAGAAATTTTCTAAAGAGATGGAAAATGAATTTGAGATATCCATTATTGGTGAAATGAAATTCTTTCTTGGACTGTAAATAAATCAGAGTAAAGATGGAATTTTTATTTCTCGGACTAAATATCTTAAAGAAATATTAAAAAAGTTTGGAATGGAAGACTGTAAACCAGTTGGTACACCCATGGTGACTGGTAATAAGCTAACAGTTGATGATGAATCAAAGTGTTTTTTTCAGACCAAGTATAGATCAATGGTTGGAGGATTACAATATCTGACTCACACCAGACCAAATATTGCTAATGCTATTGGTATTGTGGCTAGATATTAGGCAGAACCCAAAGAGACACACCTAGCTGCTATGAAAAGGATATTGAGATATTTGAAAGGAATAATAGACTATAGATTATGGTATGATAGAAATGATAGCTTTGAACTTCATGCTGATACAGATGCTGATTGGACAGGAAACATTGATGACAGAAAGAGTACTAGTGGTGGTGCATTTTTCTTTCGGAAAAAGTTAGTTTCATGGCTAAGTAAGAAGAAATATTGTATAGCTCAATCTACTGCTAAATAAGAATATGTTGCTGCTGCTATAAATTTCACTCAAATTGTTTGGATGAAGAAAATGTTGAAAGACATTGGAATAATTTTTAATGACGCTATGGTTATCCATTGTGATAACACTAGTATAGTGAATATGTCAAAGAATTCGACGACACACTCTAAAACTAATCATATTTCTATCAAATAATCACTTCTTGAGAGACAAGGTGGCAGAGAAGGAAAGAAAGTTAGAGTATATTAGTACAAAGGGATAGATTGCAGACATCTTTACAAAATTGTTTCCAAAAGATACCTTTGAATATCCCAGAGGTATGCTTGGGGTTCAGGTCCCTCACAGTCAAAATTAACTGATGCAGGGATGCATCAGTACAAAGGTTTTCAGAGCCTTATCTGATGCAGGATCATCTTGCATCACAAAATAAATGGGGGCGTGATAAAGAAAAAAAAAAAGAAAAAAAGAAAAAAAAAAGAAAAAAAAAAGAAAAGAAAGTTATTTCGTTTACCAAGGTCCATAGGTGGGAAAGATAAATAAATAAATCATTTCATTTATCAAGGTGTGTAGGTGGCATTTTAGAAAATTTTAAAATGTTCTTGTATTTAATATTTGTATCAAGGTAGTTGCATGAATCTTTTATCCCACATTGGTTGTGTTGTAATACCTTGAGTGGTAAATGCCTATATAAAGAAACCATAAGAGCATTCATAAGCAAGCTCTCAAGTTGTAGAATCTCCTATTCGAGAAGAAGCTCTCAAGTTGGAAGATCTTGTATTGGCAAAGAAGTGCTCAAGTTGTAGAAGCTCTTGGAGTTCAAGCTCTCTCATTGCAAGCTCTTGGATTGTAAGCTCTTGGATTGTAAGCTTGGAGGATGTAAAATCTCTCATGTTGTAGATCTCATATTTGGAGGAAGCTCTCATGTTGTAAGATCTCTCAAGTTGTAATGATTTTCAAGTATTAATGTATGTTTTGTAAAATATTTTTTTCTTCTCTTTGCTTCCATGTTGTTATGTTTTTGGTTATGAGTTGGTAAGGGTGGTGAGGCCCTTCATCAGTGGTATCAGAGCTAAGTTGGTCCTTCATCAAGTGGTATCAGAGCAAGAGTTCTTGAGTGTGTAAGTAGATCACCGATTGTGAGACAGTTTGCACCAAGACCATGGGTTAGGGTTTCTGTATAAATAGATCACCGATTGTGAGGTAGTTTGCACCAAAACCGTGGTTAGGATTTCAAAGATATGCGTGAAAATTCCTCCATGAAGAGAGCATGGTGGAAGAGCTAGTGTTGTGACACCTAAGGTTATAGAGTTGGACAGACAAGTGCGAGCATTGCAAGAGGAGATTCACAGAGGAATGAATCTTAATATCAGAGACGAAAGAAAGGATGAAGCCGAGGGAGAAGGAAATTCTGATCAAGAAGAAGGCAAAATTTTGAACCAAGAGGAAAAAAGACTTTTCTGAGCCATTTCCAAGATCGGGAAAAGACCTAAGATCGAGGTTCTTACATTTTTAGGGAATCTTAACTCAGAGGAGTTGATCGACTAGATCAATGAATGTGAAAAATATTTTGAGTATGAAGATATCAAAGATCCTGATAGGGTAAAATTTGTGAAGGCTAGACTGAAAGGTCATGCGAAGATCTGGTGGCAAGTTATTCAATTGGAGTGAAATAGAAGAGGAAAGGATAAAATCACAAGATGGGATCGAATGGTGGATAAATTGAAGTGACAGTTCATTTCTGTTGTTTATGAGCTTGACCTATTGAAGAAGATGCAAAGTTTGAAGAAAGCACGAAGATCTGTTCAGGAGCATACAGAGCAGTTCTATCGACTCCTCATCAGAGTAGGCTATGCAAAAGCTGATAAGGAGAAAGTTTCCTGTTACCTTAATGGGTTGAGGCTGAGCATTCAGAAGGAGCTGAATCTGGTTTGAATAAACAGTATTGAAGAGGCATACCAGTTTTCCCTAAAAGCAGAGGAAAAGCTGAACAAGAAGTTTGAGAGTAGACAAAGCGAAAGAGGTCATGATAGCAGATTTGGTGGACAGTCATATGGAGATCAAAATGAAGATCCAAAATAAAAGGATGAGGTTAGTAATAGTCAGAATCAGAGAGGAGGTAATTTCAATCATTTCCATAATCAGAGTAATAGAGATCAGAGAAGAAGAGAAAGAGGATAAGGATCTAGAAGAGGAGGCTTCTGTGGAACATGTTTTCATTGTGGAGAATAAGGTCACAGGGCATTTGAATGTCCTCAATGCCAAGGAAGGACAGATAGGAGAAACAAAGGCTAGGTCAGGGTTGCACATATAGATGAAGATGTCAGATCATCACATTCTGAAAATGTGAAAGAGGTAATTTTTTACAAATTATGGGATGCTAACTTTGAGATGGATTTGGAAGATAATGATGATGGTTCATGTGAGGACCTTGCAAGTGATGTCTGGTATGAAAAAGAAGATTTGTATGGTGTTACAAAGTTTATTATAGGTGCATTAGATCCTACAAGTTTGGAGGAGAATGAGAGTTACAGATGTATGAAGTTGATTGTAGAGGAGTATTGTTGATAGCATATACTTGTTCCAACTAGGTGTTGGAAAAGAATGAAAAAGGAAATATATCGACAGCGGATACTTGTTCCAACAAGATGTTGGAACAGAAGAAAATAAAATAATATATATATCAGCAGCGACTACTTAATTTTTTGAATCCATATTCACAAAATTTTTCCTACATTGGGTGTCTGATGCAGGAGCATCTTGCATCACAAAATAAATGGGGGCATGATAAACAAAAAAAAAGAGAAAAAAAAAAGAAAGAAAAAAATTAAAAATTAAAAATAAATAAATAAATAAAAGAGAAAAGAAAAGAAAGTTATTTTGTTTACCAAGGTGCATAGGTGGGAAAGATAAATAAATAAATAAATAAAATAAAATAAATCATTTCATTTATCGAAGTGTGTAGGTGGCATTTTAGAAATTTTTAAAATGTTCTTGTATTTAATATTTGTATCAAGGTAGTTGCATCTATCTTTTATCCCACATTGGTTGTGTTGTAATACCTTGAGTGGTAAATGCCTATATAAAGAAGGCATAGGAGCATTCATAAGCAAACTCTCAAGTTGTAGAATCTCCTATTGGAGAAGAAGCTCTCAAGCTGGAGGATCTTGTATTGGGGAAGAAGTGCTCAAGTTGTAGAAGCTCTTAGAGTTCAAGCTCTCTCATTGCAAGCTCTTGGATTGTAAGCTTGGAGGATGTAAAATCTCTCATGTTGTAGATCTTATATTTGAAGGAAGCTCTTATGTTGTAAGATCTCTCAAGTTGTAATGATTTTCAAGTATTAATGTATGTTTTGTAAAACATTTTTTTCTTCTTTTTGCTTCCATGTTCTTATATTTTTGGTTATGATTTGGTAAGGGTGGTGAGGCCCTTCATCAGTGGTATCAGAGCTAAGTTGTCCCTTCATCATTATCATATTATGGATTGGATGTAGGGATCTTCTCTTCAGGGGGAGTGATCGTGGAAGGAAGGTGTTGAAGGACAATTGATGTCTCATGGCACCTTTTTCTATTATTGTCAAAGGGGGAGTGTTGTTATGAGAAAATCCCTACTGTATGGGGAGATTATATGAAGGAATACTATGAGAGTACTGTTTGATTGTAGAACTTTGGATTGATATAACTTTGGGGTGATTTTCCCATATGTTGACATCAATGCCAAAGGGGGAGATTGTTGGATATTGCTAATGCATGGAGTGGTGATTGATACATTTTATATGTTTAATCACTATGTTATTCAATGGGCACTCATACTATTGTCATTTGTGGTTTGTCATTGATGTCAACATATATTTTTGTGAAGAGTAGAGGCTGATTATAACGGTGTATGGACACTGTGTGGATGTCTCAGAATGTGTGAAGATAGATGAGAGTACAAGAAGCTATTGTGATATTATATCCAAGATTGCATCATGTAATGTTGCATATTGTATGAGTTATAAATGTTTTGGTGAACACCAGTTACTGGACAGTGACAATGGAAGTTGACAGAGTGAGTCTATATGTTCTGGTATATCTTACAGAAGATATGGATTAGAGAGATGAAATACAAGGTACTAAAGGATGTTTGTTGGTCAGCGCAAGGTATAGAATGTTGTATGATGTTAGTTGTGGTGTGTGATCTGGAGCAGACTTATTTGTGAGCCAACTTCAGAGGTGTAGCATGCATTTAGTTTGGAAAATGTAAATTAAGGATATCGGTCCTTAATTGTTGTAATGGAATCATTGTATACTTGTTTTAGGTGCCATGTGTATCTTAGCAAGAGTTTATGTAAATGTAATTATGAAAGCCTAATTGGTTGACCTGATCATGTAGAATGTAATAGGGTATATATGTAAGATATTTTCTTTGGAAAAGATATTGGGAGAATATATGTGATGTAAAAAGGATTGTGAAAGTTGTGAGCTTGTGTCTACTTGATGTAGAGAAAATGATTACTGGTGAACTTCATTGGAACTGATCAAGAAAAGATAGTTGTTGTCAAATAGTTTGAAAGATTGTGTATTTCTTGATATACACTTGTTGGGAACAGTGAGTTATGAAGATGGATTTAACCTCCTTTAGGCAGTGAGTCCCGCTTTCTTTTCTTGACTTCTAATAGGATTTGTCTTCTAATAATGACTATATACTATAATGTTGTCAATAAGCTCCTAACAGGGCTAAATCTTCTAACAAGGATAATATACTCTCAGCACATTATTTTTGGGTGCTAATTCCCACCGGGGTTTTAACCTTTAGCAGGGTTTCCCTAAGACAAAAATATTATGTTATTGTGTTGGTATTCATTGTGTTCATTGGATCTGATATTGCTGCTAATGAAAGTGGAAAGTTTAATATTCTATCTTACAACTGATTCCCCCCCCCCCCCCTCTGCTCATTTGTATTGTGGACTAGTATTCCTAGCAATTTTTTCCATCACATCAAAAAAATTCTTGAGCTCATTGAACAAGCTTGTAGTATACACTAGTAGGTTTTGTAGGGAGACCTTTATTAACTACAGTTTACCTATTTGGCTTAACAATGTCTATTTCTTATCGGGAGGCCTTTAATAAATTCCTTAATCTCCTAGATGGTCAATCCTGCTAAGTTTTAAGGAAGGAATGCATGATCCTAAACAACTATATGCATCCTCTCTTTTCATTCAAATCAAGTAAAAAAAAAAATCCTTTCAATCCATTCTATCTTAATCAAAAATTTATTTGGCACATTGAACAAAATCATAGCATACATAGAGATCATTTTGAAATGAATTAGAGAAGGAAGGGTGAGGATGAGGAAGATGATGACAACATGTTTTTGGGTTCTTCCCCTAGAACCTTTTTCCCAGTGGTTATATGTTCTTTTGCTACATTTGAGGGTTAATACCTCTATTTCTCTTCTTGATGTTGTGTTGTTCCTAGGGTCTTCTCTTGGCTTCTAGCATAGTTCCATTCTAGAGGTATCTCTCTATTGTACATTTATGGTCCTATGTGGGGAGAGAGGAGTGTTTGGATGCTATGGCTAGGTTTTGTATTTTCCTAATTTTTTCCCTATTTTCTATCACCTTCTTTGTTGGGCATTTTTTAGGGTTCTTTTCCTATATTTCAATTTATATATTTATTTTCCTAGTTGTGTTGAGTATTTGGTTTGACCATATGTTGTCCTATTTTTGTGGCTTCCTAGGATTTTCATTTTTCCCCTTCTTGGCTCCTGTTTGGTTCCCCATTAGGTTTTAGTTTTAAGGTTTTATATGGGTAGGTGGAACTTTTGGTGTGGCTGGTTTGTGGGTTTGTATATTTCAGATTGTTGCTCATATTTTTTATGTGGCTTTTTTCTTCTTTGTGCCTCTCTATCCTTTTTTTTCAGTGAGGGTTCTAGTGTTAGAGCCTCTTGCTTCTCCTTTCTCAATTGTGTTCTTATGGGTGCTACTAATCTTTGAGAGCCTTGCTTTGCCTCATGTTGTTTTTTGTTAGGGTTATATTTTCGGTGGGTCATGTCTGTTCTTGTTGGTTCTTGGTGTTGTCTTTACTCTTTTCTTAAGTGGTCTTTTTTTTTTTCTGGCTGGTTTTGGTCTTGTGAAGCTCCTTTTAAGGTGCAGCTTCCTCCTATTGAGGCAAGGAATCTCTTTGTAGCTTTCTTCTAGGGTGGGCTCATTTTTGTCATGCTCTCTTCTTTCATTTTTCTCATAGAGGTGTTTTCTTACCATATTGAGGTAATGTATTGTGCTTGGAAAGAGTTTTCTCTTTTCTCAATGATGTCTACTCTCAGACATGGAAGCTGGGGTGCAAGTTCAAACTTGGTGTCAATTTCTCTTTTTTTTGTCTTCTCTTTAGCAATTTTATGGTGGTATTATCATCTCCTATTGACATGGTGAGGAGTATTTTAGGTGTGGTGAGGACCAACTGGTCAGATGCTTTAGTTTACAACTACATTCTTGTTTTGGGATCTATAAATGAAAACCTAGTTTAAAGATTTGGGGAGCCTTTTAGAACCTTTTGATCATCTTGTTTAGTTGGAAATATCTTAGGTCTACGGTGCATGGTAATATACTTAGTTAGGTTATGAGACCTTGGTTAAAACCTTTTAGTTTTGTTTTTTCTAGTGAGTGTTTATTGTTTTATCTAGATGCTTGTCATTATGAAGATTATGGGAGCCTTATTAAAACCCATGTATTATTCAGTTATCAGTGTCAAATAAAACCTATGGTTTATTCTTATTAATGTTAAGGGATACTTTAAAAACTTTAGTCTTTCAGTTTTAAGGATTAGACATGTTAGTTCTTTAGTATGTGCCTTGTATTGTCATATCTCACTAGGTTATTGTTTATGTTCCATTTATTTGTTGTTGTTATGAAATGTCTTACATTATGTAACTATTGGTTAATGTTGGGTTCAAGATCCCTCTCAAAAAAATTTTGTTAAAGGGTTTCAAGGCCCCTTCCAAATCTTCTTTCCCCTCAATGAAAACTCATAGAATACACAAACATATTCTATAAGGAGGTCTTTATTAATTGTAGTTTACCTTCTTAGATCGATGATATTTAGTCTTCTTCTTTTATGCTAATTTTGTTTTAGAATACATGTCTTGTGAAGGTTATGTTTTGGAGATATCTCTAGGGTTTTATGAAGAGCTTCAATATGAATGACTATCTAAAGAGTGTGAGACATTGATCAAGAATTTTTTCCCTTATGAGGGGCAAAGACAGTATGATGGATTCATTAATACGAGGAGCTCAATATGGATTATCATTGAGAATAGTTTGGGGTCCGTGATTTGAGAGTTTGAGAGTGAGAGCTCAAGGATTTATCCCTATGTCCCACCTTTATGAGGGTTGAGGAGGCAACATGATGGAGTTACACTTGATATACAATTTATTCTTCAAAGAAAGATCTTCTAAAAAATATGTATTCATATTATGCAATTGAAATTTTTTTTGTCATATTATCCTTAAGGGGGGGTCTTTAGGAGAAGGTGAATTTAACGTCTTTGAGATCGATGTAATAAGTGGGGAGAATGTTAGCGTAACTATATTATATTTCTAACACTATTTGTGTTACTTGTTCATTATTTTATAGTTTCTCATATAATTGTTCTTACAATTTTTATGTAATTATGTAGCTAGCACTCCTTTACATATTGTTTACTTTACATTATAGAACAACATGGACCATTCACATGTTTTTATATGGTTAAGCTAGATGCCAAGAGAGACAAATGTGGTTCAAGTGTATATGTAGTTGCCAAAAATGATCATAGAGGATGCAATACCTATTGTAGGTAAAGTGGGGCTAAAATGTTATGGTAGAATAAAATTATTTATAATTTTTGGGCCTAAGCTAGGGTTAAGACCAAATTATACTAAAAGAGATGAACAATCACGTAATGGCATATAGACATTTTAATAGTCATGTATGTTTAAATTGGATCTAAATAAGTAGCATATCTTGTGAAATTAATGAATGTTAGAAAAATATCACCACTAGAAATAAGAATACTTTCACATGTCTTATAGTAGAAAAACATATTTCTTCATATATTATGGTATTCTCTTGCATCTTTGTTTAGAGGAAAAATATAATCTCCCTTGAGTTATTGTACATGTAGTTACTATCTTTGTCCATATTAACATTTTTGTTTATTTATAGATATTAAGAATAATTTTATTTTAATTTAAATTGATTTTAGCTCATAAATTTTAAAACACAATTCATAGAAATATATTTGTTGTATTCTCATTTCAAACTAATTTGAGCTTGATAAATGATTTTATTACTCCAAAATAAATCAATCTCTATTTATGGTTCTCTATTTTAGATCAAGATAATGATTGTTTCCCAATTGTATAGCCATAAGATATTAGTGGTGAAACAATCAAGACCTTTATTAAAATATATTAATTTTCTTTTCAATAGATTATTGTAGATTTGTTAAGATGATATGCATTACAAAATTTGAAGCACTACCATTACTTGTGCCTTCAAAATTAATCGGTGCAGAAGAACGCCTCTACAAATACCCCATTGCCTTTTATTTTCTTTTCTGGGTCCACGCTTGGAAAGAGATAGCCCAGATAGATGTTTCTACGAAACTCCAGAAGAAGCCATATTCCCTCTTTTTATCCTTCTCTGACACCAACATGTAAGGGATGTGGACCCACTTTCATTAATATCCTTTCTCACAAATGCCCAACAAGATCTCTTGTGCTTATAAGTACAAAGTGACAAGTTTGTAACCATTTTTCTGCTACTAGTTGACCAAGCACACCAGGTCCTACAACAAGCAAATACCTTTCCGTAGAACCATGAGAATTCTTATCCTCTACATCTTGCTAGGACATATTACCAGAACGGACAGCAGAAATGGGATGGACTGCCACTCTTGCATGTTTGGAAATGCTATTTCTCTGCTTCTTTTGTTTCAAAACAGTAATGGAAGCGTGCAATGAAATTCAGGGATAATAAGTTGTTTCTAAATAAACATATGTTACTCTCCTTCTGCCACCCAACTGCAAATGGTAGGGTTGTGTGTATTGTGGAGATGTGCATGATAAAAACAACAGAGTTACTACTACAGCCAACAACAAAGTACCTTAGAAAAATGCAGCCATGGGGCATTTAATTTATCTTGGCACCACATGCAAGCCCATCTCAAGCAGAGTAGTTCCTAGTGGGACGTGCGTTCTCTCACCTCATGAATCCTGCAACCGTAAACTCGGCCAATAGTAGAATCCAAAAAAAACTTTGGGATAATATATCATTTATCGTCCTCTAATTTATTGGAAAATGAAAGTATTCCCCTTCCTCAACTGATTCGGTTCACATTTTTCATTAATGCTAATAATGACTCTTGTATAGCATTTAAAAAAAAACTACTTCCTTCTTAAAAAATAATAAATAATTCATCAATCTGCTGCATTATTTTAAATCTTGTTACCTTACAATTTCAAAAGGCTTTCTTCTTACTAAATTTAGGAGGGCATTTTTTTTGTTTCTAAAATCAAGGAAAGTCTTTCCCTTAAAACTTCCACGTAGCTCTTTTTTTTAACTTACTAAATTCAAGAAAAAGGTAAGTTAACCTTTGTTACTACTTTTCTAAAAAGGAAATATTATCCCCTTTGTTTAATTCATTTAATTAAAAAAATGATAGTTTTTGCTTATAGATTTTTTTTATTAAAAGAATACATTTATAGTATAATTAAAATAATAATAATAATAAAACATTTACTTTTTACTTAAAATATTTATAATTTTTTATAATTTTTTAATTACAATATGTAATTTTAATAAAGAATAAAATAATAATTTAATGAATATTAATATGAGAGATATCTTAATATTTTTATTTATTTATTTAATAATATTAAAGAATTAATTATTTTATCAAATAAATAAATTACAATAGATTTTTATCTTATCATTATGGTGTCCAACATAATACATTTATTTATCAACCTTCAAAATAGTAATGACACATATAAAATTAAACAATATATTCTACATAGATGCATATCACAACTATTAGAAATATGGAGGATTTGCTTACCCACATCGCTCTCATTGTGTTACTTACCAATGTCACTCTCATTCAAGATTTATTATTTCCATATACCTTTCATTTATCACCTCTTTGGATGCATTGGTTTGACACATAAGAAGTACTCTACTTATCATTACACTAAATAAGAAAATGGTCAACAAAAAACATAGTCTCATCATGTCCATTTTCGTAGGTAAACTTCACATGGGTTTTTGGGAGGTTAAAATGAGCCCTGGTGAGTGGTTAAGGTTAAAATAAGCTATCCCCATAATGGTACTTTGGGTTATGGGTCAATTTTTTACCATTTCAACTCCTAAGACTTGCATATGGCCTCTCAAAAAGTGCCTTCTTAGAAGTGGAAAAAATGAGAGAGAGGTTCAAGACAATCCCTTCTCCCCATTCCTTGGTTTTCTCCTCATACTCAAATGGGGGACAAAAAGGGAAGGGGATCACTTTTCTAGAAATTCCTTCTCATTGGGATTGTGAGGTAGAGGTTGGGAGAATGTTTTTCCTATTAACAAAATATTTTCATGAGAGAAGAGGGGACACTTCTAACTTATGCATTTTTGGTTTTGAGGAGAATTGACCATGGAGGATCTAGTGGCTTGGAGAAGTAGAAAGGATAAGCTAGGGAAGGAAAGATGGAGCTCTCCATCAAATTCACAATTGTCATGTTCTTGAAGGAAGGTAGGTGCATGTACCATGGAAGTTTTTGTTTATGTAATGTATAGTGTAGTTTAAACAATGTGTAACAATGTAGTGTGATGTTCTCAATATGTTTTTCATGAATTTTTACTCTTGTCTTCTCCTTGTATGTTGTGAGTATGTTTTGGGTGTGCAAGGTTGATCTCATCCTTGGGAGGATTTGAGAGTGCCTTGGGGTGAAGGGCTTAGTTGAGATATTCTCATGTGTAGAACATGGATGTATGGGCATCCATGAGCCTACTTGAGTTATTAAATTGGGGGTCATAAGGGATGTGAATTATGCTCAATGTGATGAGCTAGTTTGTGGGAATTGAGCCTTGTGAAGGCATGTAATGTTGAATTGTAAGATCTTGTTTTGTTCTCTATGAGTATGGCCTCTCCATGAGGATGATTTCACATTCACACATTTTTGGGATCTATTTTGATCCTATGTGCAAGCTTGAAAATTGGGAGTAAAATTGTGTTGTCTATGTTTCTTGTTGTTGTTTGGGTGTGTTGAATTGTTTGTATCTCATCCATTCTTGTTTCCCCTAGCTCGAGGGTGACCATGTAATGGCCTTGGCTGGGAGGTGAGCTCCATGGTCATGTACAAGATGTTTGTTGTAGGTTGAATGAAGGTTGAATTAAAGAGAACTCTCTTGATGTTGTGTTCTTGAGAAAGTTGGAAAACATGAAAGAATTATTGGTTCTTATGTAATTGATCTATTTTTGTAAAGTTTTCCCCAATGTAAGAGTTGTAATTTAGGCATATAACCTTGTAAAGATTTGAGAAAAGAAGTATTTTTTTTTTATTCTATGTTTATTGTAAATAAATTTGGAATAGTATCCCTAAGAAGGGTTAGGGGAAATTGATTGCTAATGCTGTAAAGAAAAAAAAAGATATTGCAGATAATAAATCACCTCTCTTGTGTGATATTAAATATCTAGGTGGTTATCTCTTTTTAGAATTAATTGTATTAATATAAATTTTTGCAAAAATTAATGAATGTATGGAAGAAAATTTTAAATTTTAATTCCAATCTATTATCATGAGGAAAGCACATAAAAATTATGTGTAAATAAAATTACAAAAGTTCTTGTCTTTTAATTTTAAAATAAACTTACCAATTTAATGTTTCCATACTTATGTTATGCTCTCATTCATTGAGTAGTATTTTACTTTAAAATGAATTTATTTATGTGCCTTCTGTCTGATACTTAAAATTGAGGAAACATTCTAAATTTGCCATTATAGACTTGTAAACAGAAAGACTTTTCTTAATGAAATTTACAAGCATTAAATCACATTCCCTAAATCACAAGAATCTGATAGTTAAAATTTAGGAAACATTCTAATTCTGCAATTATAGACTTGTAAACAGAAAGACTTTTCTAAATGAAATTTACAAGCTTTATATCACATATCCCTAAATAACTAGAGTAGTAAATATATATAGATATTAATAGAAAATATAATAGAGTTTGAATATTAATTTTTATGCTAAGGAATAAATTATCATCCTTAATGAGTTTTGAGTAGTAACAAAAAATATATAAATGAATAATATTATATATTCTAGAGCCATAATCAATTCTATTAATTTGTTTATATATATATATATATATATATATATATATATATATATATATATATATATATATATATATATATATATATATATATATATATATATATATATATATATATATATATATATATATTAAACCAAATACAATAAAGAGCATTTCCATATTAAAATTAAAGTAAAGAAAGTTTTCTTAAAAAAAATGTTTATTATTAATAAAATTATACAGCAAATATTTTTTTTAAAAAGTGATTGTAGTGGGGGGCTCGGCAAAGCCAAAACCCTCCCCATCTCGCGTGGCGGCTGCTTGCAGCGGCTAGCCACTACAGTGGCCGCGACCCACTGCGGGAGGCTGAAGCCACCGTAGAGGCCGCGACCACTGTGGGCGACCTTAACCTCTGCAAGGCTGTGCCTCTATGAGCGGCCGGGGGTCGGGTGTTGTGCGCGGCCTTTAGCATTCTGTTTATTTATTGACATTAAGAATAGTTCTAATTTTAATTTTAATTGCAGTTTTAATCTATTTTATTTTGAATAATGGAACTATAAATTTATTGTTTAAGTCTATCAAAAAATTTAATAGAGTCTATCATCTAAAATTAATTCCAATCTCATAAATAATATCCAAAACTCAAATCAAACAAGAGACGCAATGCGTCAAAGTTCCTCCCAATAGATATAAGAATGAAAGTAGAAATGAAAATTGAAATAAAAAATGAGAGGAGATATGCAGATAGAGTTAAAAGAGATAGAATGATATGTAATTATATAGAGAGATAGTGTTATAGCTACAAGTAAAGTATTAAAATTTATGTCATTTTAAGAAATATTTCAATAATTAATAATACTTTTAAATTAAATGATAGGGAATTATTCATTTCTATCATTAAAAATATAAATTGAAATCTATAATTTAAAAAATAATTATATTATGAAAACTTATTACATATCTTTAAATGATTAATTTTATATGTTACAAAATAATTTTATTATTGAAATTTAAAAAATATAAAATAAAATATCTTAGAGGTATAAATATTTATAATTGACTTGTTTTTTAAATTAGGTTGTATAAGATTTGTAGCATGAAGATTTCACATAATTAGTCATCAAAATTTTAGAAAATAAATATAATGAAAAAATGATCAAATATTATTAATAAATACTATTAAAACTAAATTATATATATAATTAATCATTAATTTATTATATTTATTATTGTATTAATATAATCTTTAAGGCAATTAATAAAAGATACAAAAATTTTAAAAAGAAAATTAAAATTTATTATTTAATTTTAAATTTAAATTAGTTTAAAATTTCATTAGCTTTAAAGAATATTTCTTAGATTTTGTTTGATGACTAGATTAAAAATAATTCAATATTTTATCTTTCTCAAATAAAACTGTTAATTTATCTTATACTAATTTAAATAATAAAATAAGTTGTAATATACAAAATTATATATAAGTAAAATTCAATAAGAAATATACAAACAACTGGTTTGTAATGTCTCCATACTACGATTTTTTTTTAAAAGTTTTTTATATTAGAAATGGACCTTAATTCCAAAGTTTTAAAAAAGTACAAATATAAAAAGTCAAATTAATAAAGGAAACAAATAGACTTTAAAATTAATTAATTTTTTTTTTAAATTAAATATAGAAAGGAAGAAAGATTCTAGAAAAAAAAACTTTAAAAAATACTAGAGAAAAATGGTAAGGAAGATTTCATTTTATAGAAGAAAAATGGGAACGGTTTTTGTTTGAATAAATGCAGTGATTGGTGCAGCTTTACATGTGGTTTTAAAGCTCAGCAAGGGATGACGCTCAAAAAGGGATGTTGCAAATGGGCATGGACCTCAAGACAGATCTATATTTTTTTTTTATTATTTATAATGTTGTCTATAAAAGATAAGGTTATCATTAATGCATGACAACTATGTTGTACAAATATTTGTATTTTTTGTTGAGGAAAATTAATTTTATCCTTACAAAAATTAGTATTGTCCAATAGAATTAATGAAAAATGAGATTTATAAAATCATGTAAAATGAAAAAAAGTTAGAGACATTAGAAATTGCATTTACTTTTTTAAATTTTGTGATCTAATTGGTCAATTTAATTAAAAAAGTAAATTGAATGAAAGCAATAGTATCATGCCTTTGGCAGGAACTAATAAGATATAAGAGCCACAACTATTATTAAAAAAATAAATTGATGAGAATGAATTGATGTAAAAGATTTTGAGCTTACTAATCATCAAATATTACTTTTCCATAATTGAGAAGGGAATGAACACTTACCTTCTAGGGAGATTACCGCGGAACATTTGGTTCATTGAAATTGACAAAACAATGAAAATTATGTATATATTTATACTTTGAAGGAACAAAATAACATGTGTTTACATATCAAGTAGTTAAAAAAATAGTTTAAACTGCTAGTGCAGTCCAATAAATTAACACCCGATATTATGATGGAAGTCTGTCCCAAATGTAGCGAACATGCTATTAATAAGAATCAAATAATGAAAACTGAGAAAACTAGAACAATAACCTATGCAATACTTGAGCCATGATATGTCTCTCTTCTAGGAAATCTATCGGAAAGAATATATCAAGGTGCCAAAAGTGAGCGAAAACTTGCAAATCTGACAAATTTGCCAAATTGTCAATGATGTTGTTTTCCTCGATCTGCTATTTATTTGTTGTCAGTAGAACTTCAGCACTGAAACGGAGGTTTCCAAGCACTGTAACTGTAAACATATCATCAACAACGTTAAGCAAATATGGTTAGAAATTCTTCATGGAACAACCTTTGAAAATCATATTTACCAATCAAATGTAATCATATATCAAATATTGTGGCAAATATTCAAGTTCAAGTTTTTTTTTAAAATAGAATTGAATTCTTATAGAAAATTATTAAGCTTAAAGTGAAAATCTTTGATGGGTTTAACGAATATGTAATAATTACTTGCTACCATTTATTTAAAATATAATCTAATAACCTCATTGTATTGTGTGAGACAAATGTATCGATATTTTTAAATAGTAATGGGGCCCAAAATTTCTTCAAGATAATTGATTTATATTGAGATGAACATTTTAGCCCCCATAAGTATTACAAACCAAATAGTAACATTTTTACCTCAGAGAATATAATCAGGGTTACTAGATTATACTTTAAGTCAGTAATGGAAACTAAAAGTTGGTGATAGATCCCTACATTAACTAATAATCATGGTATATTATTGGAGAATTAATTTAAATTTCTACAATAAATTATAAAATTCTCACAAATCAAATGTAATCATATATCAAATATTGTGGCGAACATTTGAGTTCAAGTTTTTTATAAAATAAATTATTTTGTGATTTAAATATTTCTAAATCAAAATTTTGTAAAAATGTGGCGATTTAGGTTGCCTTAAATCTTGAATTATTAGCCAAATTTGGATTCTCAAATTTCCAAAATTAGCCAATTGATGAATATTAGCAACTAAAAATTACTGTGCATGGGGATGAGTTTCAGTTGTAAGAGAGTGAGAATAAAAAGTCACCGTGAATTAGGTCTAGGGGCTATTCATGTGTTTCCTAGCTATTCTTGAAGTATTCTCATAAAAATCTTCTACTGTTCTTCTTCTTCATGTTTAAAGGTGGTTTTATCAAGAGTTGCTAGAATTTTAGCTAGAAGAGTTCATTGTGTTAATTTAAATTTTAACACATTTATTTTGGGGATTAGTGAACTATAAATTTTCTACTTTAAATTCATCACAAATATTTGACCGTAGTATGTATAATTATTTTCTTAAATACATTATCATCTTATGTTAACTTCACTAGATCATATAATAATGGTAAGATTTATCTTAATAGGGGTAATTCCCTATATTAAAATTAAAACCAAACTTACATAACTAGACTCCTTTCTACATAAGACCAGATACACATAACTTCTAGCCCTCCACCCTAGGACAACTTGCTTTTTGTGAAACATGATTACAAAGAAATGGCAAACCCCTCCCTAGATTCAAGATTCTCTCTACACTTGAATCCTTAATAGTGATTTCTTTGACTCTATGATCCTAATCAATATTATTTTTTGACACTATAGTCATCCATTTCCTTCTAAATAAGATGATGGATGTTCTTGTCTAATTATCCACATTGAAATACCTTTTTCAATTATTCCTAGTGTATCCTAAAATTGGCCAATCGATTTACAATACCATTAGCTTTATGGTATAAATGAGATATTGAGTAGAAATTCATACTTTCTAGTTTCTTCCTAATGCTCAAAAGATTTCCTTTGAATCTCCATTTGAGGATTTGGTTGTTGGTTATTGTACTGATAGAAACTTTTGAATCCCCTTGTATTTATATTGAGAGGATTTCTTATCCAGACATAACCTCAGAACCCTATCCAAAGCTTTAAACTCATCTTCAATTTTAGTAGTGTTCCCCATTCTAAACGTAAGGGCCCCCAAAAAAAACCTTCCTTGTTCCTAACAATGCAACCTCATCCTACTACTCTTGGATTCCCTCTAGCCACATTGTCAAAATTTAATTTCATTTTAACCCCTGGGAAAAAAACTTCCACTTTGCTTCCTTTGGGAAAAAAAACTTCCACTTTGCTTCCTTTCCCAAAGTGCTTTTAGTATTAACCCTAACATTTTTTATCTTGAGGCCTAACCATTTCTTTTGGCCCAAGTTGGACAAAAATGTGTTACTCTTTGCTTGGTTAGCATTGACTTTTTCACACATGCCTAGCTCTTATTTTCTAATCAACACTAGTAGTTCTAAGCTTTTGTCTTTCAAAATTCTCCTAGAACATTCCTTCCAGATATGCCAAATAATCACAGATAGAGAAACTAAGTGGATATTTCCCCAAGCATCATATTTTCCCAATTAACAAAGCTTTGTATAAAAACCAAAAGATCTTCAAGTCTCACCATCATCTAGCTTACCTCCTTCATGAACCAATCCTAGCGAGAGGCCACCCACTGACAACTCAACAAAAGATGGTTTGATCTTTCGTTGCTCAAGTCAAACACATTAAGAAAACATTTGGTCCTTTAATGTCAATTATTTTTAATTTGTCTCCTATCAAAATTCTTTTGTGCTAAGATGTCCATAAGAAAACTCTTTCTGTAGGGAGAATATTTTTGTTCCAACATAACACTTTTGGCAATGAATCCTCATTTAATGCAATCCTTTGAATGTCAAAGCCAAGTCAAATAGAATATGAACTAGATTTGGACCATTTCTAATTGATTTCATCTTCCTCCTCTATGATAGAAATTCTTTTGGTATCCAATATATTTTTTAGTTTTTCCCTGCCTCTAGAATGAGCTTGCATTCTGAAATATCTTACCTGAATATAGATAAACTCCTTGTGATACCTTTCATTTCATAATCTCTAACCACTTCACCATACATGAAAGAAATGATCAGAATCCAAGGAGGGTGATCTGAAAGCATATTTATAGAAAAGTCTTCATTCCACAAGGAAGCCAAAATCAAACCCTCCTAAAATTCCTAATTCTTGAAGAAACATGCTCAATAATAATCCTTTTGTTTTCCCATATGAAGTGTCATACTGATGAGCCTCCATGGGAATTTTTACAAGTAATAATTATGCTCAGGTTCTCATTGTCCAAGTACTTTCTTTGCATAAATTTACACCACATTTTTTTCTATATTTTTTTTTATCATTTTCCATGTCAATTTCTCTTCCACTGCTAGGTTCTGGGGAATCATCCTACTTATTCCTACTCCACTCAATTCTCTTGCAGTGCATGCTATTTCCCAGCTTATGAGACATATTTTCTTTTGATCTTTGGATACTTATCTTAAAAAAATATTTAAGAAAAATATTTAATCCCTTATTGGCTTTAGATGAAATTCTAGAGCATGACATTATATAAGGGTGAACCCACAAAAGTTAGTACCACTTTTGGGGATGAAGATTTTTTGGTCGACGTGAAGATCCTGATGTAGGGTACTTCACCCAAAGGGATGAGGACCTCTTCACATGAAGACCTCCTTCGCGTGAAGACCCCCTACATCGGATTCCCAAAAAAATTTCGGTGAAGGAGTCATTTTCACAATCAGTGTTTATTGAGAGATTGTGCACCCCAAAGTTGGAGTGAACCCACTGACGACCTCGTTGACTTCATTCTCCGTGCCTTCTTTTTGACCTCCTTCAACTGTCATATATTTTATGTACACACAAATTTCCTTTTTTAAAAATATTATTTATTATAAATTATTTTAGTTTATTTTATTATTTTTAAATAGTTATTTTGTTTTCAGTAATTTTTAATTTAAAAAAATTAGATTTAAGTTACAAAACTATGTTAGTAAATGTTAGAAAATACTAGAAAATGTTAGAAAATTTAGTTTTTTAGTAATATTATTGCTTGCTTTTTAATTATTTTTAATTAGTAATGTTAAAATGTTAGTTTTCAATTATTTTTATTAGAAAATTTTACAACATTAAGAAAATTTAGAAAAAATTAATACCTTCAAAAAATTTATGAAAACTTGAAACTAAATAGGAAAATTTAGAAAATTTGAAACCTTTGAAAAAATTAGAAATTATTAGTAAATGTAAGAAAATTTTAAAACTTTGTCTCTGCCCGTGCCCATTAGGACTCTCTCACCAATCTCCTTAATACTTTCTCCACACCCTCTTAAGACTCTATCTCTTTCCCTACCCATTAAGAATATATTTCTTTCTCATGCTACTATTTGACACTAATTAACACTCTCTCAGGAAACCCCTTAATACAACCCCATCCCCTTAAAATTCTCTCCACACTTTTGAACTCTCTCTCTCTCTCTCTCTAACCATTACCTACATTTCATTAACATAGTTTAATTTAGAATTATATTTGTATAATTTAAGATTTTAATATTATTTTACCTACACATGTAATGTACTTACTTAAATTTTAACATTTAACAATGTATGTTACCCCTAGATGGACACACACGATAATAAATAGGATGACTCAGCATAGGGTTTTGCACCCTAGGATGACTCGACACATCGTGCCTCACCCCATGATGACTCGGCATAGACTACCACCCTAGCATGACCCAACATAGGGTGTCCCACATCAGGCACCCAGTGTTCCTAATATGGGGCCAATATTTCATTTTTCTACACAGGAGATGGGGTGCTTATGAGATTCTATTGCTTTCTCTAAGGACAATGTGTATAGAGATATTTGTAATACCATTTTTGCAGAGTTTAGAGGATCTATCTGCACACATGAGTAGACAAAATTCATAGACCCCACAGATTGTTTATTCCATATTTTGAGAGTTGAGATCTGAGATATTCGATGATATATCCTTAGCTAAGGTCCAGGAACACGTCTCAAAGGATATTATCAAAGGAGAATTTTTCCATTTCTATTAGGAGAAGAGCGAGGTTAGAGCATAGCAAGTTACACAATGTGTGGTTCCAAAGATTTCACAAATGATATACCCTTCGTTCCTTTCTTCACATGGTCATTATCCAAATAATGAGCATATTCCACTCTACTTTACACAGTAGGTTTACGCTAAGGTCGATTGAAAAAGTTGCAAACCATGATTTGTATCATAGGCCTCATCACGTTGTGTCAAGATAAAAACACTTGGTTGGGCAGAGGGAACCCACAGTGGCACCATCTATAGCTGATATTGCTAACAAAATTGTCATTTCTTCCCAGAGGGAAGCAATTGATAGGTGTTAGGATTTGGTAACACTGAGAGGCGGGGAGTCAATCAATGTTACAATACTTTACTGAATTCTTGAACTTCTTGATCTTCTCCAAACAACATATAAAGATATAGCATAAAATAAATAACCATGCAACATAGACAACATTTAAGAACTCAGAAAACCATATTTATTTTCGAGGAAACCCTGTTAAGGGAAAAAAAACAATGGGAATAGTACCCAAAAATATTTGTACTATAAGTATAATAACCCTGTTTGGAGTTCTGACCCTGTTAGGAGCTGAGTATTACGATAGGCAGGTCCTAGTTAGAGGACAAACCCTATTAGGGGCATTTACAATGAGATCCCAATTAAGGAATCAAGCCTGTTATGAGTCTAGCCCTATTAGAGGCAATCAAACCATGTTAGGGGTGTTCATTAGGTGCAACAACACTTACAACCAATTTTTTGTCCTAAATACAAAGAGTTTAAAAAGTATTCTTTAAAGAGAACCACTTGTTCTTCTTTCTCTTTATCTCTTCTTTGTCTCTTAGATGCATTCACAACTCAAATATATCTATTATCTTATCCTCATCATCACACACATACGAAAATGTACGTATACTTATACCTTGCTAGAAGTATATTTACAAGAGCTAGTCGGCATTACTCTAGCTAAACAGAATATTATTTAATTCACATTTTCATGCTTCATTAGTAACCTTAGTTGGCCTTAGATCCAAGATAGCATCCAAAAATAACTTTCCAATTGATCACAAAGTCAGCCTTACTGATCGCTCACATGTATGCTTTGTTTACTATCTTTGCATTGAATCAATTGAGCACATCTCTTTGATCCCTCTGTATGAACATGTGATAACTTACACATGTATTCATTGGTGTCTTCCAAGCATGTAGCTAAGATCCCATGCCTTTATGAAACTCCTATGAAGTTTTCTAATCTTTTTTGTCAAACTGAGTCACAAGAACAGTTTGTGGACTTAGGCATTTTTCCTTCATCAACTACATTCAAACGTATTCATGATATCCAATATGTGTGATAATAAAATTGATAAGTGTTTCCATAAATGAAAACATTCCATATATGTGTATGTGTATACATTTTCATATGTGTTCATGTGCTGACCACTTGCCACCAATAGGATTGGACACAATGTAGTTGCGGCCACCAGCATTACTTTTGATACACTCACTAGACCAAGTCGACCCCAGGAATCTTTAGAGGCATCATCTAGTAGTGCACCCCCTACTAATAAGACATATAAAGATGTTGGTCTCCCTAGACCATGTGATATACAATCTCTTATCAGATATCAGAGTTACCTTGAGATGGCACAATATTTATTGGAGGACATGTTAGATGCATATACCTTTATTTATCAGTCAAAGAGGTTCTCTATATAGTATTTCAAAGATGCCATTAGACTCTCTCAGGGTCCTCCAGTTCCACCAACCCAGAGAACACCATCAAATTATGCATCTCATAGTTCATAACACTCTACACCCATTGATCACTCTACAACTACATAGGGATGGATACAACTTGGTGATGTTTCCATCATAGCAAAGGGCCTAGATGGTTTTGAGGAGTAGTTACAAGGATTGAGATAGATGACCACTGACACTGACATAGCTTCATATATGGATCTTCTACTTCATCCAGACTCTGACTCTACACCACTTTCTTCTCATCTACATACCCCATTACACTCCTCATTAGAAAGGATTGGTACCAAAGATGACGCACATGATGTGTTTTCTATAGCTGATGTGACTGTGGACACTGATGATCCTCTTGCTATTGAGACCCATTTACAAATTTGATTTTTAATTTATTTTTAGTCAATAAATTTATTACATAGTTGCATGCACTAATGCTTGTATATATGTATTCTATATATAATATTTGTAGGTACATTTTCATAAGCGTAGCACCTCTAGTGTGGGATCAGAGCATGTATGCATCAGATATTCTATAGAGGCGATACCTAGTAGTGCTTAGGTAGGTTTTAAATATACAAGTTTAAATTCACGTATTAATATATTTTAAATATTTTGTATATAATTATAATATATGAATGTACATATATATTTGACAAGATGTTGTACTAAATTTGCAAGGGTTTTTTGTTTCTTCATGTGTAGAGCATGCTCATGACACTCAGTCAGAGGGTCACTTTGTTCGTATGCGACTTGATCACTCTAAGATACCTTAGGACATTTGTTGTGCATATTTGATTTATGTTTTAGACATTTCACATATGTTTGACATTTATATATTCTAGACCTATGCATATATGATTTATTTGTTTATGGTACACATTTATATACATTATGGTTAGACAAAACTTACATGATTTCATTTTATTATGGTTAGACAGTTATATGATATGATTTTTGATTATGGTTAGACAGTTATATGATATGATCTTTGATTACTATTAGACGATTATATGATATGATAATTTATTATAGTTAGATGGTAATGTGATTTGATTTTTTTATAGTTAGATGATTAGATGATTTGATTTGATCATGGTTAGATGGTTACATGATTTGATTATGGCTAGATGGTTACATGATTTGATTTGATTTGATTATGGTTAGATAGTTATATAATTTGATGTGATTTGATATAGGATCATATGATTTGGTTTAATATATGGTTATATGATAGGATCATTGATTATGGTTAGAAGGTTACATTATTTGGTTTGATTTGATAAATAGTTATAAAAAAACACTAATATATAACTAACAGATCACAAGTAATATAAATAATCTATAATGAACATGTCATAAGTTTAATCTAACTAATGTTATTAGTAACCTAAATAATATCATTAGTAACCTAGTTAATGTCTTAAGGGGAGGTCTTAAGGAGAAGTCTTAAGGGGATCTTTAACTAATAAGTAATATAATTTTAATATCATAAAAGATAACACTAATATGTAACTAATGGACCATAAGTAATATAATTAATTTACAACTAACATGTCATAAGTTATCTAACTAATGTCATTAGCCACGTAACTAATGTATTAAGGGGAGGTCTTAAGGGAATCTTTAACTAATAAGTAATCTAATTTTAATATCATAAAAAATAACACTAATATGTAACTAATGGACCATAAGTAATATAATTAATCTAGAACTAACATGTCAGAAGTAATATTTAACTAATGTCATTAGTAACCTAACTAATGTCTTAAGGGGGGTTATTAAGGGGATGTCTTAAGGGGATCTTTAACTATTAAGTAATCTCATTAAACCATCATAAAAAAAAGAAGAAGTTAATATGTAATTAATGAACCGTAAGTAGTTTCTAAACTTAATATCATCCATTTAACACATTCACTTTAACAAACATAAAAGAATTTATATAACTTAAAAGAATTTATATAACTACATATAAAAATCATTGAACCATCAAAGCATATATATGAGCATACATATAAAACCATATGTATAAAAATGTTATTAAAAGCATACATAAATATGTATTAAAACAATTGAACCATGAAAACATATATAAAATAATTGAGCCGTATAAAAGTATATAATCAAAGTCTTATTAATAAATAAATAAAATATAATCCATCATATAT
The DNA here is from genome assembly GCA_027943335.1 of Chamaecyparis obtusa. NCBI lineage: Eukaryota > Viridiplantae > Streptophyta > Pinopsida > Cupressales > Cupressaceae > Chamaecyparis > Chamaecyparis obtusa. Next base: position 80,083 of record BSBK01005229.1, read on the forward strand.
TTCAATATATCAATAAAGTATAGTCAATTTAATCTAGAGATGTCAAGTAGGTCCTAGAAAATGAAATATGTATGTAATTTACTTTTTAAACCAACTCATGTGGTTCTTACCTCTCCTGGAGAACATGTAATATTCTCTTAGGATCCTCACTATCTAGTCTTCACTTATGATGTCCACGTTGAGATTTAACTAGATGGAGACAAAGGGAGGTGGCAACTACTAGGTGTCTATATTGAACCACCTCATTGCCTGGTTAGCTATCAACAAAGTGAATACAATGTTGAATTACTTTTATTTTCTTGAAATATGTTCCCTCTAAAATAACTGAACCCGTAGATCACAAATTTTAACAATATAAGTTTAAATAAAATAATTTAAATTAAAAATTTGTAAAAACTTATAAATTTTATATTTACAAAATAAACAATATATTGTCATGTAAATAATCAAAACCTATGGGGAAAAACATTCCATCACTTTCTTTAGGATCAATTAACTCCATCCTCTGTAGTACAACACAATAAATAGTAACTAACTTCTACATTTCCAAGCTCAACAATCACTGCAAAGACATATCCTTCACAATAAATTTACATACATGTGAGATCCTAAACTTGATTTAGTTCAATCTATAATACACACACACACACACACACACATATATATATATGTGTGTGTGTGTGTGTCTGTATGTATGTATGTATGTATGTATGTATGTATGTATGTATGTATGTATGTATGTATGTATGTATGTATGCACACACACACATGTAACTCAATGCCATATAATGTGAAACTCAATTTATTATACTTATCAATTTTGACCAATCTTGAAATATGATCATAATCAGTAGAAATCGAAGGAACGTCATAAAAATTTTCATCTTCTTCTCTATCAAATGTATCAGTAACAACTAGTGGCAACCAATTCTAGGCACCTACATATCCACGTTCTTGATTGATGCATTCCTCATAGTTGTCAACAATGCAATGACAACAAAATCTTGAGTACTCCCTAGTGTCCAATGTCCAATTGCGACACTTTGTACTCATAACTAAATGCAAAGATTGCCTCTTTTCTATCCTCTTGCAACCATGCATAATTTTTGTATCCACAACTAAACAAATGCATAAATAGTATGAGTTTCATTTGATAAATTTGAAAAAAGAATGTAAATTTGCATTAATAGTATGAGTTTTATATGAAGTCCCTTATAACACATTTAATACTTTCGTAGAGCACATTTGATGCAAGATCCAACACCATCATATTCACCTTTTCCATGTCCACTCTCAAAGAAACTCTAGACATCTAGGATGTTTTCATTATGATGATATCTACATAGTTTGGATGATTTGAATTGTGCAGCACATCCATCGGACCAAACATTATGTTTATCAATTTTTATGCATCTTTCTTTAAAATTTGTAAAAAAACATCTTGAAGCAGTGTTCTACATAATGAATGTTATGCTCTTTATCACTTATATAAAAATGATATTCCTTCTTGATGACATGTGCTTCAAATGTATTCTAAATAGCATCCAAATCTAACTATGCATATCAATAACACACATGTACCATAATAGTAATCTACTTTGAAAAATAGTATTATGATCGAACCACCTTTTTATGAACAAAGGAATAATTTTCTACGAAATCAACAACTGATAGAATAGTTCCAAGTGTGAAATTGTCTTTCAGTGTTTGGAATTGTTGTGCTTTCCCCTTTGCAGAAAAAGCATGATGAATGTATGGTTGAATCAATTTTTTAAATTTTTGCACAAATTCTCCAATAGTTAATTCCTCTTCAACATATTCTAACCTTTTGGATTCTTTCCCAACTTTTGTTTCATTCTTTACATATTTGTAATTCTTACAATTTACCATCTTTTTTACATCAATGTTTTCATTTATCGAAGGAAAAAGAGTCAAATCAGCACATGTTTCACATACTCCTTTTATGCAATTTATTTGACCAGCTACATCATCCCTTTTGTCAAATAAAATGGATGGGATGAACTCACTTCATCTAGTAGGAGGAGCATATTCAAAACCACAAGTGTCTTCTATAAACTCTTGAAAAACCTGATAATGAAGATCAAATTCAATATGATAATGAATACAACAAGTTTCAAACACTTTGTTTGTCTTGACATAATATGGCTTCAATCTTTCAAATAATATTTGCCCAATATTTATATTAGGATTTGAACTAGAAAATGACACATACATTTCATGTTGCATTGTGTCCAACCAATGTCTTGTATGTTGTTCATATTGATTAGCTAGAATTCTATGTTTGATAACATCTCTACTATTTGATGAAGGACAACTATTATCATTCCAAAATAATGTGACCAAATTCTTGATTCCCTCATCAAATCCTATCAGAATGAGGATCTCTACATATGATTATCCAATTGCCTTGCAAGGTGTTATCATCCTAAAGAATTCTCCTCTTAACATATTGTGATATTGTTTTCCTACTAAAACCAATCCAAGATGAAACTGAAGATATTTATCTATTTTTGGGCATAGTGTTACCTACAATGGATGTCAACATAACCATTCTTGTAATGGTCTTATCTTTAGTTTGAGATTGCTTCCCTACATGGTTCAAACCTTTCCTTATATTTTCAATCATATCAGTTTTCATGTCAACAACTTTTCTCTTCTTTGATGTTGTGTCTATACCGAATAATCTTAATGCCTCTTCCAAATTTTTTGTTTATAAGTACAACTGAAAGAAATTAGGCTTGTTCAAGTGTTTCAAAATTATCAAATTTAACCAATATTTCTCTTTTTACCTTATTCATTGACCTCTTCTTAGCAAGACTTAAAGGTTGAACATTACTAAATGAGCTCAAGTTCTCCACATCCATTGTAAGTAAATGATCTAATTTTATATAATTAATATTTATCTTTACAATTTGAGCTAGATCTATAATTTTATCCATACCTGTAGGACCACATGATCCTAACCCTTCTCCAACATCAATTTCTTAAGCTTCCATAGGGAGTGATCCTAAACCTTTTTCAACATGCATTTCTTCAATTTGGCTTGACTGTCCTACTTAAGATTCTCCTTCACCTTGACCATGTTGATTGTGATCTACATGTTAAAAAAAAAAAAAATTAGAGAAAAATAGAGCACAGTTCCATAAAATTCAAGAACGTAAAATTAGAGGTCTAGGTCCATACCTTCTTTGGTTTTATAATGATATGTCAATGCAGCTTCATGATTTTTTTGTTTGGTACTAGGTGACATTTTTCTTTCATATTTACTTTGTATTCCATTCTTGTTCCCCATTTCTTCTCTCCAAAAAAATATCTTCTAAAAATTTGGGAATAGTAATTCTTCTCTTCAAAAAATTTTTTTTAGAAAAAATCACCTTACTAGTAATTCTCCTCTCCAAAAAATCATCTTTGATATAAACACCAACAACAATTCTCCTCTAAAAAATTTGTTTCAAACTATTAGAGCAATAGTAAAAAATACAAATTAAGTTGATTGCAATTGTTTGAAAAATGAAAAAAAAAACATTTTCTTTTATACCATACAAAAATTAAAAAAACATAATTAGCCGACCTACTTTGGGCAAACTAGGTGGGGTAAAAGTTTGGCGGGGCTTGTTAGCGACATACCTTTCCCAAGGGGTCTTTACAAAGACCCCTTCACACGAAGCCTTGAGACGTCTTCATACAAAGGGGTTCTTTGTATGAAGACTCCAAACTTAAGGTTTTATTAGGACAAAAAAAAACTTTAAAAAATGACTTTGAAGGCCTCAAACAAAGACCTAACAAGATGATTTTCTAAAACAAAAAATGTCATATGATGCTACTTGGAGGGAGATTTCTAATGACTATAATTTTAATACATATTGAGTTCATTGTCACTTTTAAAATCTACTTTAATTAAACATAAGTTTTTTGGCTATTTACTAACCTATCCCCTCGATGCTTCGGGAAAAATACTAACTTACAATTATTGTTTTTAATGAAAAATATGTAGGAAAATATTATATCCTAAAGAGAGGTATGTCTAAATTAGAGTTACTCTCACTTTAGAACTTAATAAAGTATGAAATATTGAGAAAAAATGAATGAATCAATTCCATCTATTAGATATTGAAATTAAAAATATAACCTCAAAAGAATTACATCATTATCATTTTTGTAAAAAAAGTTATGCTAATCCAAGTAATAGTCACTCCTTAAAACTTTGATTTTTCACAAAAACCACTTTTCAAAGGAAAACGAAAAAATGGATTCAAATATTTTTTATTGTTTTTCAAATACATTTAGAAACTAGAAAGCAAATGATAAAAGACTCTAGTTTACATCATCTTCAAACTCCTAATAGTTTTTTCGCAATACATGTTTGAAAGTGAATTTTTTTTTTTAGAATGTTGATCTCAGTGTCAAATTTGGCCAAAAAGTGGGACACACTATTTTAGGACCACACATAAATAGGTAGAACTACCAAAATAGATTTTACGAACATTATTGCTGAATGGACACTGAACTCTACATTTTGAAAAAAAAAGTCAGATTCAGATGCATATTGTCGTTAAACCATTTGAAATCAGAAGATGAAGTAAATTAGAGTCTTTTAAGATTTTTTGTCTAGATTCTAAATATATATATATATATATATATATATATATATATATATATATATATATATATATATATATATATATATATATATATATATATATATATATATATATATATATATATATATATATATATATATATATATATATATATATATATATATATATATTTATATTTATTTGAATGGTTTAATCTTTCTCCCATGAAAACTAGTATGTTGCTGAAAACATCATTTTCAAAGAGTTACATTGTTTTCATAGAGCATAACTTTTTTTTAAAATAGATATCAATGTGATTCTTTCGAATTTAGTTTTTTAAAATCCATATGCAGGGCATGCAATTCATTTGACTAAATTATCATGATTATTTCATATTTTATTAACGTTTGAAGTTTACTAAACCATAGTTTTGACATACCTTGACTACATAGCTTATAACTTGTCGTGTACTTGTCCAATTTCATTTTTTTTTTTTTTGATAGAAAGATAACTTCAATACCTAGGGCATATATATTTTTTAGCATTTTTTTTCTCTCATTTACTATTTTTTCATAAGCATCCAACATAGAGGTACAGATACGATGAAATACTATGTTTAGTAAAACTAAAAATACAAAGTCACAATAAAAATAATATGTATTAACATTATAATCATTGGAAAGATTTTTCTCAGTAGTACACTACTACATAGATAGTTTTGTCAAATGAATTCATTTGATTTTCCAAAAGATAAATTTGAAGTGATTTTTTGTCAGCATTTTAATAGGTGCGAAGGAGACTCCATTAAAGGTATGAATGAGGAGTATAGATGTTATATCAATGTTTTTTTTTTATCTAAGAGGCTATGAGCTAACCATTTTTAATTAAATCCTTCAAATGGAACCTCTCAAGGCTTAAATCATCATATTTTATTAAAAATGTGTTATTTCAGCAAAAATCAGAATCTCTAAAAAAGTGTAACCCACTATTGTGGGGTCACCCTTCATCTTGCTAACAAAACTCATAAATATTCGTGTAGGAATTAGCTTTGTTTATGCTATTAAACAATAGATCTTCCCAAATTTTTCTATTTTTAATTGTCCAATAAAAGGTGGAGCCTAAAAATATTAGATGGAAGAAATGCCACAAACATCTCAAAAATTTTAGCTATGTTTTTTTATTGCTTTTTGTTCTCATAGAAGAAAAAACCCCAAGATTTCTCATTATTAATAAGTTGTCTTAACAACATAGCATATTGTTTTATTTCCTCCTTAGTGATCTTCCCTTCTCTCAATGGAGATTTTACACAACAAAGAAAAAGTGCCATCTCCAAAATGAATGTGAGAGATGGCCTCCATGGTAGGAGTAAAAAAAAACCATTACATAACATTGACAATTTGAGAGACTTTAAAAGAAAATTCACAGTTTGTTTCATAGTAATGAACATGAAGGGAGAAATTGGATCTCATAATTTCAACCCATTTTTTGTCTCAAATAATCCATAAATTGAACCATTCACCACAATATATTAGAGAGGTTTTGAAATGCAAGTAGAAGTCGTGTCAATCCAACTTTTACTAAATGCAGATTTAAGCATAACTACCAGCAAGAAATCGCATCTAACTATGTGATTCGCCTTACTGAAACCTAACTTAATAAGAATACCTCTCATCTTTTGTAATTTTATAGTGTGCTATTTTAGAGCCTATGATAATACTATCCATTATTTCTTTATAAAGCACAAATCCATTCTACTCTTCTGATATCACTTTATTTACTAGTTTTTCTCATCTAGTTGAGAAGTACTTTAGAAATGATTTGATATGCATGTTAAGCGAGATTGTTAACCCCAACTGATGGTGAAGATGATGAAGGCTGAGATTAGAGGTATACAAGATTGTAGAAGGATTAGATCAATTTTTTTTTCATTGATGTCAAGGAATTGATTTCTGGTACATATTGAGTTTCCATATCATTCGGAGTATGATATAAGTTGAGTGAGTTAAGGAAAAAGATTTAGTGGAATTGAAGAACGTAATTGGGAAGCTAATACAGATCATAAAATGATAAAGTTATAATGATTGAGTTTTTTTCTACTTTACATTTGATGATATCAAGTCAGTAAAGGAGATTGGACAAGTAGACAAATAAAACAATTTGGTTACCAAGAAGGAAGAAGTTATTCGGTAAAATGAAAATAGTTTTTGGTAAAGAGAAAGGAAGCCAAGACACTGAGTGTAAGGAGTTAGTTACCAAGAGAGCAAAAATAATTTCAGTTGAAGGAAAAGGAACCACATCAAGAAAGGAACAAAAATTAAATACAAGGATCAAAATGACATTTAATGAAGAGCCACAGGGATCTGGAAGATTCTAAGGATGAAAAATAGTTTGGTAAAGAGATCTATGATTAGGAAAATTCAAGGTGATGATCTATACTAAAGATATAAGAAGAAAAAAGTGAGTGTACAAGTTCTAAGAAAAGTGCAAGTTCTGAGGTGATGATAAGATATTTTACCGAGTGCCAAGTTCATTGAATAAATAGAAGAAAACCTAATCAAAGAGATAAAGAGGCAAAACATAGTCTATATAAAGGATGAAATTGAATGAAAATAAGTTGACAAGTTGAAGTGTGGATGTGTAACTGAGTGATGCTGTGAAGAAAAAAAAGGTGGAAATCAGAGTCTACAACAGAGATTGATGAAGTGTTGAGGCCAGTGAAGACAAAGAGTGTATAAGTGATCTGGCTAAGAAAGAGGTAGTTGAACCAATTTACATATCAAGTTTTATACTATAGAGCTTATTAACATTTGTAGTAGAAAAATCTCTTAACCGATTGGATTTAATAGTCTTATTGTAAATCCTTGAGAGAGGTGACATTCTAAAAGAGTGTTTAAAGACCTTTAGCCAGACCAATCATAACAGAGTGAAGATCCTCAAATATCTAAGGCAAATCCCCTAACAGGGTCACATTTAACAATGTGCATTATAATCTTTAACAAGGTTGAATCTTAACCAAGTATACTTCCGAAGAGTATTTTTTATTGGTGGGTGAAAATTCCCACAACTTGGTTTTCACAAATTGGGTTTACACATTAAACACTAGTGTCAAATATGTTGAATGTTTATTGTGCATGTTATTTTCTGATTACTTGAAGTTGCTGATTGAAAAATTTAATTGTTAGTTACTACTGAAGTTTGTCTTATCGAGTTGAATCAGAGTTAAAATCTTAAGGTTTAAAGAATCATTGATTACTGATTCACCCCCTACTCAGTAATCTAACAATTGGTATCAGAGATTTGGTACTCTAAAGGGATAAGTTTAAAAGACTTGAGTAAATGATTCAAAGATGTATAAGAGGGAGACACCAAAGTTGAATAGGGATAACTTCTCAACATGGAAAATTGGGATGAGACTAGACATATCTGGAATTGGAGAGTGTGCAATATACCATCTTGAGAATGAGTATTCACCACCGCCATTTGGGCCCATGATATTTGAACAAGTAAGAGAAAGGAAATATCACACCCAAGTTATGATTGAGATATCTTCTATTCTCACTGACCAAAAGTTCAATGATCTTAAGGATGTGATACAACAAAATAGATGTGGGACAAGTTTGTATTGGTATATGGTTGAGATAATCATGTTTAGAAGGAAAAAGAAGAAGCTTTGAAAGGAAAATTTGATTCTATGAGAATGAAAGAAGGTCAAGATGTTACATAGTATAGTATAAGATTTAAGCAAGTTGTGAGTGCTATCAAAGGTGCTGGAGGACATATTGAAGAATAAGATGTAACAAGAAAATTGTTAAGGACATTGTTGCCTATATATGCCATCTAAGTTTCTGCAATACAAGAAATGGGATCCATTCCTCAGATGCCTAGTTCACTAGATGTTGCAATTGGTAAGTTGATTTCTTTTGAGATAAATCATTTTAACAATATTTTACCTACCGCTACTAAGATTGAGTTTGCATTCAAGTCATCTTTGAACATTGGAAATTATAGAGAGTCTAGATCAAGTGATGGTTATGTAAGAAGTGCAAGTGAAAGGTTTCAGAGTTGCAAGAGTGATCAAGAAATTCTATTTGAAGTGGAAAGAGAACAAGAAGATTTTCAAGCTTTACTAGTCAGGAGACTATCGAGAGGAAAAGGAAAATACCAAAGTAAATTATCTTTGAAAGGTTTTAATTTTAAAAAGACTCATCATTTTGCATATAGATGTCTTGGTAACAACAGTGATGAGAAGAAAGACAACCAAGATAATAACAAAAGAGAGAATAGATTGAGGTGATACTTAGATTTCAAGAACAAAGGTAAGAAGTCATGCTACATTGCTGAAGATGGACTAACCGATGATGATTCAGATAGTGATGAAGGTGAAGAGGTTGTGTATGTTTCTATCAAAGATGATTATAATGAAGAAAGGTATGAAGAAGAAAAACCCTAATTTCTCATGTTAGTAAGAATGATACATGGATAATTGATAGTGGATGTTTACATCATATGACCGGTGACACACATAATTTCATTACTATGGAAGATCATGAAGGAGGTTATGTTAAAGATTTGGTAATGATGCTTCATATCCTATGAGAGGTAAAGGTTCTATAATTCTATTGGGTTGAAGGATTAAAGTATAATCTATTGAGTGTGGCACAACTGAACAACACATGTCACTGACTACAATTTCAAAATGGAAAGGTAAAAGTATTTGATCAGAATGGAGGTCTGATTACCACTAGTGAATAGTCAAAAGGTAACTTATTCTACCTTGATACTACTACAAAGAGTTTCTTATTTGCTAAAGTCAAGGATGAATGGTTATGGCACAAGAGATTATGTCATGTGAATTTTGATAACTTAATTACAATGAGAAAAAAAGAATAGAGTAAGAGGTCTATCGAGATTGGACAAACTTGAAAATGTCATGTCAAAAGGATGTTAAGTTGGTAAGATGAAAAAGTCAAGTTTTACAAGAAAATCTTACATTAGACAAGGAATTTTGGAGTTAGTGCATACTAACCTATGAGAACACAATGTTATTATGGTGATAGATATTTCATCTTATTTGTTGATGATTATACAAGAATGATGTCTTTCATGTTTTTGAAGGATAAATGTGATGCTTTTCAAATGGTTAAGTGGTACAAGGAAAGAGTTGAAAAGGAAATTGGAAGATAATTGAAGTGTTTGAGATCCGATATAGGAGGTGAGTTTACATCTGATGATTTTACACTTTTCTGCAATGCACATGGAAAAAAGAGATAAATGTCTACATTGAGGACACCTGTGATAAAATAGTATAGCAGAGAGAAGAAATAGATCTTGTTAGGCCAATTTTCTATCATAGCAAAAATCTTATGAAATTGGCCTGTTCCCTGCAATGTGTTTGTCAAGTGTCCTTCCCTGTTCTCTTTATGTGTCACCTTGCTCTGGTCCAAGGTGCGTCTCCTAATTCACAAAACCCAATAAGATTTTCAAGTTCTAACGTCTGCGAGAAACAAACTTTAAAATTTGCCATAATGTCGAAAACCCACAGTGTTTACAAAAGTCCATGATATTTTCGATCCTTTACCGATAACCTACGTTGTTTTTAACCCCTTTGTCTTCCAGCTTTGTGTGCTTATCTATTGACATGTCGGAAACATTATATGTTTTTGATCTCACACTAGTTCCCTGTTTGTTGGCGTTCTCTCAATTGCGCAAGTGCAATGATGTGGGGCCAAAGGGAGGAGATCAACGGTCGGCATGTGATCACATGGAATATTCTTTCCCCATACGATCATGCACCTACTGTCAATTTTGTCTATTCCAGCATTGCTTTTGTTTGGTGGGCCTGGTGTCAGAGGGGTGACAGATGGCATATCCTTATTGGCTGTCGCATGGCCGCATGTTAGACTTTTCTGACATGCGATCATGCGACCGCTTGCCATTTGTCTGCATGGGTCCTGAATCTTCATGATGGTGGTTACTATTTGGTGATCCAAGGTGGTGATGTGGCAGCCTGCAATTGGCTGTCGCATGATTGCATAGCCTAGTTTTTGGCTATGTGATCATGCGACTGGTAGACGCGTGTCCATGGTGGTTGCGATGGCAGTTTTGGTAGTGGTCACCAAGCTATCTCCATTTGAATTTTGAATGCATTAATCATACATCAAGGGTGTTTGATTTGTCTATTTTCATTGCCTACGTGTTTGCAAGTGGAGTTATCTTCGCAGAGGTAACTGGTTCAGGATTAGTGTTTATGCATGTATGAGCTGAAATATCAAGGATAGGTCATGCTTGTCTTCCAGTGGATGCTGGTTAATGTATTGTCCTTTCATAGGTCTCTTCTAAGGGGAGGGTCAAAATCCTTTGATGGATAATAGCATGCTTAAATGCACAGGTGGGTGTTAAGTTGAGGTTTGTTCATGGTGTGTGATTGATGTCAGGCATCAACACATTGAGCATATTGTGTTCTTGTTTCATAATTGTCTCTTGCAATGGGGTATTTGACTCTGTGGCCCATTGGATAAGGCACTGATCTATCAGAGACTTAAGGCATCTCAGGGGACCTTTCAATCTTTTTAAAATCATTTCCTTTCAGTTCCACCCTTTCCCTTTCATGTTGTTAGGATAGGTTTTTGGATTTCAATCTCATTCCATGCAAGTAGGGCTATTGCATGAGACTTTCTATCATTGGGGTATAGGATACCTATAGGAGATTGCTTTCTATTCCACATTAATCTATCTGCAGGCCTTTGGTTTTGTCATGAGGTGTCTTGAGTGTGCAGATAAGGCATACCCGCCTAAGTGAATGTGGAGCTCAAAGAAGAAGGAGGATTTCTCTTTATCCTCATCAATTGGTTTATTTTTCTTGTCAAGCTTGAGTGCCTAACTAGTGTTTTAAGCCCAACTATTTGATTCAAGCTTGGTCCTGCAAGGAAAAGAGCCAACAAATCCATTATTGATTATGCAAGGACATTTATGATTGAGAACAGAGTGTCTCAAATATTTTGTGTAGAGAAATAGTCACCATTGCATATTATACACTAAACCGAGTACAACTGAAGAAAGGTACAAACAAGAGTCCATATGAGATTTGGTATGGTCACAAACTGAATGTAAGTTATTTCAAAGTATTTGGAAACTTAGATGTTATATTCTAAAGGATGCTAGAGATGGAAATTTTGATCATAAAGGTGATGAAGGAATATTCTTAAGATATCCTACAAAGAGAAAGGCTTACAAGTTCTTAAAAAAGTCTACAAACAAAATTGTTGAAAGTACAAATGTAAGGATTGATGAATTTGCAAAGAAAATTGATGAAAGCAACACAAAGGAACTCGAGGACTATCAAATATTTGTATATGTTAAAATTGAAGTTCCTAATATCTTACTTGCAATACAAACTAAGGAGGAAGATTAACAAAGAGAGACACCATGGAATGCTGAAAATGAATAACTTCCAAAGCTTACTGGGCTTTTTCTAGAAAAGTATGTGGGGAGACACCATTCATCGAGCAAAATTATTGGAGACAAGAATGTTGGAGTTATGAAAAGAAGTAAGTTTAGAGATAATACATGTTTAATTTCTAAATTTGAGCCAAGAATAATAAAAGATGCATTGGAGAATGAAGATTGGGTTAAAGCTATGAAAGAAGAGATAGATCAAATTGAAAAGAACAACACATGGATTTGGGTACCAAGACCTAAAGATAATAATGTTATTGGTACTAAGTGGATTTTTAGAAACAAACTGAATGAACAAGGAGATGTGATTAGAAACAAAGCTAGATTGTTTTGCAAAGGGTATGCACAAGAAGAAGGCATTTGTATGCTATAAGAAGCATGTTCATAGGGTTAGTATTGTCAATAAATCAAAATAACAACTAAATTACCACAAATAGAAATCTAATTAAGAAAATTAAATGACAATTGAGCACTCTATGGCTCTCTAATTAGGTTTTCTAATGCAAATCTCTCAGCAAGCTTCCATTAGTGATAGTCTTACTATGAGAAAGAATGATAAACAAAGCTAAAAGATTAATTCCAAATGAAACTATGCATATTTAGCTCTAGATTTGGCTTTCTAGCTTAAAATTTCAAGAGGTTTGATGCTATTCAAATATTTGTGGATAATTATTGATTGAATTATGCCTTGTTTTTATAGATTTTGGCAAGGGTAGGGGATAGAGTTGATTTGATCATGGTTTTATTAGGTTTAAGTCCATGGTTCCACCTTTGGAGACTATTTAAATAAATTGTTCGCAAAGCTTGGGACAAGAGGACAAAATGGGTGGACAAGATTCTTTCTCCTTATGTGTGATGGGTATTCGGTGTGAGCTTGATCCATGTGATGATCCTTGAATCCTATTGGTTGATGCATTTTCTCCCATTTGGTGGTTGAGGGAAAATTATGATTTATTAATTAAATTTATTTAATATGTTTGGCCATGTGTACCCCTTAAATGGGTTGATTTGATTTAAATGAAATATATAATTAATTAGATTAATTGCATAATTAATTAGATTAATTGCACAATTAATTGATTTATCAGGATTTATTTGATTTAAATTGATTTAATAGTTTTTTATTTTCAATTAAATTTGGATAATGGCTTGATTGAAAATTTTGCTTTGATTTTAGCTTGATTTGATTTGATTGCATTGATTTTTCCTTGGTTGCTCGCATAAATTAATCTTGTCCATTTTCAAGTGATTACAAATGCCCCTCTTTGAATCAATGCATGAAGTGTATCGGTTCAAAGAATGCCTGAATCATTTTTTATGTGAAGTCTAGATTTTATTGATGTCTAATTTTGATCTTGATGATAGATGAGGATACTAATGAAATATCTAATATATTTTTAGTTGATTTAAGTTCTTGATGCTCATTTTGATGATGAATTGTTGATACGATGCCCGATTTGACCTGATTTGATGTTTTTGATGCCCCACTTGGGTGACCCCACAATAGTGGGTTACACTTTTTTAGACATGTTGATTTTTGCTGAAATAACACATTTTTAGTAAAATATGATGATTTAAGCCTTCAGAGGTTCCATTTGAAGGAATTAATTATAAATGGTTATCTCAAAGCCTCTTAGATTAAAAAAAAAATTGATATAATATCTATACTCCTCATTCATAGCTACAATGAAGTCTCCTTCACACCTATTAAGATGCTGAAAAAAAATCAATTTGACTTTATCTTTTGACAAATCAAATGAATCTATTCAGGAAAAAAAGTGTAACCCACTATTGTGGGTTCACCCACTAATAAATGATAAATTTTTTACGTTGAAAGATTTTGCTACTAATTTTGTTATTGTGAAGATGATATTATTGCATGCACCCTCAGGAAATGAATCGAAATGATTTTGGATGATTTGGTTGAGATTGGGAAATTTTTATTTGTTTCCCAATATAGAAATTTGGAAATGCCCCGATCATGAGAGGATTTGATGAGAAGAGATTTGAATGATAAAATGTTGATGATGTTGTGAATGAGTTGATGATGGTTTGGTATCGTTTGATGTCAGTCGGAATCACTTGATTGATGTTGATGTCAATCTGATAGGATAAGTTGATGGGTTGATATTTTTCTCTCAAGATCTAGAGAGACAAACCACTGATTTTTCTTCCTTGAGATCTAGAGTTAGGAGATTTGATGCGCTCATGATGAGAAAATGGATGATAGGATAACTTAATTGACTTTAGATGATCAATTGGATGATTTGTCTAACTGATTTTTGATATGCTTAGTTAGATGTTTCGATGATACAAGGTTGATTGGATGTTCTCATGATTCAAAATTAAGGATTGGTAGAGGAGAAGGGTCATCTGTTGGGATAGGTGTAAGTATAGATATAGGTGATAGATAGAGACAGGTTGCCCCTAGTTGATCAACATGATTGATTATTGATGATGTCCTTGATGTAGCATTGATCATTTGATGTATAAAAAAATTGATAATGTATCTTGATGACGTTGATGTACCTTTGATAATCAGATTGAACATGATTTTTGATGATGGATACTTCAGACGTTGATGATGTTGATTAGGACTTTGATTATATGGATGGACATTTATTGATGTATATTTCCATACATTTGATGATGTACCTTGATGTATTTGGATATATAAATTGATGTATCTTGATATGGTCCTTTGATGATGATAACTCTACCCCCTTTAGCTTTCCTTATATATTTTGAGAAAAAGGATCCACATGCAAGCTAATATGAAATTAATCTAACATGGATGCAACTAGATGTCACTATTCAGAATTTGGATGGATATTTTCATCATCGAGCTTTTTGGAACATGAAATTGGTACAACCCTCACTGGTTTAACCATGATGATATGAATACCACTTTCCTCGAATTTGAACAATTGCAAGTAAACAAACAACTTAGAATTGATCCCTTTCATATACAAATGTCCTCGATGATTCTTTGATGATCATGTCATTAGATGGCTTCACATACTGCTATGAATCAACATGGAAATCACTTAAGAAGAACTCAAGAAAATATCATGTCTTCATGATTGCTCATCTAGTCAAACTTCATCGATTTTCTAAAAAGACATGATTCCAAAAATTACATAACACTTTAAACATTTTTGCTTTTTGTTTGTAGATCCATATTTCAAAAACTTAATCCCCTTTGATCCTTAGTTATGTATGAGCCTTTTTACATTTTGATTTGATTATTCATTTGAATATTTTTTTATTTGATTAAGCATTTTAGATTTTGATTTGATTATTCATTTGAATATTTTTTTATTTGATTAAGCATTTTAGATTTTGATTTGATTTGTCAAATTTCATTGTTTAGATCAAGTATTTGGATGTTTGAAACATGATATTGATCAATAAGTTCAAGTGTAGCAATTTTTTTATTTTGATGCAATGATTTGAGCCAAATGATGTCTTCTTTACAAAAGCTCATTGAATTTGGATTGGTGCCCCCCATTTGATTCAACAATGATAATTCTTTGTTGGGCATTGCAACTTTTGAGAGTAATTTAAGAAAAAAAAAATTTAGAGATTTTTTATTTTTTATTTTTTAGAGATTTTTGATATTTTTTAATTTTTAGATATTTTTTATGTTTTTTTATTTTTTTAGGGATTTTTTATGTTTTTGGATTTTTTAGGGATTTTTTTAATTTATTTATAAATTTTTAAGATTTTGGATTTTTTTGGATTTTTTAGATTTTACGATTTCTCAAGCAAGATCTCTTTGAATTGCCTCCAATGTCTAGCAAGGTATAGGACATGAAAAATGGGTTTACAAATTGATGATTCAGCAATGAATAGGCCATGATGGATGAAGCAAGTGTGTTATCGGTAGGACCATCTCCTTAAGATTATCCAAGCTAGAAAAAAATAATATCTCAATGTAGGCCAATGATGTGGTGTTAGATAGCATATGGAATAATGACCCAGTGTCATGAAAATGGTCCAAAGAAGTGGACATATAAAGAGACTTTCTATAACATATTTTCCATTTCTTTTATTTTTCATTTGGATCAAGATCAATGGATCAATATGGATAGGATCACACAATCATGATAAAGGGGTGATGGAGGCTATGAGTGAATGGTTTGTGATTATGGGAAGGTTTCTTAGGAATAATGAAAGTGGATTCTGGATAAGCAAGATCATGATAGTGTAGCATGAATGCAACAAGTGAATAGTCTAATGGATAGGATAATGCATGTCAAGATACTTAATTCTAATGGATATGTTAAACCTTGTCAAGATCAAAGGTGAAAGATGGAATATAGATGCAAGTGATATAAATGGTAGAAAGATGGAGGATATGATGGATGGAACTTGCCCCCAAGTGTAGAGTAGAAGAGAGAGGAATTACGCATGATGCCTGTTTGCCAAGTTTCCATCATGGTACTTGTCCAATATGCCACAAGAAGTAGTTTTCACCATATGATGAATTTATTTTTATTTTTTTTTCAATTTTTTTTTGTTTTTTGTTTTGGCTTTTGGAGAGACTCAAGCCTCATGCTCTTTGGATACTCCTTGAAAAGGTATGATATGATGGGCCAAGGCCACTGAAAGGTATGCTCAAAGATGTTGATAAGGTGGTGGAAAGGTGATATGGTGGATAAAGTAGAGGGTGGATAAAGCTTTATGAGATGGATTGGATAATAGAAATGAAAGGATAATGAATGAGAGGATAATAAGGCTTTCTTTATGTGGGCATGAAAAATGGAATGGAAGAATAAGGAAAAAGAGGATCAAAAGTATTATCAAGATCAACATCGACACACCTTGAAGGGTAGTTGAATAATGGAGGAAAAATGGGTGAGATAGCTTGATGCTTTGATGTAAAAGAGGATATGGATCTTGAGACACAAGGACTCAAAATGGATGGATAAGATGGAATGTATTTGGGAGAATATGGAGTGAAATCCTTTGGAAGCTTGAGTGTCAACTTTGATTTCTCTTTCATGTGTAAGTCCTTCAAAAGTGACTTGGGAATCCACACTTTCTTTGATTTTTCTTTCCTTTTCGATGCTTTAGAATGCATATGTTCGATGAGGGATTTAGGAACCCACATTTTATTTTATTGTTCTTTCTTCTTGATGGGTGCTTTAGAATGAATTTCTTCAATGAGGGATTTAGGAACCCACATTTTCTTTGATTTTTTTTTTTTTTCTGTTTGATGGACCTTTGTGGTCTCTTAGATATTTCTTTTCTTTCTGCATTCACATGTCGATTAGATTGGACATAGTGATCTTCATACATAAGTGGATTCTTGATTTTGTGATTCCTATGTTGCACAATCTAATTTCTTCCAAAAGACTTGGGATTGGTGGATGAATAAGGTTGATATGGGTAGTCTTATATGGAGGGTTCATATGGATGGGTGTTTGGTTTCTCAAGTATGTATGTCTTTGTTGATCTTGATAGGATATAGGGTATGTGGATTGTGGGCTAGGGATGGTAGGAAAGGTTGATGGAGGGATATAGGGACCCAATATAGATTTTGAGGATGTATATGGTTTCAACTTTGGGATATAGGGACCAAGGATGGATTTGGAGGATGTAGAAGGAATATGCTTATGCACAAATGGAGGTAATTGGGATGTGGGAGGGATATCAACATCTTTATTTGGAGTTGTGTGGCCAAGGGTTTCATCTTTCAGATTTATCTTTATACCAATAGGTTTATGAGTAGCTTTCATAGGGTTGACTTTGATATGAGCAGTTGAGGCTACAGGGTATTTATTCTTATGTAATGGATTAGGATGAATGGGAGAATTTTGAGGTAGATATGGAGGCTTATGAAAAGTGGATATTGGGGTTCTTTGATCTTGACAACGATCCTTTGATAGCCTAGGAAGAATACTTTTCTTTTCATTTTCAATAATTTTATTAGCAATGAAAGGAATACCTTGATCTTGCTTAGGAGATGGATATGATATAGGAAGTGAAGGAATATGGGGTGCTTGAGATGGAAGGGTATCTTCTTGAAATAAATGGAAGGGTATGAAAGGATCTGTTAGTGATTTTTCTTATTGAATCCTAACACACAACCCTGAGTGCTTAGATAAAACTCTATGATTCCTAAACTTCTGATGCACACAAGAAAAGACTAATTAACAAGGACCAAGTCCTTCTTCACTTTGAGCTCTTGGCTACAAGAAGGTGTACCTATCAAATATACTTCTTCAAAGTATTACAACATTAGTTAGTATCCTTGATACAAACCTAATCTTCTGAGCCCTTTCAGACATACATAAAAGTAAATAATCTTTTAAGTTTTTTGTGATGATGAAATCCTTGCAGATTGAGGATAGACCAGTACCTTATCCTAGGGTAGAGAGTTAGAAAGAGAAACATACATCTACAAAAATCTTCTAAGTAAAACACAAATAGAACCTAGATGAAATGCCTTACAATTCATCCTCTCTTAAACACATCCAATCATCAGATTCTTGCAAAAGTCATGAGCTCTCAAAGATTAACCTTAAGATTTGACCCTTTCCTTGAAAGGAACTAGAGATTAAAATCATAGATACCTTGTAAATGGTACACTAAAAACAACCTTATAGATTCTGTACACAAAAGTTACATAATTCTAACAAGAAGACAACCAAAAACATGAAAGGGAATTCTATTGTATTCCAGTAAAAGTTTACTATCTTTACATTTCAAATTTGATAAACATTCCCAATAATTTCAACAATGGAGTCAAAGCCTCTCCTTACTATAAAATTTTCATCATCCTTTACAATGGAGAGAAAAATCAAAGATATAGAAAAGGAGGTCAATTACACAGAACTGAAAGTTGTCAAGTTAGCCCCAAAATATCTCCAATCTTCCTATGTACCTGATCTGCAACTAATCCTCAAAATTGATTCTCTCCAACTGATCCTGCCTGCAATCATTTCTCAACAAACTTGATTTTGATCTTGAAATTCCAGCCCAAACTGGTCTTTCCCACTAACCTAAATCAAATCACAATCATTGCTATCAAATTGCTTATTCTCTGCCATTTCTGAAAACATATTACATGCCTATGTTTGGATAAAAAATGAACGTCCAGGCATTAAATCTATGAGCAGGGCCATTATTTAAATTTTTGGATTTTAATCAAATGTGCAGACTATGCCATTTATTTCAATTTTTACTTTACTTTTAAATCTAGCCATTTTATATTTTTTATGCATTTTTACCACAGAGGCCACTTGGATTCGCCAAGTGTCATGATATGATTTGATGGTCAGTCTTTAACCTTGGGTTACCCACCCATCTAGAGATTTGGCAACCACATCATTCTCTGAATCTTTGAATGAATTCCTGAACCATGGTTACATCTGGAGCACTGGCAACTAAGCCATTCTCGAGGTCTGAATCATGTCTTGACCCTAGGTTAATATTTGGAGAATGGGTGACTGCACCTATTCTCATAATCTCAGAATGGATTTTCTTAACCACCAATTATTGGGAGATTACGCGACCATGTATTCTTGTCATCTCTAAATTTTCTTACCTAACTGCCATGAATTTGGAGAATCAGTGACTGAGGGTTATCTCCAATTCTCCAGATGATAGAGCTTAACCGCAGACCATCTAGTGACTGGACGACCACTTATTCTCTAAATCTCTCAATGGTTAGGACTTAACTACCAACCACACGCAATCTGGTGACTGAGCATTCTTCGGGTCGCTTGATTTTTCCTTCTAATTGCTAGTTATCTGGCAACCTAGTGACTAACTGCTCGCTGGTTCTCTCGATGCTAACCTTAACCACCATTCCATTCTACGAATGCATGACCATGTGCCACGTGTCCACTTCTATCCAACTGTCATCATCACTCATCTAAAAAATAATCTCTGTCTCTAGCTCCGCCGGCACACAACCTAAGAAATCTCCACGTGCATGCATGCAAAGCCTCCTACTCCTTCATCTAACTCATATGTGAGTGTTGTGGCTTTTAAACATTTGAAATTTCCAATTTGGGATGAATGTGGGATTAAGATTTTAAGAGTTTTCAAATGTTTACATTAAAAATTTGTCTCCTATGGCTAGCTAGCATGCACACAGGCATGGGCCCACAAGCCAAAAGGCAAGCAAAAATAGCCTCTTTCTTCTTTTCTTTACACTAGAACTGAGCGTTGGTTTATATAAACACTTTAAAACCCCAAAGTTGGGTGCATGTGGGATAAACCCACATGCACACACCCTGTACCTATCTTCATTTTTATGGCTGGCCTACATATTCCTTTTCCTCCTTGGCTACCTGTACACCCATTTTTTGCTAGTCCTCCATATTTGTGTAAGGCATCATGTTTTCTACGCATCCTCACCTTGTCATTTTGGCACCGGCCTGGATCAAGGAGGTGCGTGAGCAACTTGGTCTTGCTGGCTACACACATGCATAGCCCACTATTGATCTCACATAGCCCATTACATTCAAGTGTGTGAGGCAAATATCTGGCCTTACGCAAGTCCTATTTTCCCTTGCGTGACCTACTTTTTTCTATGCATCTTTGTGCAATGTTATTTTATCTGCAAGTATTTGTCAATCTATGGCAAGGAGAGATCATGAAACCTCATCCTTAGGCAACATGCAAACCCCCCTATTTCCAGCTCTGGCCACCATTTCGCTAGCTTCCTCTAATGTTTTTGGCTCCTTTTTAAACTTATGCAATTCCCTGCAATGTATTTTGGATGACTTCCTTAGCATTTTCCAGTTAGCTCATTGCATAGCCCTTCAAGCTCACACACTAGCAAAGAGCTGCAAACATCATAAAAAATTACATACGTTGGCCACTTGTTTTCACGCACTTCACTTTGCATTTGTGTTGGCCCCCTTTTTAAAACCCTACAACCTCCATTCATTTTACGGGCTCTAGCATTCCCATAATGGCGTGTGAGCCTCTCTTCTCCCTTGTGCAAGGCTCATGCAAAGACCATGGTCTTGCTAGAATAATTACCATCTTAGATGTTACATCCACTACCCTTTTAATTACAGGCACCCACCAGATACTTCATGGACAACCATTGGATTGTTATGTGGGGTGTGTATTAAGGTGGCTTAGCTGGAAACCTTCCTCCATGCTCACCCATCCACCATTGCATCTACTTAGACATGCCTCCATCTCATGCGTAGGCAGCCCCCTTCCTAGTGGTCTTCTGTAGGGCTTCCTTTGGAGACCAATGCATAGTGTTAGGAATAGTCCCAAGAGATAACTGAAAGGGCGGGGGGTGGGGGGGGGGGGATGAATTAGTTATCTACAAGTTTCAATTCTTTATCCAATTAATTATACTTAAACATAAAGCATAAACACAATGAAAGAAAACTTGAACACAACACCAATATTTTGGTTATGGGGAGCCCAAATAGGTAAAAACCCTGGTGGGAATTGACACCCACTAATAATTTTCACTAGTGTTTCATGATCCTTGTTAGAATATCCTTAACCCTGTTAGTTGTCTTTACAATGCATTTACTATAGTGACCTGGTCAAGGGTCAGATCCTGTTAGGAGTCTTTTACAATAAACCCTGTTAGGGGTGAGGATGCACTGTCCGAGAGCACACTGCTCAAAGGGGTGAAGGTTGCAACCTTCTAAATAATAGATACACACTATATCTAGATCTTGGTGAACTGCACTTTAACTTGATGTCTGGATCAGTTCCAATGTATAGCATAAACTCTTCACTTGGTCAAATAGACCTTTTGCTGATGGCTCAACACTTCGCACACTCTGCTCTGCTCTTCACAATCAACTCTGAACCATACCTTAGCAATCACAAATGACTACTTATAAATATCTTTTCTCTAAATGATATAATCAAGTTAGCCTATTATAACCACCTTGAAATCATACTAGAGAAACCATAACATACTCCAATAATAATTTTGTCAGCTCTACTATGCACGCAACACAATCTGGGACCTGTCCAATATTAATAAATGTAGACGTATGCTACACACTGTTGGCTCCACCAAAGTAACTAAAACTTTCTCCTCAAGCTAAATTACATCATGCACTATTAATATAACATTACTAAATCTTCTTCAAGAACTAATCCAAGGGTGCATACCGAAATGATAAGCACAACTATTGTACTAATAATATCCCTATTAGCTCTTCTGAATAAACACAGGAAACTGCAACTGGTGAATAGAAACTACATAACTTCACTTCTACTAATCATCAGACTTTGCATCCATGAATGTAACATCACTAACATGTCTCCATGACATATCCAAATGCACAAGGCTCCATGATAACTATACATACAATCATTCACAGAACACTGCATGTAACTCTATCAGGAACACTGCTAACACAAGCTGCTATATAACTGTCTCTACTAACAGTTAACCTCTGTGTCTATGATATCATGCTGATAACATGTCTATGTTGTATATACTAGAAAATTATTGCATAAGTCTTCCATGCATGATACTTACCATATGTTATCATCAATGACAAACATACATTCAACAATGGGTTGCTGGCTAATCTCCAACAATCTCCCCCTTTGGCATTGATGGCAACACATGGAATGAAAAACTACACCCATCCAAATGAACATTTATTTTATAAAATTCTCCATTTCCTCATCAAAACTCCCCCAAGGATGACTCCTCCATCTGCTGCAATATTCTTCAACATTCTTCATTTCCTCAACTGAATACTGCTCCCCCTTAGTATATTACTCCTTTTCTTTTGTTTTCCATGACTATATATTACTCCCCCTTTGACATCAATGGAAAAGGGCGCCAATCAGTTTAAGCACCAGTACTACTCCTGAAGTAGAGTATTCAACCATCCATCAGTCACTGAGGACTGATGCTCTTTCTCCTTTCTTCTAAGTAGAATCAGGGAAGGGAATTACTCCCAACTTCTCCCTGAGATACTCAAAAGTATCCTTTGGCAAGGGATTTGTGAATATGTCTGCTAACTAATCTTTAGTACTCACATAGTCCACCTTGACTTCTTTCTCTACCACTTTCTCTCTTAGGAAGTGATACTTGATCTCAATGTGTTTTGTCTTTGCATGCATCACAAGGTTCTTTGACATGTTGATAGTGTTAGTGTTATCACAATAAATAACAATAGGATAATCAATCTGAATTCCAAAATCCTTTATCATCTGCTTGATCCAAACAATTGTAGAAAAATTCAAGGCTATTGCAACATACTCTGCTTCTACTGTTGACTGAGAAATACAATTATTTTTCTTTCTTGTCCAAGTGACAAGTCTATCACCAAGAAACACTCCACCTGATGTACTCTTTCTATCATCAACGCATCCTACCCAATCTGCATCAGTATATAGATGAAGCTCAACATTTTTTGAATAAGGATACCATAGACCATAATCTATAGTGCCCTAAAAATATTTGGATATTCTCTTTACTACCATGAGGTGACTTTGTTTAGGCTCTACTGCAAGTCTTCCAACTATGCCAATTGTATTGGAGATATCAGGTCTAGTTTGAGTAAGATAAATGAGATTTCCAATCATAGACTTGTATAATGTTATATCTATTGTTGGTGAGTCATCTTCTTTTATAAGCTTGCATCTAGTGATCATAGGTGTCCCTACTAGCTTGCAATCATCCATCTTGAATTTATTTAATATCTCTTCCACATACTTGGACTGATTAATGAAAATACCTTTCTCTGTCTGCTACACATTCAATCCCAAAAAGTATTTGATAGGTCCAATCATGCTCATCTCAAATTCACTCTACATCTCCTTAGAAAATTCAGCACTAAGTTTGTCATTACCTCCAAAGATAATCTCATCAACAAATATAGCTACAAGTAGTAAACGTTGAGATGTCTCTCTTATGAATAGATTAAAATCTACTATTCCTTTCTTGAATCCAACCTTTGTTAGATAACCATCAAGTCTCTCATACCAGGCTCTAGGGGCTTGCTTAAGTCCATAGAGGGCTTTCTTTAATCTTCATACCATATCAGGTATGTTTGATAGGGTGAATCCTTCTGGTTTCTCTATGTATACTTCTTCTTTTAGCTCTCCATTCAAGAATGTTGACTTAACTTTCATCTGATAAACTTTGAATTTTTTGAATGTTGCATAGGCTAGAAACAACTCAATAGCTTCTAATCTACTCACTAGTGCAAAAGTATCTAAATAATCAATGCCTTTTCTCTATGCATATTCTTTACATACTAATCTTACCTTGTTTCTTACTACTGTACCATATTCATTCATCTTATTTCTGAATATCCATTTTGTTCCAATCACATTCTTATCACTAGGTCTTGGGACCAGTTCCCAAGTATCATTCTTGATAATCTAATCTAGTTCTTCTTTCATAGCATCATGCCAATCTAAATCATTGCATGCATCTTCAACACTTAAGGGTTCAATTTGAGATAGTAAGCATACCTCCTCATTGCTTGCAGAACTCTTTTCTTTTGATCTTGTTGTGACATTTCCGCTCTGATCTCCAATGATGTCATCCTTAGAATGATATCTAGATGTAAACTTTAGAGCTTTAGGTGATACTATCTCATCTACCTTTGGATTTTTTTCTTCACTTGTCTCAGGGTCATTAAATCACATCAATATTGTCAAACATTTCTTCAACAACTGTCTCACTAGTGGAAGGTATGGGTTCTTCTTCAATCATAGGTGAGTAATCATGATATCTTTCTTGAACCATAAACTTTTCATCAATCTTAACATGAGCACTTTCAATGATCTTCTTCAATCTTAAATTGAAGCATCTATAAGCTTTTCTTTTAGTAGAGTAACCAAGGAAAATACCTTCATCACTTCTTGCATCAAAATTGCCTATTGATTCATCCCTCTTGATGTAGCACTTGCTTCCAAAGATTCTAAAGTATTTTACTATGGGAACATTACCAAACCATAGCTCATATGGTGTCTTGTCCGCGCTAGGCCTTAATTGAATTCTATTGATGGTATAGATTGTTGTATTGACTGCATCTCTCCAATAGGTGTGTGCAACTTTTCCTTCAATCATGATGGTGTGCTGTGTATCAAGGATGATCCTATTCCTTCTTTCTACAATCCCATTCTACTGAGGGGTTCTAGGTGCACTCAACTATCTCTTTATGCCATGTTCTTTGTAGTACTCATAGAATCTGTCAGAGGTGAATTCTCCTCCTCTATCCGATCTTAGACATTTTATCTTTAGTCCAGATTCATTCTCAACCTTGGTGTTGAGTATTTTTAACTTCTCAAAGGCTTCTGACTTATCTTTCAAGAACACAACCCACATCATTCTATAATAATCATCTACAAACAAAATGAAATACCTTTCACCATAGTATGATCTTGTTTGAGTTGGTCCACATAGGTATGTATGAATCAGATCCAACTTATTCTTTGTTGAATTATGTTTGCTTCTGAATGAATTTCTCACATGCTTTCCCATCACACATTCCATGCATATAGTATCAATTGGCTTTGCTATGCTAGGTAGATCTCTTACTACCTTAACATTGCTTATCTTTACTATTGCATCAAAGTTGATATGACATAGTCTTTTATGCCATAGCCAACTATCATCAACTTTAGCCACAAAACAACTTGCTTCAGAATTAAGTTGAAAAACATTACCTTTATTCTTTGAGCCTGATGCAATCTTCACACCATCCTTGTTGTTAATGATGCACTTATTGTCTTTGAACTCCAACTGGTAACCTTTTTCAAGTAACTGTCCAACACTAAGAAGGTTATGCTTCAAACAATCTACATAGAGAACATTTATAATGTTGTTCTTTCCATCCAATGTGATAGCTCATCTACCAATGATAGGTTTGGGAGTGTTATCTCCAAATATAATCATGTCACCATTGTACTTGTCTAAATGAACAAACCTATCTTTATCACCTGTGATGTGATGTGAACAGCCACTATCTATGATCCAATTTGTCCTTATGTCTACTTGTGAGATCAATGCTAACTTTTCTTCCTCTTTCTTATCTTCACTATTCATTTTATCTATAATAGCAATGAATCCAATTTCATCTTCAGCTGAATCATCATCTGATACTCCATCTCCAACATAGTAACATTCCTTTGAGTACTTAGGCTTGTAGTCATTTTTTAACTTTTAAGCTCTTGTAGGACACTTAGATGTAAAGTGACCAATCTTATTACATGAAAAGCATTTAAATGACAACTGACCTTCATATTTTCCTTTTCCTTTCTTTTCTCTTTTAGAAATCATAGCAATGAAATCATCTAGTTCTTTCTCTTCATCATCATCATCAAAATTACTAGAAGTGCTTGCAGATTTCTTACCATGGACTGATGCTTTGAAGGCTGTCTCACTTTTAGGTTCTATCTTCAGTCTTGAAATCTCAAAAGCTGAAATTTTTCTGATCAAGGTCTCTCTTTTGAAATTTGATGTAAGTTTCATGGTCTCATCAAGGATGTTGATCTTGTTTTTATACTATGTTGTGAGAGTGGTCATCAACTTATCCATAATGTCTTCTTCCGAGATCTCTCTACCACTGTTCCTGATTCCTACAATTGCTTCATTAATCCTTTGGTTGTAAGCTCTGATGTTTTCTTCAAGTAGCATCTCTAATGCATTGTATCTTTTCTTCCAAGTTTTTCTACATGCATCCTTTGCTTGTTTATCTCCTTCAAATATGTCTTCTAGGTGCTTCCATATCTTGTGGGATGTGTCTACTTTCTTTATCTCTAAAAACTGACTATCAGATAGGGTGCTGATAAGGGCTTCTTTGGCTATTTCATTCTGATGGAACAATTCTTTATGCTTGTTAGTAGCATCATCCTTTGCTAGGTTTTCTAAGGTAGGGATCTTGACTTCTTTGATAGTCACATCAAAAACTTCAAAAGCAATGCATTGCAAATGTGTCACCATCTTGTTCTTCCAATCAAGATAATTCTCTCCATCAAAATTAGGACTTTCTTTTATGAAGAATGCCATCTGATCAACCTCAAGCTATTAAAATTTCTCTCTGAGGTACTTGGCTCTGATACCAATTGGTAGGAATAGTCCCAAGAGATAACTGAAAGGGGGGGGGTCAATCATTTATCTACAATTTTCAATTCTTTATCCAATTAAGTATACTTAAACATAAAGCATAAGCACAATGAAAGAAAACTTGAACACAACACCAATAATCTGCACTAGTGTTTTATGATCCTTGTTAGAAGATCCTTAACCCTGTTAGGAGTTGTCTTTACAATGCATTTAGTACAGTGACCTGGTTAAGGGTCGGACCCTGTTAGGAGTCTTTTACAATTAACCCTATTAGGGGTGAGGACACACTATCTGAGAACACACTACTCAAAGGGGTGAAAGCTACAACCTTCTGAATAATAGATACACACTATATCTGGATCTTGGTGAATTGTGCCTTGATCTACTCTCTGGATCAGTTCCAATGTATAGCATAAAATCTTCACTTGGTCAAATAGACCTTTTGCTGATGGCTCAACACTTTGTACACTCTGCTATACTCTTTATAGTCAACTCTAAACCATACCTTAGTAATCACAAATGACTGCTTATAAATATATTTCCTCTGAATGATATAATAAAGTTGGCCTATTATAACCACATTAAAATCATAATAGAGAAACCATAACATACTCCAATAATAATTCTGTCAGCTTAACTAAGCACACAACACAATATGGGACCTATCCAATATTAATAAATGTAGACGTACGCTACACACTGTTGGCTCTACCAAAGTAACTGAAACTTTCTCCTCAAGCTAAATTACATCATGTGCTCTTAATAGAAAATTACTAACTCTTCTTCAAACACTAATCCAAGGGTGCATACTAAAATGATATGCGCAACTCTTGTACTAATAAAATCTTTTTCGGCTCTTCTAAATAAACACAGGAAACTGCAACTGGTGAATAGCGACTACATAACTTCACTTCTACTAATCATCAGAATTTGCATCCATGAATTTAACATCACTAACATGTCTCCATCACATATCCAAATGTGCAAGGCTCCATGATAAATGTATGGACAATCATTCATAGAATACTACTTGTAACTCTGTCAGGAACACTGTTGACACAAGCTACTATATAACTATCTATACTGATAGTTAACCTCTACGTCTATGATATCATGCTGATAAAATGTCTATGCTATATATACTAGAAGCTTACTACATAAGTCTTCCACACATGCTACTTACCATATGTTTTCATCAATGACAAACATACAGTCAGCACTGGCTTGCTGGCAAATCTCCAACACAGACCCTTGCAAGATTTATATGCACTGTGGCCTCCAAACCTCATGTAGCCTCCATTATTTGGCCAATATGATAGATGAAAATATTAAATAAGCTTCAGTTCATGGTAAGAAAGATAGTCATTTATTGAATGTATCATCCTCTGGCATAGTCCCTCTTCAGGTTAAGTTCGGTTCCAACTAAAATTTTGATTAATTGTTATGAACAGTCTGTTGTTTCCAAGCTATTGCTAGTGTTGATTTTCTTTGCAAGAGTGTTGTCATTAGTATTTTTGTTTGGAATCCTCTGTTAGTTTTCTTGGTTGTTGGCTATCCATTTGATAACCCTTTGTTCTGTTCTAAAGGATGGTGCTTTCGACCACTCTCATTCGGTTATCCCTCATGCATGATTCAGGAGTTACATTGATTTCCCATAATAAAGCTGGCATAGATAACAAAAAATTGGGAGAGAAAGGCCAGATGTCAAAGTAAAACAAAGGGTAGACTTCAAAAAGCCCCAATAATAACCTCATCCACATATCGACAAGCTAGAATGATAAGGTTTCATTCATGAAGATTCATAATAGGATGATGAGGCCCTCGTTGAACAGTAAGAATTTAATCTATGTGAATACCAACAAGAAAAATCTCCAAGCTCTCTAGCACATTCTAGTATCATCAAAAACACTCAAACTAAAGCATACAGAGTGCCTCTATAAAAACATAGCATGTTTATAAAGGTGTGCATAACACTTGCAAGATATAACACACATCATGCTAAGTAAATGAGTGCACGTCTTCTCACTTGATGAGAACAATGACCAGGTTGAACCTTTAAGAAAACAAGCACCCTTAAACCTGATATTTACCTCTGCTTGTCCAAAATGTAGCCTTCAAGTGGAAAAAAACCATGCCATGCATCAAAATTTAATCACACCGTTCACTCTTTTCAACCTTTGAAAGTCACTAGATAACATCAACTGGCCTCTGGGAACGGCTTCAAAAACTGACCAAACGGCCTCACAAGAACATGCCACCAGGAAGACAAGTTTATTTCCACCACTATAGTACACTTGCTAAAGAATAAAACATGACGAGACCCAAGCCAAAATATTTTAACAATCAAACTTGGCCTTTCAGAAACATTAGTTCTATCCGCACTGCCAAAATCACACAAGTCACCTCCAGAATTGGCTTTAAAAACTCACCCATTGAAAATTTCATGAAATGGTAACTTAGACACTAATTAACCTCCACATAATGAAAATAAATCCATCATTTTCTCACTCCAAAGATCAAGTGACCAATTAAAATCAAACGCCAAGGTCAGCCTGGTAGTAAAATTTAGGATTTAAAATAGTGAAATGTGCATAAATCTGATTTGGAATTGGTCTGGGAAAGTGGTCAAATGAATTGGAAGAGACCTCAAAATCCTCAAGAAAGTACAATTCCAAGTTTATAGTATGGAACAACATTCAATTATACTTGACCATGAACAAGGCGTGAAGTAGGAGACCTCAAAGCAGGTCACTCAAAAAACTAAACAAGGCAGACACATAAATTTAACAATCTGCAAATGAAATGGCTATGGAAAGTAGGTCAAATGGTTACATGGGGGGTTGAAAATTGGCATGAACACTCTCTCTCATGGCTATAGCATGATGCAACAACCTGCATGTTTTGAACAATCATAGGGCAATAAATGCACTTCATCAAAATGGGCTCCTCGGTGAAAATCAGGAAACACACTTAATGCATATTTTTGAAAACACCCTTAAACGTCCACTTCAAAAACATGCCGGAACTGAAACCCATGACCTAGAACCTATTACATATGTCAAATGATAGGTGATGAACACCCTATCCAAGTGACACATTATTAAAATCAATGGGTCCACATTTTTAGTGCACTCAAACTAGGCATCTTTCAATGAATTTCAAAGGCACAATTATGACACTTAGACAAAAATTTTGAACATAGACTCAAAAACATAGAGTGAATTTTTGAGCTCCAAATGTGGCTCTAAATGTGGATGCATGCCCCATGTGCACATGTAGAGAAACTAGAATATTTGGTACAATAGACCACCCAAAGAGAAACAACTTGACTTTTCACTTCTTTCACAAAACTCCAAACAGGGAACCCCCTTATTGAAAGAAAAGACACACACAACTGAAAGGAAAGAAACTATACACAGACTTACAATATTTACAAAAAGGCTCAAGGCCTCAAAATTTCAATTAGTTTTTACCCCTATTGAACACATGATTTTCATCTCCATGTAGCAGAGGAAAACTGAAATTACATCTTCCATCTAGCCTGTTAAAAACATTTTGATTGACTTTCAGCATATCATAGGAAAACTGATGAACATACTCATCATTATTCGGCAAGATCAGGCCATCAGGATTCCATAAATACTGATCACTTTGTGATATTAAAAAATCACATTCTTCATTTTCAACATCATGCTGAACAAGGAAACACTCCAATTCAACATCATGGTTGGAAATACCAGCATTTTGATCATTAGTTTGCAAAATAGAATAAACCATTTCTATCTCAACATCATGCAAACTAAAGTAGAACCTCTCAAAACAAAAGTCTGATTGCACAAAATCGGAAACAACTTGCTGATCAAAAACTACATCAGCAACATTTAGAAGGGAACAAGCTCTGTCAGTGAGTGACTCATTAGTCACTTGCAAATTTGAGAAAACACATTCAGATTTACTACATTCTCCAGCATCAAAATGTAAACAAGAACCATAAATAGCAGGCTCTTGAAAATTAGAACACTCACTAGTACATTAATCATTGTACTTATCAAATATAACATTATCAAATTCATGATATGTAATTTCATATTGCTTATTTAAAATAGGAGAAAACATGTCAATAGATGTTTCACTCATCATGCCATCACTTGAATCAGTTTCATCAAAACTTATATTTACTAGACATGGAATTTTTGAAACAAACCTGGGAGCATACCTCTGAAACTCAGTCTCCAAGAGATCTAAAATTTTCTCACTACTTAGTGAGCACTGAACTTCATACTTCATCTCTCCAGTTTCATATGGGGAAGAGATTTGCAGTATCAGTAGTGAGATAAAACTACTTCACATGATGCACTATTTGTCAGGATCATAAAATATATTAAAAGAACATACTGATCAAAAAGAGATTCAGAGTTGCCACTCACATTCAGTGAGATAATATAACATGTTTTTGAAAAACACTTGAATCTATGATCACTTAACCATAATCTGGGATAATACAACCAAGCAAGGAAAAAGCATCGTAAACTTGATGTCTTTTATTTCATCCCCAATAGAGTTGCCAATTTGTTAGAGATTTTTCTTGTTGAATCCTAACACATAGCCCTAAGTGCTTAGATAGAACTCTATGATTCCTAAACTCCTGATCCACACAAGAAAAGACTAATTAACAAGGGAAAAGTCCTTCTTCACTTTGAGCTTTTGGCTATAGGCGGGTGTACCTATCAGATATATTTCTTCAAAGTATTACAATATTAGTTAGTATCATTGATACAAACCTAATCTTCTCATCCCTTTAAGACATACATGAAAGTAAATAATATTTTAAGTTTTTTGTGATGATGAAATCCTTACAAATTGAGGATAGACTAGTGCCTTATCCTAGGACAAAGAGTCAGAAAGAGAAACATACATCTACATAAATCTTCTAAGTAAAACAAAAATAGAACCTAGATGAAATGCCTGACAATTCATCCTCTCTTAAACACATCCAATCATCATATTCCTATAAAATTCCTAAGCTCTCAGAGATTAACCTTAAGATTTTACCCTTTCCTTAAAAGGAACTAGAGATTAAAATCACAAATACTTTGTAAATGGTACACTAAAAACTACCTTACAAATTTAGTACACAAAAGCTACAGAATTCAAACAAGAAGACAACCAAAAACATGCAAGGGAATTCTATTGTATTCTAGTAAAATTTTACTCTATCTTTACATTTCAAATTTGACAAACATTCCCAAGAAGTTCAACAATGGAGTCAAAGCCTCTCATTACTATAAAATTTCCATCATCCTTTACAATGAAGAGAAAAATCAAAGATATAGGAAAAGGAGGTTAGTTACACAGAACTGACAGCTGTCCACTTAGCCCCAAAATATCTCCAATCTTTCTCTACACCTGATCGAAAAATGATCCTCAAAACTAATTCTCTCCAACTGATCCTCCCTACAATCATTTCCCAACAAACTTGATTTTGATCTCAGAATTCTAGCCCAAACTGCTCTTTCCCACTAAACTAAATCAAATCCCAATCATTGCTATCAAATGGCTTATTCTCTGTCATTTTTGAAAACATATTACATGCCTATGTTCAGATAAAAAATGAACCTCCAAGCATTAAATCTATGAGCAGGGCCATCATTTAAATTTTTTGATTTTAATCAAATGTGCAGACTATGTCATTTATTTCAATTTTTACTTTACTTTTAAATCTGGCCTTTTTATATTTTTTAATGCATTTTTACCATAGAGGCCACCAGGATTCACCAAGTGTCATGATATGATTTGATGGTCAGTCTTTAACCTTGGGTTACCCACCTATCTAGAGATTCAGCAACCACATCATTCTCTAAATCTCTGATTCAATTCCTTAACTGTGGTTACATTTGGAGAACTGGCAACGAAGCCATTCTCCAGGTCTCTGAATCATGTCTTAACCCTGGGTTGATATTTGGAGAATGGGAAACTGCACCTATTCTCATAATCTTGAAATGGATTTTCTTAACCTCCAAGAATTGGGAGATTACACAACCATGTATTCTCATGATCTCTAAATTTTCTTTCATAACCACCATGAATTTGGAGAATCAACAACTGAGGGTTATCTCCAATTCTCTAGATGCTAGAGCTTAACCATGGACCATCTAGTGACTGGGTGACCACTTATTCTCTCAATCTATGAATGGTTAGGACTTAACTACCAACCACAAGTGATCTAGCGACTGAGCATTCTCTGGGTCGCTTGAATTTTCCTTCTAACCAAGAGCTATTTGGCTACTTGGCAACTAACTGCCCACTAGTTCTCCGGATGCTAGCCTTACCCGCCATTCCATTCTACGAATACACGACCATGTGCCATGTGTCCAATTTTGTCTAGCATTCATCATCGCTCGTCTACAAAATAACCTCTTATCTGGCCCCGTCGGCATGCAACCTGAGGCACCTCTACGCACACACATGAAGAGCCTCCTGCTCCTTCATCTAAATCATATGTGAGTGTTGTGGCTTTTAAACATTTCAAATTCCCAATTTGGGATGAATGTGGGATTAAGATTTTAAGAGTTTTCAAATGTTTACATTAAAAATTTGTCTCTTATGGCCAACTGGCACGCATAGAGGCATGGGCCAACAAGCCAAGAGGCCAGCACAAATATCCCCTTTCTTCTTTGCTTTACACTAGAGTTGAGTGTTGGTGTATATAAACACTTTAAAACCCCAAAGCTGGGTGCATGTGGGATAAATCCACATACACACTCCCTGTGCCTATCTTCATTTTTATGGTCAGTCGACATATTCCTTTTCCTCCTTGGTTACCTGTGCACCCATTTTAAATTGCCAATCCTCTATATTTGTGTAAGGCATCATGTTTTCTATGCATCCTCACCTTGCTATTTGGGCACCGACCTGGAGACAAGCACTTGTGTGAGCAGCTTGGTCTTGCTAGCTGCACACACACATACTTCATTATTGATCTCACATAGCCCATTACATTCAATTTCGTGGGGCAAATATCTAGCCTCATGCAAGTCTTATTTTCCCTTGCGGGACTTTCTTTTTTCTATGCATCTCTGTGCAATGTATTTCTATCTACAAGTATTTGTCAATGTGTGGCAAGGAGAGATCATGAAACCACATCCTTAGCCAGCACACAAACCCCCCTGTTACCAGCTCTGGCCACCATTTCACTTGCTTCCTCTAATGTGTTGGCTAGCTTGTTAAACTTATGCAATGCCTTGCAATGGATTTTGGATAACTTCCTTAGAATTTTCCAGTTAGCTCAGTGCATAGCCCTTTAAGCTCACACACTAGCAAAGAGCTGCTGACATCATAACAAATTGGATATGTTGGCCACTTGTTTTCACACACTTCACTTTGCATTTGTGTTGGCCCCCCTTTTTAATGCCTGTAGCCTCCATTCATTTTGTAGGCTCTAGCATTACCATAATGGTGCATGAACCTCTCTTCTCCCTTGCACAAGGCTTACACAAAGGCCATGGTCTTGCTGGAATAATTACCATCTTAGATGTTACCTCCACTACCCTTTTAATTACAAGCACCCACCAGACACTTCACGCACAGCCATTAGATTGTTATGTGGGGTGTGTAGTAAGGTGGCTTAGCTGGAAGCCTTCCTCCATGCTCACACATCCACCATTTCATCTACTTAGACATGCATCCACCTCATGCTTAGGGATCCCCCTTCCTAGTGGTCTTACACAGGGCTTCCTTTGGAGACCAATGCACACAACCCCTTGTAGATTTCTATGCACTATGGCATCCAAACCTCATGCAACCTCCATTATTTGGCCAATATAATAGCTGAAAATATTAAATAATCTTTAGTTTAGGGTAAGAAAGATAGTCATTTATTGAATGTATCATCCTCTGGCATAGTCCCTCTTCCAGTTATGTTCGGTTCCAGCTAAAATTTTGATTAATTGTTATGAATAGTCTGTTGTTTCCAAACTGTTGCAGGTGTTGATTTTCTTTGCAAGAGTGTTGTCATTAGTATTGTTGTTTGGAATCCTCTGTTAGTTTTCTTGGTTGCTGACTACCCATTTGATAACCCTTTGTTTTGTTCTAAATCCTGGTGCTTTCGACCACTCTCGTTCAGTTATCCCTCATCCACGATTCAGGAGTTACATTGATTTCCCACAATAAAGGTGGCATAGATTAAAAAAAATTGGGAGAGAAAGGTCGGATGTTGAAGTAAAACAAAGGGTAGACTTCAAAAGCCCCCAATAATAACCTCATCCACATATTGACAAGCTAGAACGCTAAGGCTTCGTTCATGAAGATTAATAATAGGATGATGAGGCCTTCGATGAACACTGACAATTTGATTTGTGTGAAAACCAACTAGAAAAATCTTCAAGCTCTCTAGCACATTCTAGTACCGTAAAAAACACTCAAACCAAAGCATACAGAGTGCCTCTATAAAAACATAGCATGTTTATAAAGGTGTGCATAACACTTGCAGGATATAACACACATCATGCTGAATAAATGAGTGCACACCTTCACACTTGATGCGAACAATGACTGGGTTGAACCTTTAAGAAAACAAGCACCATTAAACCTAATATTAAACTCTTCTTGTCCAAAATGTAGCCTTCAAGTGGAAACAAACCACGTCATGCATCAAAATTTAATCACACAGTTCTATCCGCACTGCCAAAATCACACAAGTCACCTCTGGAATTGTCTTTAAAAACTCACCCACTAAAACTTTCATGAATTGGTAACTTAGGCACTGATTAACCTCTACATAGTGAAAATTAATCCATCATTTTATCACTCCAAAGATCAAGTGTCCGATTACAATCAAATGCCAAAGTCAGCCTGTTAGTAAAATTTTAAAACAGTGAAATGTGCATAAATCTGATTTGGAATTGGCTTGGGAAAGTGGTCAAACAGATTGGCAGAGACCTCAAAATCATTAGGAAAGTACACTTCCAATTATATAGTATGGAAAAACATTCAATTACACATGACCATGAACAAGGCGTGATCTAGGAGACCTCAAAGTAGGTCACTTAGAAAACTAAACAAGGCACACAGAGAAACTTAACAATCTGCAAATGAAATGGATATGGAAAATAGGTCAAATGGGTACATGGGGGGTTGCAAATTGGCATGAACACTCTCTCTCATGCCTACAATATGATTCAACAACCCAAATTTTATGACCAATCATAGGGAAATAAATGCACTTCATCAAAATGGGCTACTTAGTGAAAATCAAGAAATGCAATTTAGATTTTGGAAAACACCCTTAAACGACCACTTCAAAAACATCCTGGAATTGAAACCTAGGACCTAAAACCTATTAAATATTTCAAATTATAGGTGATGAACACCCTATCCAAGTGACACATTATGAAAATCAACGGGTCCACAGTTTTAGTGCACTTAAACTAGGCATCTTTCAATGCATTTCAAAGGCACAATTCTGACACAGACACATTTTTGAACATAGACTCAAAAATATAGACTAAATTTTTGAGCTCCAATAGGATCATCATGGGATTATTGGGGTATGGTACTTTGGTCAACTATAGGATAAATAGGGATAATATCTTGATCTTGATCCTTAATAATATTTTTTCCTTTGCACTTTGGATTAGTCTCTTGACATGGCACCGCTTCTAAGGACTATGTAGGAGTTTGGATCTTTATGAAGGATTCTTGAAGGAATGATGGATGTTCATTTGAAATAGGAATGATAGGTATTGTAGCACATGAAGGCTTGAGGTCTATAACCTTTGAAGAATGGAATAAGTTTGTAGCAAGATGTAGGTTAGCTTGGATCTCATTTAGAGGTAGCCCTTGAGGGTATACATAGTTATCATGAAAAGTGTTTGGATATTTGTTTGATCGAGGAACATTGGATATCTTTTCTTCTTTATGAGATGGAGGAATGTTGGAATAGGTGGAAGCTATAGGAGAACCACTACTAGATATGTGTTCATAAGTTTGATCTTTCTTGAGAGTAGTATCTTCATTAGATGATTCATTAGGATTTTTAATTTCAATTAAGTCATCATCAATAAGATTTTGAATTTTATGTTTCAAGTCTATGCAATCATTTTTTTCATGTTTATTATGTCTATGATATGCACAATAATTGTTCAAAAAGATAAAACCACATGAAGTGATTTGAGGCAATGTGATGAAATCATTTTCAAGGACTTTTTCCAAAGCTGATTCATATGATTGTCCCAAAAGAGTAAATGATCTATCCCATGGAAATTTATATGTATTTTTGTTTTTCAAAGATATGTGATATTCAAAAACTTGATTATCCAATTTTTCGTTAACATGTGATGAAGATTGTTGAGATAGGAATAATTCCTCTTGATTTCCTTGATCAAAGATGAGATTATCTTCATATTGTGAAATAGGTTCATCATCAGAGATTGGATTACCCTTAGGATGTTCTTGATCAAATATAGGGTATTCATGATTTTCTTTTTGATGAGAGGTTGAATTATCAAAGATATTATGTTCATAATTTTCTTCTTTATTAATGTGAGATTTTGGAATAACCCTTTTGTCTGAAGAATATGTAGACTTGGATGTTATATTAGCATGATAAAGATAAGGAAAAATTGTTCTTAATGAGAATTTGTTGGATTATGTATCCCTTTCATTTTCCATATCTTGAATTTTTGTGAATAGAACATTCTCTTCAATATTTGTTGTTAATTGATTTTTGGATCTTAATGGATGTTTTCTTTTTGTAATCATAGACCTTCAACCATAACACAATGATTTTATCAATTATCACAAGAAAGTCTTCCAAGCAATCTACCTAAGGTAAAATTTGGCTTTTAAATAGCTCTAATGAGGCAGGCTTGCTAATTTATCAAAGATTTAGTATGGATTCCATTCAAAATAATATCAAGTATCATCCCACAATAATTAGGGGCTTCCCTTCACCGGCATATCATAGTTTTGCATAATCCCAAAGGGCTACTCGAGGAAGTTTGATACTTAATATCCTTTTTTCATTCACCCCAATAAGGATGAACATGTTTTGTTTTATAGTAGGTCGGATTATTGCATCAGAGGCAATTGTATCCCACTTTGGGTTGTCCCTCTCACCGACCTCATTAAGGAAATTCTCGAGAGGTGAGCCCACTAAAGATCTAGCATGTTCATTTGTAAAGAAATAAATGGATTTAATAAATAGGTTTGAGGAGTTTGATTCACCAAAAGGTGAAGAGCATATCCCTATCTATCCTTACCTCCCTAGCACACTTAACAATGTTCAATTATCCAAACCCACTAACTAATGGGAATTGAGTATTTCTACCCTCCTCCAAAAACAAGGGGTTATTGATTAAATTCTTGATTTATCCTTTATGCTAGTTTAATTACTAGATTTTAGCAAAAATCACAAGGCCACAATTTAACTAAAAATTGACCAAGTTTTAGGCTTACCTGATTTGAAGCTAGCAAAGGCTAGGGGTATTTTTGATAGATTTTTCCATGATTTTGACTCACCTAGTGGCGATCGTTCCTTCTTCTTTGCCTCCTCTTTCTAAATTGTTCATCCAACACCAAACAACAAAGTGAAGAAAATTCAAGCAATTTATCTTTTACTCCATTCTTTTAGAAATTGAGAAAAAAAATGACAAGCTTAAGGAGTAAAAATCCAATTCAATGGAAGAAATTTGGATTTATACAATTCAATTATATGCAAGTACTTTTCATATTCATCCCGTTTGTGCTTGGAATCCTCCCAAAAATTGTTACGATGAAGATTTTTCTCTCTTTTCAAACTTTTTGGTGATGTTTTTATCCTCACTATGGATTCTGGCCTCTGGTTTCCAAATTTTTTTATGTCCTAGCATCAGAAAAATATAGAGAAAACATTATTTACTATCATAATTTAAAATTAATAAAAAAAATTGTACGCGCTATAGAAATGATTTTACACACTACAAATATTCTTGTATACACTACATAAATTCTTGTACGTGATACAGAAATGATTAAAAGTGCTACAAAAATGTTTAAAGTGCTATTTAAAATCTTTAATGTGCAACAAAAAATTTTAAATGCACAAACAAAATTTAAATGCACTTTTTAATGAATCAAATGCGCATAAAGAAATGTGTATGCATTGTAGAAAGGATTAAATGTGTTGCAAAGTCAGGGTATATGCACTGAAAGAATTTTAGATGGATTAGAAGAAATATTGAAAGTGTCATTTTGTTGTGTAAAGGTGCAACACTTTGTGATGAAGGGTGCTCCCCTTAATACCACAAACACATAACAGAAATAGAGAAACAACAACAATATGCAAGAAAAGAAAATTGGCTTCTTATTATCTCCACAAATGTGGAATTACAAAATTTCAAAATTACAATATGCAAAGCCACATGGGCATTCCCTTACAATATTTTGTAGGACAAAGCCTCGAACTATTACCCAGATCTACTACCCAGAACTATTCTGAACTGCCTAAGACAATAATACAGCCTTCCTTTATAGGTAATTTTTCCACCGCCTGGGAAGGTTCCAGAATTTTAGCCAATAAGGCCGACCAAACTTAGAATTATTTTATTTTACATTTTATTACATCATAGTCAGCTCAAGATAACCTTTGAAACCCGAACAGAAATTTTGAAGAAAATTATTTTCCCCCATTTTAGGTGGCCCAACTTCCGAAGACCATAAGTCATCACCAGTTGACCTGATCGGCTATTATAACCCCATTTCGGAAATGCCACGAAGCGCTCTATAGCCTTGACCCATGCAAGCACCTGTCACCCAAATTTTTGACCTCATCCGGGGCCTCTAAAGCCTTCAAAACTGAGTTCAAAGTTTTTGTACCCTGCTGCCAATACCGAAAATCTTCAATATCTTCCAACATACACTTGATCTAGCAATGAAACTTTACTGGTAGACTTATATGACCAAAATGAACCTCCAAGAAAGAAATCAGATCATTCTAAGCACATATGAAAATTACCAAAAATAGTAACTTTCCATAAATAGAAGCTCTGCACAAAATAGCCCTTATTGAATATAAAAATAGAAATATTTTTTTGGGTGATGCAAGATTGCTCTTACACCCAGGATTCTCCTGCATCAGACACCCAGGGTAATTTGAGAAGTGACCCTGTCACAACTCAGGTGTGCAGAGGAAAACCAAGATGGCTAACCTCCTCCTTTGTCAGCCATGATGAATCCTCAACAGGTCATCCTTTCCACTTGACTAGATATTCTTCATATGTCCTGTTCCTTGTGCTTTTGCCAACACAACTGTCCAGTATATCTTCGATCTCCTTAGTGTCTGAACTAGTTGCTGGAATACTCCACTGTGCTGCTGTGATCTCATCTTCAACACCTCCTTCATGATACTCTGTCAGATCTGAAATGTTAAACACTGGTGAAATATTTAGCTCAGTAGGCAATTCTACCTCATATGCATTTCCTAAATCATGTTTCTTCAGTATCCTACATGGTCCAAACTTCTTCATTTTCATCTTGTTATATGTACCAACTAGAAACCGCTCCTTTCGCAAATGAACCATGACTTCATCACCAACCTGAAATTTCTTATACCTCCTTTTCTCATCTACCTTAGCCTTATACTGTGCATTCATCTTGGTAATATGCTTCCTCACCTCCCCATGGATGTTCTTCAAGTGTTCTACAAAATCCTCAGCTTCAGCACTACTTATTTCTCCTTTATCTATCTTCCTCAATTTAGATGCATTTCTTGGACTACTTCCATATACAATCTAGAATGGTGATTTACCAGTGCTCTTGTTGACAGAATTATTGTATGCAAATTCTGCCTGTGGTAAAATCAAATCCCATCCTATTGGCTTATCTCCAACCAAACATCTTAACAAATTTCCCAAACTCCTATTCACCACCTCTATCTGTCCATCAGTCTGTGGATGATGTGATGAACTGAACTTCAAATCTATCTTCAACTTCTTCCATAATGTACGCCAGAAATATCCAACAAACTTAGTGTCCCGATCTGAAACTATGGTCTTTGGTAAACCATGAAGTCTCACTACTTCGCTGAAAAATAATTTTGCTATATGAACAGCATCATTAGTCTTCTTGCAGGGAATGAAATGTGCCATCTTTGAAAATCTGTCAACCACCACAAAAATTGAATCATGTCCCCGCTGAGTCCTCGGTAAACCAAGAACAAAGTCCCTGTTGATATCCTCCCAAGGCTTCTGTGGTATGGGTAATGGCTAATACAACCTTGTATTCTGCTTCACTCCTTTCGCCATCTGACATACTCTGCAACTCTGTACAAACTTCTTCACATCTTGATACAACTGTGGCCAATAATAATTCTCACTAACCAAACCAAGGGTTTTATCATGACCAAAATGTCCACCCAATCCTCCGCTATGCTTCTCCTTGATGAGATTCTTCCTCATAGAACTTCATGGAATGCACAACTAACTCCCTCTGAATAGCATATCATCCTGGATGATGAAATCCAACCATTTCATCCTGTCTAGAGTAACAGGTTCTGTACAAGCTTTCCAAGCTTCAGCAAAATCAAGATCCTCTGGATACAAATTCTTGAGTTTCTTGAACCCAACCACTTCAATCTGCATTTCTGTCAGCAATAGTTGCCTTTTGCTAAGAGCATCTACAACCTTATTAGACTTTCCACTCCTATGTTTCAAAACAAATGTATAACTCTACAAAAACTCAACCCATTTCAAATGCCTTTGATTCAATTTTCCTTGACTATTCAAATATTGCAAAGCTTGATGATCAGTATACAAAAAAAACTCCTTAGGAAGTAGATAATGTCTCCACTTCTTTAATGCCTAAACTATAGCATAAAATTTCTGATCATAAACAGAATATTTTCTCTTGGCATCATTTAACTTCTCACTGAAATAAACAACAGGTTTACCTTCTTGGCTCATAACAGCTCCTATTGCAGTACCACTAGCATCACAATCTACTTGAAACACCTTATTAAAATCTGGAAGTGCTAAAACATGTTGTTCTATAACTTTTTGTTTCAACAATTGAAAACTCTTTTCTGCCCCATTAGTCCACTTAAACTCTTTTCTATCCCCTCTCATTATTTCAGTCAAGGGTCCACAAATACTGCTAAAATTTCTAATAAAATTTCTGTAAAAGCTAGCTAGACCATGAAAAGATCTTACCTCAGTAGCACTCTTTGGAGTAGGCCATTCGAGGATAGCCTGTACCTTCTCTGGGTCCATTTTTAGACCTTCTCCTGAAACTACAAACCCCAAATACACCAAATCTTTCTTCACAAAACTGTACTTCTTCAAATTAAACAACAATTTCTCTTCTCTCAACTTCTCAAATACCATACGAATATGCATCATATGCTCATCCAATGTCTTACTAAAGATCAAAATA
The DNA here is from genome assembly GCA_027943335.1 of Chamaecyparis obtusa. Classification (NCBI taxonomy): domain Eukaryota; kingdom Viridiplantae; phylum Streptophyta; class Pinopsida; order Cupressales; family Cupressaceae; genus Chamaecyparis; species Chamaecyparis obtusa. Next base: position 122,587 of record BSBK01005229.1, read on the forward strand.
TCATCTAGGTAAATAATGACAAACTTACCCAGAAATTCTTTCAGAACCTCGTTCATGAGCCACATGAAAGTGCTCGGTGCATTGGTTAGCCCAAAAGGCATGACTAACCACTCATATAGTCCTTCCTTTGTCTTGAAGGTAGTCTTCCATTCATCTCCTTCTCTGATCCAAATCTGATGATATCCACTCTTCAGATCTATCTTTGAGAAATACACAGCTCCACTCAAATAGTCCATAATATCATCCATTCGTGGTAATGGAAACCTGTACTTGATTGTGATCTTGTTTATTGTCCTAGAATCTATACACATCCTCCATTCTCCATTCTTCTTTGGTGCTAATACCACTGGTACATCACAGGGACTCTAACTCTCATGGATCAATCCTTTCTGTAACAGTTCATGTACTTGTCTATTCAACTCCTCACTTTCTGCGGGTGTCATTCTGTGTGCTACCTTATTCGGCAAACTCACTCCTAGGATCAAGTCCATCTGATGATTGATCTTCTTGACTCGTGGTAATCCATCAGGCACGTTATCGAATACAATATCCTGAAACTCATTCAACAAATTTGCAACTTCTACAGGAACATCTTCTACTTCCTCTTTACCAGCTTTTGGAATTAAAAAAAAACATACATGCTCATGCCTCATACCATCTAGGAAATTTCTTCCATCAAAAAAAGTTATCCTTGCATTACCACATACCTTTTCTTCAGTCTCCTTCAATGGTTTTAGCTTATGTCACACTCTATCCTTTATCAGGGAATAGGTATTCACACGACCATCATGTACAACACATCTGTCAAACTACCATGGTCTACCCAACAACATATGACATGCATCCATAGATATGATATCACACAATACCTCATCTTGGTATCCACCAATCTTGAACTTCACTAGGCATTATTCATTGACCATGACCTTGTGGTCATCCTGTACCTAGGCAATCTGATATGGATGTGGGTGTTTCTGTCTCTTGAGCTTCAACTTTGTCACCATCTCTTCTGACACCAAATTGTCAGTGCTTCCACTATCAATAATCACATCACAACATTTACCTTCACACTTGCACCTGGTGTGAAATAGGCTCCTCCTTTGCTCAGGTTCATTCTCACTACTCAACAGGACTCTTCTCTTAATCAACATTTCTCCTCTTTCAGCATCTTTAGAATTTGATGATCTGGCATCTTCATCTACATGTGCAACTCTGGCCTAGCCTTCATTTCCCTTGTTTGTTCTACCTTGGCACTGAGGACATTCAAATGCCCTATGACCTTCTTCTCCATAGTGAAAACATGTTCCACGGAAGCCACCCCTTCCAGATCCTTGTCCTCTTCCTCTTCCTATCTGATCTCTATTATTCTGATCCTGGAAGTGATTGGAATTATTTCCTCGCTGATTCTGACTGCTACTGGCCTCATCCATCTTTTTTGGATCTTCATTTCGGCCACCATATGATCGTCCACCAGATCGTCCACCGTGACCTCTTCCATTTTGTCTGCTCTCAAACTTCTTGTTCAACTTTTCCTCTAATTTTAGGGCAAATTGGTATGCCTATTCAATACTGTTCATTCGAACCAGATTTAGCTCCTCCTGAATGCTTGGCCTTAACCCATTAAGGTATTGGGCAACTTTCTCCTTATTAGCTTCCGCATGGCCTGTTCTGATGAGAAGTCGATAGAACTCCTCTGTATACTCCTGAACAGATCTTCCTGCTTGCTTCAAACTCTACATTTTCTTTAGTAGGTTAAGCTCATAATTAACAGGAATGAACTGTCACTTCAATTTATCCACCATCCGATCCCATCTCGTGATTTTCTCCTTTCCCCTTCTATTTCGCTCCAACATCTTCATACTCAAAATATTCCTCACATTCATTGATCTAGTCGATCAATTCCTCTGGGTTAAGATTTCTAGAAAATGTAGGAACCTCAATCTTAGGTCTTTTCCCAATCTTAGAAATGGCTCAAAAAAGTCTTTCTTCCTCTTGGTTCACAATTTTGACTTCTCCTTCTTGATATTCTTCTTCAGCTTTATCCTCGCTTTCATCTTTGACATTAAGATTCATTCCTCTACAAATCTATTCTTGCAATGCTCGCACTTGTCTCTGCAGTGCCCTAACCTTAGGTGTTACAACACCAGCTCTTCCACCACGTTCCCTTCGTGGAGGCATTTTTTTTTGGCGATGTGCGTTGAAACCCTAACCACGGTCCTGGTGTAAACTGTCTCACAGTTGGTGATCTATTTACACACTCAAGAACTCCTACTCTAATACCACTTGATGAAGGGTGCTCCTTGATAAAGGGTGCTCCCCTTAATACCACAAACACATAATAGAAATAGAGAAACAACAACAATATGCAAGAACAAAAAATTGTCTTCTTATTATCTCCACAAATGTGGAATTACAAACTTTCAAAATTACAATATGCAAAGCCACATGGGCAGTCCCTTACAATATTCTGTAGGACAAAGGCTCGAACTATTACCCAGATCTACTACCCAGAACTATTCTGAACTGCCTGAGACAATAATACAGCTTTCCTTTATAGGCATTTTTTCCACTGCCTAGGAATGTTCCAGAATTTTAGCCAATAAGGCCGACCAAACTTAGAATTATTTTATTTTACATTTTATTACATCATAGTCGGCTCAAGATAACCTTTGAAACCTGAACAGAAATTTTGAAGAAAATTATTTTTCGCCATTTCAGGTGGCCCAACTTCCAAAGACCATAAGTCATCACCAGTTGACCCGATCGGCTATTATAACCCCATTTCAGAAACACCACAAAGCACTCTACAGGCTTGACTTGTGCAAGCGCCCGTCACCCAAATTTTTGACCTCATCCGGGGCCTCTAAAGCCTTCAAAACTAAGTTCAAAGTTTTTATACCCTGCTGCCAATACCGAAAATCTTCAATATCTTCCAACATACACTTGATCTGGCAATGAAACTTTACTGGCAAACCTATATGACCAAAATGAACCTCCAAGAAAGAAATCAGATCATTCTGAGCACATACAAAAATTACCAAAAATAGTAACTTTTCATAAATAGAAGCTCTGCACAAAATAGCCCTTATTGAATATAAAAATAGAAATATTTTTTTGGGTGATGCAAGATTGCTCTTACACCCAGGATGCTCCTGCATCACTTTGTCATGGATGTGTTGTTTTAGGCCTTAAAAGCACTGCAGAAATGCTTGTAGGTGCAACAAAAACTCTTATATGCATTGCATTACTTGTAAAATAGAGAAAAACACAAAGATATTCAAGAAAAATATGTTTTCTCCAAATTTAAAAATAATGAGGCCTAATGCCCCACATTCGGCACTATTTTGTATGATATAAGAAGCATCTTCATAAGGTTAGTATTGTCAATAAATCAAAATAACAACTAAATTACCACAAATAGCAATCTAATTAACCAAATTAAAAGACAATTGAGCACTCTATGGCTCTCTAATTAGGTTTTCTAATGCAAAGCTCTTAACAAGCTTCCATTAGTGACAGTCCTAATATGAGTAAGAATGATAAACAAAGCTAAAAGATTAATTCCAAATGAAATTATGCTTATTTAGTTCTAGATTTTCCTTTCTATCTAAAAATTGAAAGAGGTTTAATGCTATTCAAATATTTGTGGATGATTAATGATGAATTTATGCCTTCCTTTAATATATTTTAGCAAGGGTAGGGGGTGGAGTTGAATTGATCATGGTTGAGTTTAGGTTTAGTCCATGGCTCCACCTTTGGAGACCATTTAAATGAATTGTCCTCAAACCTTGGGACAAGGAGACAAAATGGGTGGAAAAGATTTTTTCTCCTTATGTGTGATGGAGATTCGATGTGAGCTTGATCCATGTGAGCTTGATCCTTAAATCCTATTGGTTGATGCATTTTCCTCCCATTTGTTAGTTGAAGGAAAAATTAGGATTTAATAATTGAATTTATTTAATATGTTTAGCCATGTGTACCCCTTGAATGGTTTGATTTGATTTAAATGAGCTATACAACTAATTAGATTAATAGCACAATTTATTGATTTATCAGGATTAATTTAATAGCTTTTGATTATCAATTAAGTTTGGATTATGGCTTGATTGCAATTTTTCTTTGATTTTATTGCTTTGGTTTTGCCTTGGCTACTCACTTAATTGATCTTTTCCATTTTTAGGTGATTACAATATTGATTATAGTGAGGTTTTTGCACCTATTGCTAGATTAGAAGGAGTTAGAATTCTACTAGCATCTGAAGATTATAAAGGATTTAAAGTTTATCAAATGGATGTTAAGTCTGCATTTCTTAATGGTATTCTTGAAGAAGAATTATCTATTAAACATTCTAAAGGATTTGTTGAGAATACTAACAAGGACATGGTATGTAAACTGCACAAGGCACTGTATGGTTTGAAACAAGCACTGCAAGCATTGTATTAAAGGTTACATTCAAATTTAATCAAGATTTTATTTTTCAAAGAACAAGTGGAAACAACAATGTGTATCTGAAATGTGATAGTAGTGATAGGATTTTGATTGCTAAAGTATTTTTTGATGACATTATTTTTGGAGGAAATAACACATTGACAAGATCTTTTGCTAAGGAGATGAGAAAGGAGTTTGAGATGTCCATGATAGGAGAAATAAAAATCTTTATTGGACTATAGATTCAACAATTCAAACATTATATCTACATCACATAGTCAAAGTACATAAAGGAGACCCTAAAGACATTTTGTATGGAAGACTCAGACCATTTGGAACAATAATTACTACTTGTTGCAAATTGTCAAAAGAAGATGATTCAAAGGAAGTGAATGAAACACTCTACTTATCAATGATTGGTAAGATACAATATGTTGTACATAGAAGACATGATACTTATCATGCAGTAGGTATTGTTGCAAGATTTTTTGCCAATCCAAAGGAATCACATATTTTTTCCATCAAAAGAATATTTAGATATCTGAAAGGTACTGAAGAATTTAGTTTACTATATAATAGAGGAGATTTTGATTTGATGGTTTACACTAATGCTGATTGGGCTGGAAACATTGATGACAGGAAAATTACAAGTGGAGGAGCTTTATTTTTAGGAGAAAGATTAGTGACATGGATGAGTAAGAAACATAGTTGTATATCATAATCTATAGTCAAGGAAGAGTATGTATAAGAAAATATGAATTGTGCAAACATTGTATAGATCAAACAACTACTTGAAGGTATGAAAGAAGAGATTCTTGATCTAGTTACTATTTCCTAGGATAATACAAGTGCTATCAACATATAAAAGAACTTGGTGATGCATTATGAGACTAAGCACATTTCTATCAAATATCATTACTTGAGAGAACATGTTCAAGAGAAGCATGTGATATTGGTGTATGTAAATTCAAAGGAGAAGATAAAAGATATATTCACCAAGCCAATACCGAAGGATGCTTTTGAGTATCTCAAAGGTAAATTAGGGGTTCTTCCCCTATCCAATATTCACTAAAGAAAGATGCATGCTGTATCAATTCAAGGATTCATTGGAATATATATTTTGTGAGTTGATGCTAGTGTTCACTCTATAGGTATGCAATGAGTTATCAATACATGATAGGTATGATCCACTTCTTGAATAGTGTTTTCACTAGTATGTATCTTTGAAATTGTTGTCAAACAAGGAGAATAAACTATTGATGACTACAGAGAAATAGGGTGAATGATCTATTGATTATTACACAAGGAGAATTGTTAGATTTTTTATGAACACAAAGGAAAAGATGATAAAGTTTAGAGGGAATAAAGAATAGAAAAAAGATATCATAATATTTCCATAATCAATTGACAATGTTTCCATCAATGCCAAAGTGGTAGATTGTTAAGGGACATTGTTAACCCCAACTAATGATGATGATGATGAACATTGAGATCAAAGGTAAACAAGATTGTAGAAGGATTAGATCGGTTGTTATTTTTTCATTAATGTCAATCAATTTAGTTCTGGTTTATATTGAGTTTCCATATCCTTCGGAGTATGATATAAGTTGAGTGAGCTAAGGAAAACAAATTATTGGAGCTGAAGAACTTTATTGTTAAGCTAATATAGATCAGACAATGATAAGGTTATAATGATTTAGTTGTTTTCTACTTTACATTTAATGATATCAAGTCAGTAAAGGAGATTGGACAAGTAGGAAAAGAAAACCATTTGGTTATCGAGCAGGAAGAAGTTATTCAGTAAAAGGAAAGTAATTGTCGGTAAAGAGAAAGGAAGCCAAGAAATGGAGTGTAAGTATTTAGTTACCAAGTGAAGTGAACCAAATTTTGGTTGAAGGAAAAGGGCATTGAGAAAGGAACTGAAATGAAATACAAAGATCAGAATGACATTTAAAGAAGAGCCATAGTGATCTAAAAGATTCCAAGGATGAAGAAGAGTTAGTTAAAGAGATCTACTATCAAGAAAATTGAAGGTGATGATCTATGGTAAAGATCTAAGAGGCAAAAAGTGAACATACAAGTTCCAAAAAAAATTTAAGTTCCAAGGTGATGATAAAATGTTTTACCGAGTGCTAAGTTCATTGAATCATTTCAAGAGGATGATCTGACAGTTGAGAATAAATAGAGGAAAACCTAATCAAGGAGATTATGAGGAAAAAAAATCTATATAAATGATGAAATTGAATGGAAAATAAGCTGGAAAGTTGAAGTGTGGATGTATAATCAAGTGATATAGTGAAGAAGAAAAAGGTGGAAATATGAGTCTATAGAAGAGAATGATGGAGTGTCTAGGCTAGTGAAGACAAAGAGTACATAAGGGATCTAACTAAGCAATAGGTAGTTATAGATTTACAAATCAAGCTTTATACTATTGCTTATTAACATTTGTAGAAGGAAAATTTCTTAACCAAGTGGACTTAACAGTCTTATTGTAAATCCTTGAGAGAAGTGACATTCTAAAAGAGCATTTAAAGACCTTTGACTAGGCCACTCCAAATAGGGTGAAGATCCTAACAGATCTGAGGCCAATCCCCTAACAGGGTCACATTGAACAATGTGCATTGTAATCTTTAAGAGGATTGACTCTTAACCGAGTATACTTCAGAAGATTATTTTTTATTGGTGGGTGACAATTACCAAAGTTATTTTTTCCAAATTTGGTTTCCACATTAAAAAATAGTGTCAAATATGTTGAATGTTTATTGTTCATGTTATTTGTTGATTACTTAAAGTTGTTGATTGAAAAAGTTAATTGTCAGTTACTACTAAACTTTTTCTTACTGAGTTGAATCATATTTAAATTTTTAAGGTTTAAAGAATCATGGATTAGTTATTCACCCACCTCTCAGTAATCCAACAATGCAAAGTTACACAGAATAATAGAATGGTAATATGTAAAGTACTCGCAATTTGATTTTTTGGAATGCACACTATCATTGTATTCTTTAAAAACTTTACAAATATTTTATGCTTTTTGAGGTCTTCTACTAAGCTCCATAAACCTCTACACATAAATTCCCAATTGTGATTTTTTTTTTCTAGAAACCTATCTGGGCTTGGTGACTTCTTTGAGTGCAATTGAAAATTTATAATTTAAATTTATTATAATAAAAATGGTTTATTTAAATCCTCATTTTCCTCGCATGATACTCTCTAATAAATGTGCTACAAAATATCATTTGAGTCCACATCATCATTACCAACAACTAACATGTTCTATAAGAAAAGAACAACCTCCCTTTCCATTTCTAGTGTGTCCTAAATCACAGAGCCAACTTGAAAGTAAATCTTGTTTATTTAATTTCTTTCTCTCTTAGATTTTACTGTGGCATGAAATAATTTTTTATTAAAATCATCTTCTCTTAGCTAATTTTATTTGACTTTATCCTTCCAAAATATTTCCTCTCTATCCAACACTTCACAATTTTTTTCCCTTAAGCTCATTTTCTTCGAAAAACAAATTTCTACATTCATACCAAATTCTATAACTTTTTCATTTAGCTTTTATAACTCTTTCAATATATTTTCTTTTGAGCATAACACCTTCCACCTCCCGAATAGCGAGATCACTATGATGCTAGAGGATATCTATCGGATTATGTGTCTTGACATCTCATTACTATGACTACGACCCTACATAGGGCATTTTAGTTATGCGATGGATAGTTTTAGGTGATATTATTATAGAATGACATATTACATGGGACTATATGCTAACATAGTACGGGGAGGAGTATCCCTTGGTACACTTTCTGACATTTTTGATTGGTTGTGTTCTAGGTCCCAATTGTAGTCAGTGGGGATTCTTATGTGTCTAGGGTCATATTACTTTGGACATCTAACCTTAGAGATTTCTTTGGGGTGACTATTTATTATGCCACATATACAGTGATCTACACGAGGTGGTGTATCATCAAGGTAGGATCATGGTAGCATGAGTTTTGGGTTTTCAAATTTAGAATTGGGAGAATATTCCTATAGATCGTCTAGTCACTAAGGTTTCCCATGGCTTGGGTCAGCCTTATTTTTTTAGGTATACAAGTTATGTTCACCAACCCAATATGGGAAAGACTGATTATTGGAGCTGACAATTAGATGACATGCCTAAAATCATTCAGATGCCTTAAATTTTTACTGAGCGGTGGGAAAATGCTTGTCATGAGTTATCATTTATGTTCTATAGTGGTCCCTTGATTGGTAGATCTTCACCTATTGTAGAGTGATTTTCCATTACATATATCTGGCAACAATTTGGTCCATAGAAAATTGTTTCCCATGAGTTCATAGCCTATGGGAGTTATGCTGACAAGGAGACACATGGATGGGGATCACACCTATCATATTTTTTATCCATACACAAGGTGAGGGGGTTATTGGAAGTTAGGTTGAATCACCTTTTGAAGATCACTAATGTAGGCATGAAAATAGCTTACACACAAAATATCATAGCACACCCATAGCCTCATTTCATAGATCCTCTTGAGAGGGCATCATGATTGGATGAGGACTAGGATGAACCAGAAGGTAAATGATAGGAAAGAGGGTAGGGGAGTGCATAGGAGAGAGAACCTATAGGTCACATTGGTCCTAGCACTAGCCATCCACATGTTGGTCAACCACGGAGGAGAGGAGAGGGTGAGACCCTGGGAGTAGTTTTCATGGGTAGCATAGCATACATCAAGATGGCGGAGGTTGAGGAGGCATTTGAGAATCTGGTTCATCACTCGGTGGATAGGGATGACTTACTCTCTAGAGACTTAAAGGGTCGACCCATTGATACAACATAGTGGGAGGCTACTAGTGATGCACCTACTACTAGAGGCATTTCTTCCACCTAGGCATCCACTAGAGAGGCACCTATAGTTGAGGCCCTGAGAGTTTCAATATAAGTTGGCTAGATATTGTTAAATTTTTGAGAGATCATGGTCGCCACTTGTAAACATACCTTACCTTGGCATAGGAACAGATACTATAGTGATAAATGACTATTATTGAGAGATCAATGTGTAGCTGATTTGATATCTTTAGAGAGATTAGAGGGCCCAAGAGTGTGACTAGGAAAAACATACTATTTCATATCAAGGAGCTTGAGAGACATAATATTAGAATCTGCATATTGGTTACTTGTCTACAAAAAACATAGCTCCATATTATTCTTAGTTTTCTTCCCATTCAATGTGTGTTATCACTCCTCTATGTTCCAGAATTGATAATCGACCTCCTCTCCCTCCTTGCAATGATGTTGTGGTGCAGGAGCACCTAGGCAATCCTCAAAGCCCTTAAGTTTTAGCTTGTATATGATCTTAGCCAAGTCAGAGTTTTGAGTTTTATTTGAGGCCTTAGTAGGTCATGTGGACTAGGTGAGTTAGTGTTAGAGCTAAGGTCACCAATTAGTCATTGTTAGTTGTTTTGGTTAGTTTAGGCTTAGAAGTCTAAAGTTGGGATTTGGGTTATTAATTTTTCCTAAACCCATGAGGGATGTAAAGAAGATTATTTAAGGTCATTAGTGGTGTTAGTGTTAGGAATGAATGTTGAATTTTTGGTAGTCATTCTGTAGCAGTTGTTGTTGCATTCATGACTATGATTGTCATTGATGTCAACACACTGATCTTCTGGAGACTTGCAGAGAAGCAGACATTATTTTGATTGGTGCATGTGCGATATTGCAGTTGGAGCTATGAAATGTTGAAGATATACTCTTTGATATGTTACATGTTGATGGTTAAGAGTGTAGATAGTAATTCATTTATTCATGGAAGTTATGAGCATTTTGGTTGAAGCAGTATTCAGGCAATGTTCCTGAGTAGCGGTTTGTGGAAATCAAATGATATCTCCTAATTGTGATGGAATCTTGTTTTGCATAGTTAAACGGAAGTTAGAGACACATTGATAGTGATGTGGATGACAATGCAAACTTCAAGGTTGCACAAGTGGAGGATTATTGTATTTGGAAGCCAATAGTTTTGTGTAATTTTGATGTAGCGTGTGGAAACTTTTATTTTGTAAGTGTGTGTCGACTCATTTGTAACTATTTGAGTGTGGTATAATGGAAGGAATTTTTTTCCTTTTTGTAAGATATGGATGATATAGCTGAATATGAATGTTTTCATGAAGTGAAGAAAAGAGCTAATGCAGTTGTGAAAGCAAAATTGTGAAGGAAGATATGCGAAGTACAGAGATCTAAAATTGAGATCTGGTGTAGCAGTAAGTGCAGTTTGGCACAGTGTGAAAGGTGGTAACATATTTGATATTATTCTATTGAATAATCTTAAGATCAGTTGGACAGTGTGTTCAGTGATCTTGCCATTGAAGTTTTTTGGGCAGTGGGTCCTTCTTTCTTCCATAACTCCTAACAAGGTCATAATCTTTTGATAGGGATTCAAAATCTCCTAATAAGGATTCATATGTACTAAATGTATTTCATAAGATGCCTAATAGATTCCATCCTTTCACAATGAATATTCATATTAGTGCATCTTTTGTGGGCATAATTCCCACCGGGGCTTACTCTTTGATCAAGAGGTTCCCTAGTCAACATATCTTGTGTTATTGTGTTATTGTGTATGAATATCTTTCTATGGTTGGTAGTTATATTTCTTACATGGTTAAATGATGTTGAAGTTGATAAAAGTTATAATTATCTAATAATTGATTCAGCCCCCCCACTCTCATTTATCTTGGTGGACTTTACATTCTAACAATTGGTATTAGAGCAGTAGATCCTTGAAAGAAAATTTTAACAGCTTAAGGAGATCCATGGTGAATTTCAGGAAAGAAAGCCCTAAGTTTGATTGAGTAAATTTTGATAGCTGGAAGGAAAAGATGAAGACACATTTACTATTCTTAGGACTAGGTTATTGGTTGATTACAAATAATGATAAGACTATCATTGAAGAAGACAATCTTGAAACATGTTCTACCGATGAGAGAGATCTATTCATGTGTAACATACTTTTAAGAGAAGCACTTTTGATAGCACTTCCAGAGAATGAATATAGTCAGGTAAAATGTTTAACAAAATATCATGAAATTTGGAAAGCTTTACAATCTACTTTTGAAGGTGATGAACATTTAAAGAAATCTATATTACATAATTGGATATGTGCATTTGAAGATATAAGAATGATGGAAGATGAATCTGTTAGAAGCTATATTGGTAGAATGTCAGAAATTGTTGTAGGGATAAAATCTTGTGGAGGAACAAAGATAGAGAATGAAGTGATATGGAAAATTTTGAGGACATTGACTCCTGTATATAAGTAGACAACATAGATGATTGAACAAGTTATACCTTGTACTATGAACTTTACAAGAGAGACTCTTCTTGGAAGATTGGAAGCAGCAAAAATGAACCTGAAGTTATCAGGAGACTTACCTAGAATGGAGACATCATTTAGTGCTCTTAGTGTTCACCCTACTTTTTCAAGAAGCATCAGTGTGAATGGAGATTATGTTGGTAGTAGAAGATCTAGAAATGAAGAAGACAAAAAGATTGAAGAAGGTATTTCCTTGCTTGTGAAAAGAGAACTAGATGGTAAGAAAATCTTTAAATGTTGGACTTGTCAAGAATATGGTCATTTTTCATCTAAATGTCCTAAGAGAGTTAAAAAGTACAGAAACAATTTCAAGCCTAGAAGATCTAAGGAATGTTATTATGCTAATGATGAAGACCTTGAAACTAGTATAGAAAGAACTCTAAGTGAAATTGATACTGAGACTAATGATGACATGAGATTTGTGGCAATTAAAGAAGAGAATCCTAAAACTAATATTAAGGAAGAAAAATCTTTAGTTTCCCAAGTTGAAAAGAAAGCTGATTGGATTATAGAGAGTGGTTGTTCACATCATATGATTGGAGACATGAAAAAGTTCATAAAGTTTAACAATTATAATGGAGGAGTTGTTAGAGTTGGAAACAATGCACCTTGTTTGATTAAAGGTATAGGATCTATTACTCTTGATGTAAAGACTAATACTGATGATGTTTACTTTGTGGATGGATTGAAACATAATCTTTTGAGTGTTGGACAGTTAGTTGATAAGGGATATCAAGTTTGGTTTACTGAGAAAACTTGTTTGATAAAGGATAAAGATGGAAATCTGATTGGAACTGCATCTAGAACCAGAGGTAATGTATTTCAGTTGAATCCCACTGAGATGACATGTTTGATTACCAAGATTTATGATAGTTGGTTATGGCATAGAAGGTTTTGTCATATAAATTTTGATAACATTGTGAAAGTAAGTACTACACTTGTTGTAAGGGATTTGCCTAAAATTATGAAGCCTACTAACATGATTTGCAAAGAATGTGTGATGGATAAGTAGAAGATAAGTTCATTTCCTAGTAAGAAGTTCACATCTGCAGAGAAGTTGGAGATTGTTCATACAGACTTGAGCAGTCCTACCATGACTAGAGGATTCTATGGAGAAAGGTATTTTATGATTCTTGTTGATGATTTTACAAGAATGATGTGGATTGCATTTCTTAAAGAAAAATCTTATGCATTTGATAAGTTTAAGATCATTAAGAATAAAGTTGAGAATGAATCTAGAATGAAGATTAAATGTTTGAGATTTGATAGAGGTGGAGAATTTACTTCTAGAGAGTTTAACACCTTTTATGAAGTGAATGGTATTAAGAGATAGTTTTCAACCCCTAGAACACCTGAACAAAATGGTATTGCAGAAAGAAGAAATAGATCAATGACTGAAGTAGCAAGAGCTATGTTATTTGATAATGATTTGGCAAAGATATTCTAGAGAGAAGTAGTGAACACAATAGTGTATACAATGAAACAAATCAGAGAAGAAATAAACAAGACACCCTATGAATTATGGTATGGGCATGTACCCTCAGTTAAGTATTTTAGAATTTTTGGAAGCAAATGTTATATAAAGAGAGATGATGATATTGGAAAGTTTGATCCTAGAAGTCATGAAGGTATTTTTCTTGGATATTCTTTGAAGAGAAAAGCATATAGATGTTACAATAAGAGAACTAAAACTATTGTTGAAAGCGCAAATGTTAAAGTTGATGAAAAGTTCAAAATTTAGGAAAGAATGCTTGATTATGAATCAGATGGAGAAGCTCATCCTAAGCCTAACACTAAGACTACTGAACTATTCTATGAGACTAATAGCAATTTGGTGAATTAAAGTCACAATCAAGTCATTGAAGAACCTACACCTAAAGAAAGATTTGAGACAGTGATACCTGACAAGAGCCTATCAAGAAATCATCCTTTTGAGAAAATTATTGGAAGCATTAAAAGAGGAGTTCTAACTTGAAATAAGGTACAATAATAGTTATGTTTGATTTCTCAAATTGAACCTAAATCTACTAGAGAAGCTTGTGAAGATGAACATTGGATTAATGCTATGAAAGAGGAACTAGATCAGATTGAAAAGAACAAGACATGGGAATTGGCCCCTAGACCGAAAGATAAGAATGTTATTGGAACTAAATGGGTATTCAGAAACTAGATAAATGGGCAAGGAGTAGTAAGAAACAAAGCAAGATTGCTATGTAAGGGATACTCACAGCAAGAAGGAATTGACTATGAAGAAACTTTTGCGCCACTAGCAAGAATTGAAGTAGTAAGAATGTTTTTGGCCTATGCAGCTTTTAAGAAATTCAAAGCATATTAGATGGACATGAAGTCCACATTTTTGAATGGTGAATTGGAAGAAGAAGTCTACATTGAGTAGCCTGAATTTTTTCCTTTGACTCAAGAAGGAGACATGGTATATAAACTAAAGAAAGCATTATATGGACTAAAGAAAGCACCTAGAACTTGGTATGCAAGGCTGGATAAGTATTTGTTAAAATTGGGATTTACAGAAGGAACAGCTGATAGCAATCTGTACACAAAAGAAATTAAAAATGGTTTGTTGATTATAGTTATTTTTGTTGATGACATTATTTTTGGAGGAGAAGATGAAGCTAGTGACAAATTTCTTGATGAAATGAAGACAGAATTTGAAATGAGTATGATTGGTGAGATGAAATACTTTTTGGGATTATAGATAACACAGAACAATGATCGTATCTTTGTAAGTCAGACAAAGTACTTGAATGATTTGTTGAAAAGATTTGGCATGGAGAACTATAAACCAGTTGGAACACCTATGGTAACTGGACATAAACTATCTAGCACAGATGAAATACTGGCAGTGGAACAAAATAAATATAGATCTATGATTGGAGGATTGCAATACTTGACACATTCTAGACTAGATATAGCACATTCAATTGGAATTGTAGCAAGATTTCAAGCTGAACCTAGAGAATCACATTATACAGCAGTAAAGAGGATACTGAGATATTTAAGAGGCACAATGGACTATGGATTGTGGTATGAAAAATTTGATGATTTTACCCTATGTGCATATATAGATGTAGATTGGGGAGGCAATGTTGATGATAAGAAAAACACCAGTGGTGGAGCCTTTTTCCTTGGAGGAAGATTGGTTTCTTGGCTAAGCAAGAAGCATAATTGTATCTCACAGAGAATAGCAGAAGAAGAGTATGTAGTAGCAACAAACAATTGTAGCCAGATAATTTGGATGAAGCAAATGCTGAAGGATATTGGAATAAAGTTTGGTGAGCCTATTTTCATACATTATGACAACACCAGCACAGTTAGTATGTCTAAGAATCCTGTATTAAATTCTAAGACAAAGCATAGAGAGATCAAGTATCATGTAGTAAGAGATAAAGTTTCTGAGAAAGAAGTTAGACTAGAGTACATAAGCACACAGGAGCAGATAGTAGACTTATTTACAAAGCCTTTGCCTAAGGATACATTTGAGTACCTGAGAAGTATGCTTGGGGTTATGCCCCAGCCTAATTTTGAGTAATGATGTAGTTGCTTGCATCCATCTAGCAGTATATAAGATTAATCTTTCTTCTAGACTAGATGTTGGTACTTCCTCTATGGGGGAGTATGTGTATCTGAGTTGAGTCATGAGGACTCTAGTGAATGTATTTTCTAAATAGTGTCTTTTGACATTGGAGTTGTTATTGACATAATGATGAAACTTCTATCATTGATGTCAATGGGGGAGAAGTGTACATGAAAAACCATTTGTACCATCTATTGGAGAGAACTGAATAGGAAAATGAAGCAAGATTTAATTGATGAAGAGGATTCAAAAATGTTTGTCAGAGCAATAGTGTTGCAGTATTGGATTTTTGGAACATTGGATGTTTTTCATCTATGTTTCCATCAATGCTAATGGGAGAGATTGTTAGGAATGAATGCTGAATGTTTGGCAGTCATTCTGCAATAGTGTTGCATTCATGACTATGATTGTCATTGATGTCAACATAGTGATCTTCTGGAGACTTGGAGAGAAGCAGACAGTGTTTTTATTAGCACATGTGGGATATTGGAGTTGGAGATATGCAATGTTGAGGATATACTCTTTTATATGTTACATGTTGATGGTAAAGAGTGCATACTGTAATTCATTTATTCATGGAAGTTATGAGCATTTTGGTGGAAGCAGTATTCAGGTAGTGTTCGTGAGTAGCGGTTTGTGGAAATCAGATGATATCTCCTAATCAGGATGGAATCTAGTTTTGCACAGTTAAAGTGAAGTTAGAGACACATTGATAGTGATGTGGATGATAGTGAAAACTTTGAGGTCAAACGAGTGGAGAATTATTATATTTGGGAGCTAAGAGTTTTGTGTAATTTTGATGTAGCATGTGGAAACTTTTATTTTGTAAGTGTGTGCCGACTCATTTGTAACTATTTGAGTGTGGTATAAAGGAAGGAATGTTTTTCCTTGTTGTAAGATATGGAGGATATAGCTAAATATGAATGTATGCATGAAGTGAAGAAAAGAGCTAATGCAGTTGTGAAAGCGAAATTGTGAAGGAAGATATGTGAAGTACAGAGATCTGAAATTGAGATCTAGTGTAGTAGTAAGTGTGGTTTGGCACAATGTGAAAGGAGGTAACATATTTGATATTATTTTGTTGAATAATCTTAAGATCAGTTGGACAATGTGTTCAGTGATCTTTCCATTGAAGCTATTTGGGCAGTGGGTCCTTGTGTCTTCCATAACTCCTAACAGGGTTAGAATATTTTAATAGGGATTGAAAATCTCCTAATAGGGATTCATATGTACTGAATGTATTTCATAAGACTCCTAATAGAGTCCATCCTTTCACAAGGAATATTCATATTATTACAGCATTTGTGGGCATCATTCCCACCGGGATTTACTCTTTGATCAAGAGTCTCCCTATTCAACATATCTTGTGTTATTGTTTTATTGTATATGAATATATTTCTATGGTTGGTAATTATATTTCTTACATGGTTAAAAGTTTTTGAAGTTGATAAAAGTTATAATTATCTAATAACTGATTCACCCCCCCTCCTCTCAGTTATCTTTGTGGTCTTTACTTTCTAATAGTTAGTTCATCAAAATACATAGCATAGAGGTCCTATATTATAGTTGGCCTATTGAATGTAAAAGATAGTAAAAAGTTTTCATGACAACATTTGCAATAAATTGCAAATGTTGCATGCAACTCGACAAGATTGGATTCCCAAAAATATAGGAGTGGGAAATGAACTAACATGGCCTAAAATGGTGGAGAATGGTATCTTAAACTCTTTGGGGCTCGAATTCTGAGATAGAGAGTATTGTAAGTAAGTTTGTGAATAGGAGAAGAGCTCTGCAATACTAGTTTTGTATTATACCAGAGCATTCTTATGTGATAGTGCACTCATGTAGATTGAATACTCTAATTTTAAGTTGGATCTATATTTTTAGGATTGTTTTAAGACTTTTTCATTCTTTGTGTAGGTAGATTATAGTTAGTTTAGTGCTTTGAATAAATTGATTAGAGTTTAGTAAGTTTCCAGGTCCAGTCTAGACCTATTTGTGCTTTTATGGCTCCCCCATGAAATCTAGTCATGGGAACTTCCTAAAGTTGGATGAATCCTTTAGGGGAGCCAATGTATAGTAGGAATCTAGAGGTAGGAGTTTGGGAGAGTCGGGCTACTAATTTAAATGTCATGCCCTAGGCGGGCTTAGTGTGCCCGATTAGAGGTTTGACAGTGAAGAATTGAAGATTGTATGCAGGGGAATGAAGTACAGTACAAAAAAATCATAGTTCCAAATTCTATATGAGGATATCATGTCATGTTAGAAGGATTGAGGATTTATCAATCCATTTGGTTGTGATTCAACCAAGTAATCAGCAAAGTCCTAAAAACTAGGTCTATTAGCCCTATTGGCCCTATATTGTAGGAAGCTTATGTACGGATGCCCTAGGAACCCAAAACCTTCTAAATCTTTCATAATTTTCAAAAGGGTACTCAAATGTGGAATTTTTTTTGTAAGTCTTTTGAGAAGATTTGGCAAGACATTGAGAAAAGACCCTGTCAAGGGCTACAAGGAACTAGGTCTAATTAGGCGTCCTCAAGGGTAGTTGTTGAACCCAATAGAAAAGGGATTGGATATCCATTGAGATGGATCTAAATGGGAACATAATTAATTTTTCCAAGGCATTTGGCACCCTTGTAATGAATTTGATAGTTTGTGTGAAGATGACACTTGGAATCTTCTAAGTGTAGGCAAGCATTGAAGCAAAATTTCAAGGTGGATGTCCTTCAAGGTTAAAAACAAAGAGAGTGACTCTTAGAGAAGATTTTTCAAAGATCTTAGGTTTAATATCTAAGACTATTAAGATCCTAGAGGAGAGTGGAATCCTTGGAAGAAGATAAGCAAGGTCTTCTTAGCATTTGTGTGAGCACACCTAGAAGCACATACACCATATTGGTATCAGAGCTTGTTTTGATCAGGGTTGTGGTTAATGTTTTTACCTACCAAATCAGTATGAGAGAATACATCATTTTAATCAGATAGTACAATGGTGACTAACACTGAGTTATCCAAGAAGGTGGAAGACCAAGAGGAGGAGAATAGACTACTCTGAGAAAGATTGGCTCAATTAGAGCTAAAGGTGGATGAAGTGGATGTAATGGCTGAAGAAGATAATGATAAAATAGATGGAAAAAGAAAAGAGATTCTTTTAGAGGATGAGGTCCCTAAACTAGACCCAATATTGGTTGAAGAACCATTTTTTAAGGCATTGAAAGCCTTGAGTGGAAAAGCATTGCAAGGCATTCCTATCTTCAATGGGAAGATGGAACTAGAGATAGTCCTAGATTGGATGGAAGGACTAGAGAACCACTTTGAGTGTGATGGAATCACAGAGGCTCAAAAGGTTAAAGTTTCCAAAGCTAGATTAAGAGGTCATGCACTCACTTGGTGGAAGTTTCTACAAGATGAGAGGGATAAAGAAGGCAAGAATCAAATTTCTACATGGAAGGAAATGGTGGCCAAAATTAGGGATGCATATGTGCCAACAGATTATGAAATCCAACTCCATAAGTAGAGGCAAAGTCTTAGGCAAAAAGACTTGGATGTGAACTCATATACCAAGGAGTTCCAAAAGCTTTGCATGAGATCCTGAGTTGTAGAGAAGGAGAAAGTGAAGGTGGAAAGATACCTTAATGGGCTCAAATGGAATATCCAAGATGAGATGAGTCTTATGACTCCTGACACCATTCAAAAATGTCATCAGCTTGCTATCAAGGTAGTGTATCATCTTAAAATGGAAGCACTTTCATGTTAAGAGCATTTATCCCTCTGAGCAAGTGGTTTGGGGTCATACTAGATGCCTTGAATTGATCTTTCCTTTGATCTATCTTTCTCCCCACTTTCCACTTCTTTTATGCTTCATTCTAGGTGAAATTAGGGTTAGGATCTGAAGGATTCTCCTAAATTTCCCTCTTCCATGGCTCTATTTTATAGGTAGGATGTAGAAATAGATCCTCCTAGCCTTCATCATAGTAACCATAGGATTTTATATCTATCCGTGGCATTCTATCTTGTTCTAGCATCATTTCTAGGTTTCTAGGCATCCCCATGACCTCCTGACTTGGTTTTGAATAAATCTGGGACCAGGGTTAGATTCAAGGTGTTACCTGACTAGGTTAGGGTCGAGAACAAACCTAAATAGGTCAATATCAAGCTCAAACCTAACTAGGTCAGGTCTAACCTTGATTTTGCCCCGCTCATTCAAATTTCCAATTTCTAGAATTTTTGGGCTTCCAGCTTTCAGGATATTTATTTTCCCACCTCTGGGTTGGCCATTTCGAGTTTCAGGATGGTAAATCCTTTAATTGCATTTAATCTAGGTATATTTTCTAAAGGTTAGGACCTAATTGGATTTAATTCTCCAAGGTGGCCCCTCTAGAGGAGTGTGCCCTAGTTCACAATAAAAGGAGGCCTTCCTCTCTCATTTTCACATCCATTATCCATCATTAACATCTCAAGCACTCAAGCTCTCAAGGTGATCAAGAAAGCATTCCATTCAAGTATCCAAGTCCTCTTTTCCATTCAAGTTCTCCATTGAAGGTCAAGGATTTCAAGAGTTCAAGCCATTGAAGGGATTTAATTTGGTTCAAGCATTCAAGATTCATCATTCAAACCCTAGTTCTAGCCATTATGATGGTGTGATCTTCCTTCAAGATCCTTTGGTTCATCTTCAAGATTCATTTCATTCTTCCTTCAAGGTGGATTCCAAGCATACAATCATGGAGGTTTGATTTACATTTATTGTTTTGTTCAAACTTTCATATCAATACACTTGTTTACATTCAAAATACAATTGTATATCTATCGAATTGCATAGCTTCATTGTTAGATCCTTTTCTACTACTTGCTAGCATTCCTATTTAAATTTCAATATTAAGGTTGATTCCAAACTTGGGTTTGACTAAGGAAAAATCCTCAAACAAACAGAAAAAATCCTCTTTTTCTTGTAGGTACAGGTGCGGAGTTTCAAATTTGAGAGTGAATTTGGATACCCTTTTCAACAAACTTCCGAGATCTGTGAACAAAATCAGAATCAGACTTCAAATAAAGAATGTAGTATTTGACCTTTTATGAGGGTCAAACCTGACCTGAGCACATCTTGGAGAAATATTTCTGAGTTTTCTTTCTCTCATCATTTCCCATCTGGAGTAGGTTACAGAATTGCCCAAAAGTACACACAAACATCAAAATTTGACATTTTCTAGATTTGCACTAATTTTAGGTTAGTATTTGTATTTCAATTATCCTCTATATTCGAACACCATATAACAATATCCTCCATAGGGAAATATTGGATTTACTCTCTCTCTCTCTCTCTTCCATATTCTTCATAAATTGATTCAATTGTGTATTAACCTCTTGGTTGATCAAACTGGATCTCTTCGCGGGGAATTTGGGTTTGAGAATAGATCTCATATTTCCCCCTTTACATTTGAATAGAGTTGAATCCATTTTAACACTATTCAGGTAGAGGAGAAGTCCAGAAAGAAACAAGATTCTAGTACCTCAAGAGGTAGAGGTAGAGGAAGAGATAGTCGAGGGAAAAGAAGTGGATATGGTGGAAGGATTTCAGAGTCAAAGGCTCAAGGAGAAATCAAATACACTGAGCAGCAAGAGGGAAGCTCTAGTAGAGGTAGTAGAGGAAGAAGTTATAACTTTAGAGGAAGAAGTGGTGTACAAGGAAGAGGCAACTATTTTGCCAACATGAAGTGTTACCATTGTAACCAAATGGGACACCCTCCCTATAGGTGTCCAGAGAAGGGTAGTACTTCTCAAGGAGGTGATAAGAGAGTCAATATTTTTCATGAGGATAAAAATGCAGCAATGAATCACCCTAAGGTACCACTAACATCGAACGAAGGTGAGAACCTCATGATGAGGAGAACCTTGATCAAATAGCCGGTTAAAGAAGAGCCAAGCTAGAGGAGGTCTCTGTTTAGGATTAAATGAAAGATGATGGGAAAAGTGTGTAGATTCATCATTGACTTAGGGTCTATTGACAACATTGTGACAGAGGAAGTAGTCAGCAATTTAAACATGACAAGGATACCCCACACTAGTCCTTACAAGGTCACATGGCTGAATAAAGGACAACATGTCTTAGTGAATGAGAAGGCTTGGGTGGAGTTCTCAATTGGAAGGTATAAGGACAAGGTTCTATTTTATGTGTTACCTATGGATTCATGTCATTTTATCCTAGGTAGACCATGGAAATTTGACTACCAAGCTATGCATGATGGAGTGAAGAACTCATATACTTTCAAGAAGGATAATGCGACATTTAAAATTCAGTCACTGTTAGATGATACATATATAAAGACAACAAGCCCTAATGTACTCATGGTTGGTGAAAAAGAGTTCCTATAAGTAATGGAAAAGGGAAAAGGAGTTGGCTTTGCACTGGTGTTAAAGCCAAGAGAGGTGAATGATGACAAGGTAGCCAAGAAGCCAGAGCTACCCAAGGAGATACAAAGCATGTTGCAAACTTATGAAGGAATAGTAAGTGATGGACAAACATTAACATTACCCCCTAAAAGAGCTATAAGTCATAGGATAAACTTCATAGAAGGAGCCACCCTTCCCAATAAGGCAGCCTACAAGATGACCCCTCAACAAAATGAGGAAATTTCTAGACAAATCCAAGAACTCCTAAACCAAGGACTTATTAGAAAGAGTATTATCCCATGTGCCATACCCACTATCCTAGCACCTAAAAAGGGAAGAACTTTGAGGCTTTGTAATGATTCAAGGGCCATAAATAGGATAACCATTAGATATAGGCTCCCTATTCCTAGGATTGAATACCTAATGGATTATCTAGGTGACGCCAAGTACTTTACCAAGATAGACTTAAATAGTGATTATCACAAAATTAGGATACATGAGGGAGATGAGTGGAAAAGAACCTTCAAAACAAATGAAGGTTTGTATGAATGGCTTGTCATGCCATTTGGACTATCTAATGCCCCCTCCACATTCATGAGGCTCATGAATGAAGTCCTTAAGGACTACATTGGAAAATTTGTAGTGGTATATCTTGATGATATACTGATTTATAGCAAGACAAAAGAGGAGCATCTCCAACACCTAGAGACTATTATCAAGAGGTTGCATGATGAGAAGTTGATGATCAACTTAGAGAAATGTGAGTTCATCAAGACAGAGCTAGTATACCTTGGGTTTGTACTATCTCATGGAAATCTGAAAATGGACACTAGAAAAGTGGAAGCCATCCTCAATTGGCCCACTCCAAGGACAAAAGTAGACATAAGAAGTTTTCATGGCCTTGCTCAATGCTATAGGAATTTTATTAAGCAATTTAGTGCTATTTGTGCTCCTATGTTGGACACCATTAAAGGAGGCATGAAGAATAAGTTATGTGGAATGAACAAACTAACAATAGTTTTGAGTTGTTAAAGAAAATGATTGATACTACACCTATTTTAGTTTTTCGAAGCTTTGAGAAGTTATTTACCATAGAGTGTGATGCAAGCAATGTAGCTATTGGAGCTGTTTTAAGCCAAGAGGGTAGACCAGTGGCTTTTCATTTAGAGAAGTTGAGTGAAGATAAGAAGAATTACTCTTCTTATGACCTTGAGATGTATGTACTAGTTTAGGCCTTAAGGAAATGGAGGCATTATTTGCTTCCCAAGGAGTTCATAGTCTACTCAAACAACCAAGCTCTAAGTTTCTTGAACTCTCAAGAGAAACTCAGTCATAAGCACATGAAGTGGGTTGAATACCTGCAAGCATATACATTTAACATCAAGCATAAGAAGGGAGTACTAAACAAGGTGGCATATGCCTTGAGTAGAAGGGCTCTCACTATCCAAGAGATACAATTGAAGAGCATGGGAATAGATCACTTCAAAGATCTATATGCTAATGATGAAGGCTTTGCAAACATTTGCAAGGTATGTGTTGAATATAGGAATCATTTCCATAGAAAATATGTTGAATATATTTTGCAAAGTAACCTTTTATTTAAGGGAAGTCATCTATGTGTTCCTAGAGGGTCTATAAGAAATAATTTGATTTAGCAAAAGTACAATGGTGCATTGAGTGGTCACTTTGGCATCATTAAGACACAAGAACTTGATTAAAGGTTCTACTTTTGGCCTAGAATGAACATTGATGTAAGGAAGTATGTTGAGAGCTACATTATGTGTCAAAAGGCCAAAGGAACTTCTTCAAATGCATGCCTATATCAACCACTACCTATTCCCACTAGGCCATGGCAATGCTTGAGCATGGACTTTGTAGTTGGGTTACCCAAGACAAGACAAGGAATGGATAGTTTTTATGTAATTTTGGACAGATTCAACAAGATGGCTCATTTTGTGCCATGCAAGACAACCAATGATGCAAGCCAAATAGCTTATCTATTCTTCAAAGAGATAGTTAGAATACATGTGTTACCCTTGAGAATAGTGTCAGATAGAGACACCAAGTTTATGAGTCACTTTTGGAAGACTCTTTGGCAAAGATTAGGCACCAATTTGTCCTTTGGATTTTCATACCATCCTCAAACAGATGGTCAAACCGAGGTGGTAAATAAAAACCTTGGAAATATTTTAAGATGCTTGACCAAAGAATATGGTCAACAATGGGATCAATTGATTGGACAGGCTGAGTATGCATATAATGATACTATGAATAGGTCCACATGGAAGAACCCTTTGAAATTATATATGGCCTACATCCTAGAGGAGTCTATGAGCTAAGAGACTTAAAGATCAGAGTTAAGGGAAGTGGATATGCTGATGATTTTTCTTATGCCATGCAGGAGATACATGAAATATTCAGGAAAACCTTGACTGATAACACCTTGAAAAACAAGACTAAGGTTGATGAGGATAGAAGAGAAATCCAATTCAATATTGGAGATCTAGTAATCATGCATCTAAAAAAATCTAGACTATAGAAGGGATTCCCTCACAAATTTCAAATGAGAAGGATAGGTCCTTGTCCTATCTTAGCAAAGTATGGAGACAATGCTTATAAAGTGGAGCTACTAGAGGATAGTGGACTATCCCCTATTTTTAATGTTGCAAACCTAGTTATTTATAAAGGACCAACACTTGATCTTGATCAAAGTCTCATTGAATTTATTCAAGATGTGGATGAACTCAAATTACCTTCTACATTAGTCAAACAGGCTAACAACATACTAGATTCAAGAGTCTACAAGAAGACTAGAAAGAAAGAGTAGAAGGAACATTTGATCAAATGGCATGACCAATCTGATGCAGATGTAGTATGGATCAAAGAAGTTGAGTTTAAGAATTTGGGAGTTGATCCCACCTTACTCAATCCAAGGGTGGATTGAAGTCTTTTGTTTAGGGGAGGATGGTGCAGGAGCACCTAGGAAATCCTCAAAGCCCTTAAGTTTTGGCTTGTATCTGAACTTAGCCAAATCAGAGTTGTGAGTTTTATTTGAGGCCTTAGTAGGTAATGTGAAATAGGTGAGTTATTGTTAGAGCTAAGGTCACCAATTAGTCATTGTTAGTTGTTTCTATTAGTTTAGGCTTAGAAGTCTAAAGTTGGGATTTGGGTTATTAATGTGTCCTAAACCCATGAGGGATGTAAAGAAGATTCTTTAAGGTCATTAGTGGTGTTAGTTAATTGAACTACGTAGCATAGAGGTCCTATATTCTAGTTGGCCTAATGAATGTAAAAGATGCCAAAAGTTGTCATGACAACATTTGCAATAAATTGCAAATGGTGCATGCAACTCGGAAACATTGGATTCCCAAAAAGATAGGAGTGGGAAATGAACTAACATGGCCTAAAAAGGTGAAGAATGGAATCTTAGACTCTCTAAGGCTTGAATCCAAAGATAGAGAGTATTGTAAGAAAGTTTGTGAATAGGAGAAAAGCTCTACAATACTGGTTTTGTGTGATACCTGAGAATTCTTGTGTGACGGTACACTCATATGGATTGAATACTCTGATTTTGTGTTTGATGTAGGAGCATCTTGGGTGTAAGAGCAATCTTGCATCACCCAAAATATTTATATTTTTGTATTCAATAAGGGCTATTTTGTGCAGAGCTGCTATTTATGGAAAGTTACTATTTTTGGTAATTTTTGTATGTGCTCAGAATGATCTGATTTCTTTCTTGGAGGTTCATTTTGGTTGTATAAGTCTACCAGTAAAGTTTCATTGCCAGATCAAGTGTATATTGGAAGATATTGAAGATTTTCGGTATTGGTAGTAGGGTATAGAAACTTTGAACTCAGTTTTAAAGGCTTTAGAGGCCCCGGATGAGGTCAAAAATTTGGGTGATGGGCTCTTACATAGGTCAAGCCTATAGAGCGCTTCGTGGCATTTCGGAAATGGGGTTATAATAGCCAATCGGGTCAACTGGTGATGACTTATGGTCTTCAGAAGTTGGGTCACCTGAAATGGCAGAAAATAATTTTCTTCAAAATTTTTGTTCGGGTTTCAAAGGTTATCTTGAGCCGACTATGATGAAATGAAATGTAAAATAAAATAATTCTAAGTTTGGTCGGCCTTATTGGCTAAAATTCTGGAACCTTCGCAGGCGGTGGAAAATTGCCTATATAAGGAAGGCTGTATTATTGTCTTAGGCAGTTCAAAATAGTTCTGGGTAGTAGATCTGGGCAATAATTTGAGGTTTTGTCCTACAGAATATTGTAAAGGAATGCCCATGTAGCTTTGCATATTGTAATTTTGAAAGTTTGTAATTCCACATTTGTGGAGATAATAAGAAGCCAATTTTCTGTTCTTACATATTGTTGTTGTTTCTCTATTTCTGTTATGTGTTTGTGGTATTAAGGGGAGCACCCTTCATCAAGTGGTATCAGAGTAGGTTTTCTTGAGTGTGTAAATAGATCACCGACTGTGAGGCATTTTGCACTAGGACCGTGGTTAGGGTTTCAGTGCGCATCATGAAAATGCCTCCACGAAGAGAACGTGGCGGAAGAGCTGGTGCTGTGACACCTGAGGTTAGAGAGCTGCAGAGACAAGTGTGAGCATTGCAAGAAGAGATTCATAGAGGAATGAATCTCAATGTCAGAGATGAAAGTGAGGATGAAGCCGAAGAAGAATATCAAGAAGGAGAAGCTAAAATTGTGAACCAGGAGGAAGAAAGACTTTTCGGGTGATTTCCAAGATTGGGAAAAGACCTAAGATTGAGGTTCCCACATTTTTTGGAAATCTTAACCCAGAGGAATTGATCGACTGGATCAATGAATGTGAGGAATATTTTGAGTATGAAGATGTTGAGGATCCTGTTAGGATCAAATTTGCGAAGGCCAGACTGAAAGGTCATGCGAAGATATGGTGGTAAGAGATCCAGTTGGAGCGAAATAGAAGGGGAAAGGAGAAAATCACGAGATGAGATCAGATGGTGGATAAATTGAAGTGATAGTTCATTCCTGTTGATTATGAGCTTGACCTACTGAAGAAAATGCAGAGTTTGAAGCAAGCAGGAAGATCTGTTCGGGAGTATACAGAGGAGTTCTATCGACTTCTCATCAGAACAGGCCATGTAGAAGCTGATAAGGAGAAAGTTTCTCGATACCTTAATGGGTTAAGGCCAAGCATTCAGGAGGAGCTAAATCTGGTTCGAATGAACAGTATTGAAGAGGCATACCAGTTTTCCCTAAAAGTAGAGGAAAAGCTAAACAAGAAGTTTGAGAGCAGACAAAATGGAAGAGGTCGTGGTGGACGATCTGGTGGATGGTCATACATTGGCCAAAATGAAGATCTAAAAAAGAAGGATGAGGCCAGTAGTAGTCAGAATCAGTGAGGAAATAATTCCAATCGCTTCCAGGATTAGAATAATAGAGATCAGAGAGGAAGAGAAAGAGGACAAGGATCTGGAAGAGGTGGCTTTCGTGGAACATGTTTTCACTATGGAGAAGAAGGTCATAGGGCATTTGAATGTCCTCAGTGCCAAGGTAGAAAAGACAGGAGAAATGAAGGCCAAGCCAGAGTTGCACATGTAGATGAAGATGCAAGATCATCAAATTCTGAAGATGCTAAAAGAGGAGAAACATTGATTAACATAAGAGTCCTGTTGAGTGGTGAGAATGAACCTGAGCAAATGAGGAGCCTATTTTGCACTAGGTGCAAGTGTGAAGGTAAATATTGTGATGTGATTATTGATAGTGGAAGCACTGACAATTTGGTGTCAGAAGAGATGGTGACAAAGTTGAAGCTCAAGAGACAGAAACACCCACATCCATATCAAATTGCCTGGGTACAGGATGACCACAAGGTCATGGTCAATGAACAATGCCTGGTGAATTTCAAGATTGGCAGATACCAAGATGAGGTATTGTGTGATATCATATCTATGGATGCATGTCATATGTTGTTGGGTAGACCATGGCAGTTTGACAGATGTGTTGTACATGATGATCGTGCAAATACCTATTCCCTAACAAAGGATGGAGTGCGGCATAAGCTAAAACCATTGAAGGAGACTGAAGAAAAGGTATGTGGTAATGCAAGGATAACTTTTGTTGATGGAAGAAATTTCCTAAATGGTATGAGGCATGAGCATGTATGTTTTGCTTTAATTCCAAAAGTTGTTAAAGAGAAAGTAGAAGATGTTCCTATAGAAGTTGCAGATTTTTTGAATGAGTTTCAGGATATTGTATCCAATAACATGCCTGATGGATTACCACCAGTCAAGAAGATCAGTCATCAGATGGACTTGATCCCAGGAGTGAGTTTGCCAAACAAGGCAGCACACAGAATGACACCTGTAGAAAGTGAGGAGTTGAACAGACAAGTACATGAGTTGTTACAGAAAGGATTGATCCGTGAGAGTCTGAGTCCCTATGCTGTACCAGTGGTATTAGCACCAAAGAAGAATGGAGAATGGAGGATATGTACAGATTCTAGGGCAATAAACAAGATCACAATCAAGTACAGGTTTCCATTGCCACGAATGGATGATATTATGGACTGTTTGACTGAAGCTGTGTATTTTTCAAAGATAGATCTGAAAAGTGGATATCATCAGATTTGAATCAGAGAAGGGGATGAATGGAAGCATACCTTCAAGACAAAGGAAGGACTATATGAGTGGTTAGTCATGCCTTTTGGGCTAACCAATGCACCGAGCACTTTCATGCGGCTCATGAATGAGGTTCTGAAAGAATTTCTAGATAAGTTTGTCATTGTTTACCTAGATGATATTTTGATCTTTAGTAAGACATTGGATGAGCATATGATGCATATTCGTATGACATTTGAGAAGTTGAGAGAAGAGAAATTATTGATTAATTTGAAGAAGTGCAGTTTTGTGAAGAAAGAGTTGGTGTATTTGGGGTTTGTAGTTTCAGGAGAAGGTCTAAAAATGGACCCAGAGAAGGTACAGGCTATCCTTGAATGGCCTACTCCAAGGAGTGCTACTAAGGTAAGATCTTTACATGGTCTAGCTAGCTTTTACAGAAAGTTTATCAAAAATTGTAGCAGTATTTGTGGACCCTTGACTAAAACAATGAGAGGGGATAGAAAAGAGTTTAAGTAGACTAATGGGGGCAGAAAAGAGTTTTCAATTGTTGAAACAAAAAGTTATAGAACAACCTATTTTAGCACTTCCAGATTTTAATAAGGTGTTTCAAGTAGATTTTGATGCTAGTGGTACTGCCATAGGAGCTGTTATGAGCCAAGAAGGTAAACCTGTTGCTTATTTCAGTGAGAAGTTAAATGATGCCAAGAGGAAATATTCTATTTATGATCAAGAATTTTATGCTATAGTTCAGGCATTAAAGAAGTGGAGACATTATCTACTTCCTAAGGAGTTTGTTTTGTATACTGATCATCAAGCTTTGCAATATTTGAATAGTCAAGGAAAATTGAATCAAAGGCATTTGAAATGGGTTGAGTTTTTGCAGAGTTATACATTTGTTTTGAAACACAAGAGTGGAAAGTCTAACAGGGTTGTAGATGCTCTTAGCAGAAGGCAACTATTACTGACAGAGATGCAGATTGAGGTGGTTGGGTTCAAGGAACTCAAGAATTTATATCTAGAGGATCCTAATTTTGGTGAATCTTGGAAAGCTTGTACAGAACCTGTTACTCTAGACAGGATGAAATGGTTGGATTTCATCATCCAGGATGATATGCTATTCAGAGGGAGTCAGTTGTGCATTCCATGAAGTTCTATGAGGGAGAATCTCATCAAGGAGAAGCATAGGGGAGGATTGGCTGGACATTTTGGTTGTGATAAAACCCTTGGTTTGGTTAGTGAGAATTATTATTGGCCACAGTTGCAGCAAGATGTGAAGAAGTTTGTATAGAGTTGTAGGGTATGTCAGATGGTGAAAGGAGTGAAGCAGAATACAGGGTTGTATTAGCCATTACCTGTACCAGAGAAGCCTTGGGAGGATATCAGCATGGACTTTGTTCTTGGTTTACCGAGGACTCAGTGGGGACGTGATTCAATTTTTGTGGTGGTTGACAGATTTTCAAAGATGGCACATTTCATTCCCTCCAAGAAGACTAATGATGCTGTTAATATAGCAGAATTGTTTTTCAGAGAAGTAGTGAGACTTCATGGTTTGCCAAAGACCATAGTTTCAGATCGGGACACTAAGTTTGTTGGATATTTCTGGCATACGTTGTGGAAGAACTTGAAGATAGATTTGAAGTTCAGTTCATCACATCATCCACAGACTGATGGACAGACAGAGGTGGTGAATAGAAGTTTGGGAAATTTGCTGAGATGTTTGGTTGGAGATAAGCCAACAGGATGGGATTTGATTTTACCACAAGCAGAATTTGCATACAATAATTCTATCAACAGGAGCACTGGTAAATCACCATTCCAGATTGTATATGGAAGTAGTCCAAGAAATGCATCTGAATTGAGGAAGATAGATAAAGGAGAAATAAGTAGTGCTGAAGCTGAGGATTTTGCAGAACACTTGAAGAACATCCATGAGGAGGTAAGGAAGCATATTACCAAGATGAATGTGCAATATAAGACTAAGGCAAATGAGAAAAGGAGGCATAAAGAATTTCAGGTTGGAGATGAAGTCATGGTTCATTTGCGGAAGGAGTGGTTTCCAGTTGGTACATATAACAAGTTGAAAATGAAGAAGTTTGGGCCATGTAAGATACTGAAGAAGCATGATTTAGGAAATGCATATGAGGTAGAATTTCCTACTGAGCTGAATATTTCACTAGTGTTTAACATTTCAGATTTGACAGAGTATCATGAAGGAGGTGTTCAAGATGAGGTTGTAGTAGCACAGTGGAGTATTCCAGCAACTAGTTCAGATATCAAAGAGATTGAAGACATACTGGACAGTCGTGTTGGTAGAAGCACAAGGAACATGACATATGAAGAGTATTTGGTCAAATGGAAAGGATGACCTGTTGAAGA
The DNA here is from genome assembly GCA_027943335.1 of Chamaecyparis obtusa. Taxonomy (NCBI): domain Eukaryota; kingdom Viridiplantae; phylum Streptophyta; class Pinopsida; order Cupressales; family Cupressaceae; genus Chamaecyparis; species Chamaecyparis obtusa. The sequence continues at coordinate 153,356 of BSBK01005229.1, forward strand.
TTCATCATGGCTAACAAAGGAGGAGGTTAACCGTCTTGGTTTTCCTCTACACACCTGAGTCATGACAGGGTCACTTCTCAAATTACCCTAGGTGTCTAATGCAGGAGCATCCTGGGTGTAAGAGCAATCTTGCATCACCCAAAATATTTTTATTTTTGTATTCAATAAGGGCTATTTTGTGCAGAGCTGCTATTTATGGAAAGTTACTATTTTTGGTAATTTTCATATGTGCTCAGAATGATCCGATTTCTTTCTTGGAGGTTCATTTTGGTCGTATAAGTCTTCCAGTAAAGTTTCATTGCCAGATTAAGTGTATATTGGAAGATATTGAAGATTTTTGGTATTGGCAGCAGGGTATAGAAACTTTGAACTCAGTTTTGAAGGCTTTAGAGGCCTCGGATGAGGTCAAAAATTTGGGTGAGGGGTGCTTGCATGGGTCAAGCCTGTAGAGCACTTCATGGCATTTCTGAAATGGGGTTATAATAGTCGATCGGGTCAACTTGTGATTACTTATGGTCTTCGGAAGTTGGGTCACCTGAAATGGTGGAAAATAATTTTCTTCAAAATTTTTGTTCGGGTTTCAAAGGTTAGCTTGAGCCGACTATGATGTAATGAAATGTAAAATAAAATAATTCTAAGTTTGGTCGGCCTTATTGGCTAAAATTCTGGAACCTTCCCAGGCGGTGGAAAATTGCCTATATAAGGAAGGATGTATTATTGTGTTAGGCAGTTCATAATAGTTCTGGGTAGTAGATCTGGGCAATAATTCAAGGCTTTGTCCTACAGAATATTGTAAGGGAATGCCCATGTGGCTTTGCATATTGTAATTCTGAAAGTTTGTAATTCCACATTTGTGGAGATAATAAGAAGCCAATTTTCTATTCTTGCATATTGTTGTTGTTTCTCTATTTCTGTTATGTGTTTGTGGTATTAAGGGGAGCACCCTTCATCAGTGTTGGATATGTGTTTTTAGGAAAGTTTTAAGACTTTTTCATTCTTTTTATAGGTAGATTAGAGTTAATTTAGTGCTTTGAATAAATTGATTAGAATTTAGTAAGTTTCCTCATCTAGTCTAGACCTATTTGTGCTTTTATGGCTACCCCTTGAAATCTAGCCATAGGAACTTCCTAAAGTTGGATGAATTCTTTAGGGGATCCATTTTATGGTAGGAATCTAGAGGTAGGAGTTTGGGAGATTCAAGCTACTAATTTAAATGTCATGCCCTAGTCGAGCTTAGTGTTCCGAGTTAGAGGTTTGATAGTGAAGAATTGAAGATTGCACGCAGGGGAATGAAGTACAGTACAGAATAATCATAGTTCAAGATGGAATATGATGATATCATGTCATGTTAGAAGGATTGAGGATTTATCAATCCATTTGGTTTTGATTCAACCAAGTAATCAACAAAGTCCTAAAAACTAGGTCTATTAACCCTATTGGCCCTATATTGTAGGAAGCTTATGTACGGATGCTAATTAGGCCTCCTCAAGGCTAGTTCTTGAACCCGATAGAAAAGGGCTTGGAGATCCATCAAGATGGATCCAAATAGGAAGATAATGAATGTTTCCAAGGCATTTGGCACCCCTGCAATGAATTTGATAGTTTGTGTAAAGATGGCACTTGGAATCTTCTAAGTGTAGGCAAGCATTGAAGCCAAATTTCAAGGTGGATGTCCTTAAAGGTTAAACACAAAGAGGGTGACTCTTAGAGAAGAGTTTTGAAAGGTCTTAGGTTGAATATCTAAGACTATTGAGATCCTAGAGGAGAGTGGGATCCTTGGAAGAAGATAAGAAAGTTCTTCTTAGCATTTGTGTAAGCACACCTAGAAGCACATACACCATGCTGAGGGTGGGAGTAACTCCTAATTCCCTTCTTCTATCTTCCCACTTTGTCCTGATATTCACATGATGTATTTGACTTTGATGGATTTTGATGATATACTGTACTTGGACATTGATTAATTTTTTCCATACGAGATATACTATGTGATGTCTCCATGTGTTTATTATATTATGTCCTCATGACACTTAGCATTGTGCTTTCTCTCTAATGTGCTTGTGGATATATTCATTTTATTTCATACTGATGTCTCTATTGTTATCATAACACAATCAATAGCTCTATTTGATAGTATTTACTTATTCATGTATCATGGATACTCATACTTTATGCTCCTCTTTCAGAATTATGGATGTATCTTTATTTTATAGCATGATATGATGATGATGATGTGATTTTTAGGATCTTCTCCTTTGTATGATATCATAAGTCTTTATTCATATGTTTATATGGAATGCAAATTTAGCACCTAGTTTTCTCTATATCCTATTTGATATGATGACATATCTTGTGAACCCTTCCTACACAGGTGATGTATTTTAGCTCAGTTGATAGATCTTGATTAGGCTAAAGAGATGATGAGTTTGCAGTTGACCTCTAAGGTGAGTATTGAAAATAGATCATGTTGAATATGGAATATTATGTAGCTCAAATATTCCATGCAACACTAAGACTAAGAATACAAGCCTTGGATTACATACAATCTACAATGCAAGTCACTAGTCCATTTTGTTTTTTAGTTTATCATCATTGAGTGTTTTGGGACATCAGAGTCAATAAAAATCTCACTGGTTCCACAAAAACCATGAGAGTATGAATATGACTTTCATCAAAATGAAATATGGAAAATGAATACAACCATTAAGGCACAAGATCTGAGATGACCTGAGCATTCTTTCTAGCTAATATTGCAAGGTTTTACCTATATCAAGGCATTTAGAGCTAAGATAATCGTAAGTGTTCTCTTGCATTAACAAATAGATTATTAATATTCAAGGAGATCAGTCTAACCTCACCTTAGTGTTCAAATAAAATGAATTGAGGTATATGTTGCGTACCACATAAAATGAAGGCTCTTACTATAGACACCCAGTTTATTTGACATTTTTCAGATCATTAGAACCACACTAACAAGTAGAAGCCAAATAATATCTATCATGCCCCCAATCATTGTTTCTCTCTTCACTCAGACATCTTCAAGTGATGGGGTCGATAAAATATAAAAAATTAATTATAACAAACAATATTCAAAGAAAAAATTTCAGCATATTTTCAACAAGTTTTAGTTTTTTGGATGTTTTGTCAATTGAGGGGTGGTGAAGAAAACCCTCTTATTCTCATGAGTGCATAGTGTTAAGAAACACCAGTTTTTATTTTGAATTTTATTGTTCAATTTTATAAGACTTTGATTTTTATCTGATGCGTGTTTAGAAACATAAATGTGTTGAAATGTAGGTAGTGTTGAGAACCATTGATGTGGCAGTGGCAAGCTATCCAAGAAACTGAATCTAACAAGAGGAACATTGTTGACCAACTGTGATGGTGGGATTTCCCCCAGCAAGACATGAGTACCCAAGACCAAGATAGAGAATGACTCTAATCCATGATGGTGTTACATGGAGCAATTGAGATGTCCAAGGTCATGAGAGTGATTGAGGTAACCCATAAAGGTAGGATAGGCAAGTTATGCATTGATAGATGCAAAATTAGTTACAAGTAGCACATGTTTACTAGTTTTTCACCACTTGTAATTTATTTATATTTTTTCTACCAAAGTGCCTATTTAATAGGTTCTCACCAAGGAGCTTTTTCTTATTTTTTGATTTTCCTACTCTTTTTTATTTATTTTTTGTATTTTTGATCTTTTTTTTCTATTATCAAGTAACTTATTGGTAGGATTTCACTAGGATAATTATTTTTTCAAGACTTTTTCCCCTATTTTTTTATTTTTCCACCGTTTAGTATCTTTTAGATTTTTTTCGGGACTTTTTCTCTTTATGGGAGCTGTTGATTTTGAGACTTCTTAGTTGTAGAATCTTTTGAGGTGGATAGTGTTAATGAGATTATGGAGAAGATATCATTCTAGATTTGATAGTTGATAATCTGTTAACCTAAATTCTATAGTATTTACGAAGGGACCCAAGTAGTTGAGTTCAAACTTTCCCTTCTGCTCATGATTTTTTTTATTCTTAGGATTCTATCTAAGTACAAGATCACCAACCCAAAATTCCCTATGTCTCACCTTCTTGTTATAGCCTCAATACATTCTATTTTGATAGACCCTCATATTTTCAAATGCCTCTTTTCTTCTTTCATCGAGTAGTTCTAATTCTTGGATTCTAGAAATGCGGTAGTCTTCATCGATTATGAGTCCTTGCAAAGAGATCCTTAGAGATGGTACTTATACCTCAATAGGAAGTAATTATTTTTCACCATACAATAATGAAAAAGGTTTCACATCTATTGGTGTTCTTATAATACTATGGTAAGCCCACAATGTTGGATTTAACTGTAGATGCCAATCTGTACCTAATTTTCTCAATGTTCTATGTAAGATTTTAAGGATTATTTTGTTTGATGCTTCAACTTGTCTATTACCTTGTGGGTAGTAGATGGAAGAACAATTTTGGGTTATATGGAACTTCTAACACAATTCATCGATATCCTTTTTTAAATTGTCTATTGTTGTCTGAAATAATAGAGGAGAGTATCTCATACCTATAGATGATGTAGTTCAGAATGAACATAGAATTTTGTTTTATAGTCGCCTTGATGAATGGAATTGCTTCAACCCATTTTGTAAAATATTTCATGCCATGATAATATACTTATGTTCATTGGATTAATTAGGATATATTTGGCCCAAAAGGTAAAATACCCACTACTAAAAGGGCCAATGAGTGATAAAGATAAATAATTCTCTAGCAAGAGCATGAATCAGGTTATCGTGTGTCTTGCACTACTTGGAAGATTTACCAAATTGGATAGCATAATTTTCCATATCGGGCCAATAATATATGACCCTTAGGATTTTCTTGGACAATGAGAGACCATTCAAATGAAATCTACAAATACCTTCATGGAGTTCCTTTAGCACACACTTAAACTCTTCATGTTCTAGACACCTAAGAAGAGTACCATCTAGTCATCACCTATATAGGTCGTTAGTGATGATCAAGTAATGTGATGAATTTTGTATGAGGTTTCTTTTTTCATTTCTAGATAGTTCGTTAGGAATGATTTCATTTTTCAAGTATGAGTAAATTTTTCTATACCTAGAGGATTCATGTCTTACAATGGCACAAATAATTTAAGATTCAGAGGAATCCTAGGCTGAAGAAGGGAGTTATTCTAGCATGAAGTCATAGAGAAACTGATGTTATTCTAATTTTAACATTGAGGCCAATGTAGCCATAACATTGGTTTACTTGTTTTCTATCCTTTGAACTTGTTGAAAGGTGAGAAAGACAAATTATTTCTTTAGGTCATCAACCATCCATTTGTGGGGCATCAAATTTTCATTCTTGTCTAATATTGATCATTAACTTGATATACAATCAACTAGGAATCACCATATATATGTAGCTCCACAATTTTCCACTCGATAGAAAAATTTAAACCATTCACTAAGGCTTCATACTTTGCAATATTATTGGTGCATGGAAACATCATTTTTTAAGCATTTAAAATTTGGTACCCTTGTGAAGTGATGAATAGCACACTAGTGTGTGACCACTGTTGGGAATAAGATCCATCAAAAAACATTTTCCATGGATGTTGTGTTAAGTGCAATATGGCTTTGTCAAGAAATTCAATTGTTAACAACCTTGTATCTTGAAGTCATACATCTATGAGCTGATATTCTATTACCTAACCTATGATTACTTTATGGTAAACATACTCAATGTCAAATTCATTGAGAATTATAACCCATTTTTTAATTTTTCATGTGTGAATTGCCTTGTGCAATAAGTATTTCAATGGATCAATATTTGTAAGAAATTTTACCTAGTGTGCAAGCATATAATGTCTAAATTTTTGAGATGAAAAAACAACTACGAGCATGATTTCTTGAAGACTATGTAGTTGAGTTCATAAGAGACCAAAGTTATTTTGATGTAATATATTGGTCTTTCCTTCCCATTTTCATCATGTTGTGCTAATAGAGCTTTGAGCGACATAGCTATAGCTGAGATGTATAATAGTAGTGGTTTTCCTAGATTAAGTGCCATAAGAATGGGTATACTTTCTAGATATTCCTTGATTTTCAAAAAAAAATTCTCACATGTTTCATCCCATTTAAATGCCACCCCATTATGCAGTGTTTTTTGTGAATGGTTGAGATTTCTCTCTTAGTTGTGAGATGAATCTCTAGATGAATTAGAGTTTTCCATATAAGGTCATGATTTGTCCAACATTCTTTGGTTGTGGGATATCTATTATGGATTTTACCTTTTCTAGGTCCACCTCAATTCCCTTTTCTTATACAATATATCCTAAAATATTACCTGATATTACTCCAAAGGAACACTTCTTTGGATTTAGTCTTAGCTTGAATTTCTCCATTCTGTTGAAATTTTTTGTCTAGATCAACTAGGTGTTTTGTTCTTGTATCAAATTTGACTAATGTATCATCCACATATTCTTCCATGTTTCTATGCATCATATCATGAAAAATGGTGTTCATGGCCCTTTGATATGTAGCATTGGATTTTTTTAGTCTAAGGGGCATAACATTCCAACATAGGGTACCCCAAGCACATGTGAAATATATTTTCTCTTGATCTCTGGTGCAATTCTTATCTAGTTATACCTTGAGAAACCATCCATTAGGGAGTACATCTTGTATCTAGCTGTAAGAACAACACTCATATCTATATTTGGTAGCAGAAAGTCATCTTTTGGACAGGGTTAATTGAGATCTCTAAAATCTATACATACCCTTATTTATTTATCTAGTTTTTAAATAGGTACAATGTTTAAGATCCATTCAACACAATCAATGGATCTAATGAAACTGACCTTTATTAGCTTTTCCAACTCATCCTTGACCAATAAGGTGATATGTGGATGCATTTTTCTTAATCTTTTCTTTACTCATTTGATTCTTGGAGATATATAAAAGTGATGCATAATAAGATCTCTATCCAGTCCTATCATGTGTGAATAGGACTAGGCAAAGTTGATATTTGTCTCTGTGAAGAACTAGATGAATTTTTTTTTCCTCTTCTCATAGTGATTGTGCTAGTTGTATAAACTAAGGTGATTCTATTGTGCCCAATTTGAACATTTGTGTAGGCTCTATAATAACTAAATATCTTTCCTAGAAGTGGTTAGGTAAGATATCAAGTTTACCATCCACTAGTGCCTCTTGGAGGTTTTCACCATCGGATACATCATTTATTTTTACTATTTTGGGTTCTAACACTGACACAATGTGGTTTTCACCACTAGACCTATCTTTCTTTTTATTTTTCATTTTAATATTGAGAAGCCTGATATCTAACTCCATCATGTTCATGCTCATTACACTCATGGAAGAGGTAAGATGTTCAATATCATTTAGGTAGAATGCCAAGGTATATTCATATGGATAGAAAATTAGATTTACAAGTTCATTTTGATTCCACTTGATGAGTTTGGGGTACATTAGGGATAAAGATGTGATTGGTTCTAAAGAAAGCACCCTATTATCATGGTCAAATGTTTTGTGAGGAAAGAGGAAGTCTAATATGTTACTCTTCTGATGTACAAGAGGGTGAGAAACTAAATCAACCATGCTCCAAACTCTTCCACCAACTTCATCACCATAACAAAAAATCTTATATGCAATATCTTCAACAAGGTCCTCATGATGCGCATTACAAATACATCGTTGACTTGAGTGTAATCATCTATGTCCTATAGATATAGTTGAGGATGATATTCATGACATTTAATCATGGATTTCCACTTCTAAGGGCTCCCTTCCATGTTAATCCCTCATACCTTGTATTTCATGCCAACATATATATCATGTAAGATCTCGTTAAGAATTTTTTTGTATTCTCCGAATTCCCTAGTTGCTCATCAAGGTTGTCACTAATCAACCTAGCCCAATCCATGTGACTGAACTCCTCCACCACCTATTGAAAAAATTAAAATATCCACGTCTCAAATAGGTAGGAGTGAGGTAAGCCAAATATTTTTCTAATCATCATTATCAAATCATTGTACTCCCAGTGGAAATCCAACCATACAACCTCCTTAGGAAACTATGAGTAGTGGTATTTGTTCCTCCTCATCCATTTATTTGTAATAATTTCCTCACAATATTGAACTCCAACAATGTAAACTTTGTGTTCTTGCTCCTTCATCTTCGATACCAACTTTCAAGATGAAAGAATCCTAAATGACTCACTAATGGCTGGTGGGGAGAGATCTATGATGATATTTCTATTTGAGTCCTTAATCATTCTATCTTAGGACTGACAATGCTTCACACATTCTATGATCAAATCAACATGTTGAAAAGCAAGAGGGAATTTGGGTACAACTACAATTTTTTTGTTCATGATCTACGCAGCCAGGTGTGTCAAGTGATGATCCTTATAGCCAAACATCCTCCTCTAGAATTTTCTCAAATATTGGCATCCAAGGTTTGTGTCTCCCACATCTATCCACTTCGAGACAATTATGGATTCTAGGTAGAATCCCCTCTTCTTGTTCTTAATCAATTGTTTGCTACTTACTCTTTTCCCTCTAGGCTCTGGCATCTACAAAATAGAAAATAAACACATAAGAGTATGATAGAAAGGTAACACCATTCCTTAATAGTATTCTATCAAGAACTATGTTACAATTTTTTCCTTTACATATACCCTAGTATTAGGAATATTAGGTGGAATAGGTTTTGAACCCATCTACAATGGTACATAAAAGTAACATTCGAGTGAAAAGATAAGTGAAAAGTGAGGAGATCAAAAGATGTGAGACTATCAAAAGACTAGTAGTGAGAAAATCCCTACCAATGAAGATCCTTTTGATCCAAGAAATAACTGATGGGAAATGGGAATCCATCCCCTCAAGATGTTATATTCTTAAGAAAAAATGGGTTTTGCATGAGACCCCAAACCAAAATCCAACCAGATTTTGAAAATGAAACTTTAACCCTAGAATTAAACCTGTCAAATAATCTGGTAACACGTGCAATAGGTTTTGAGGGGCTTCCCATAACCAATTATCGGCCATACTAGCTAGAATAAAAATAGTTATAGACAAGGAAGGGGGCCATAAAGGTTGAAGATAACTCTAATTTTTGGGGGCATCTAGCAACTCACTTTCATTAAAAGAAATTTAGAAAGAGGAAGAGAAGAGGTGTCCAGAGACAAAGAAACATTAGGTTTTGCAAGGCACCCTAGTGTTGGCAAGTAATGTTTTAGGGAACTAGGGATCACTTGAGGGTTATCATTTATGGGAAAAATTATGCTAGAGTGATCACATGATGAGAGATTCAGTACTGGAGTCACATCCATAAAAATGACTAAGTCCAGAATCAGGGTAACAAGGTACAGTGTTAGAGTTTTGGTCAGCGATGAGGATTTATAAGTTATTATGGCTTGCAAAGTTAATAGAAGGTATTATAGTATGTTTATATTCTTTAGTTAAGAGTGCCTAAGTTTTTATGATCAGACAAGTAAGATACATTGTTCAAAAAGTTTGCAAGAGAACTTTGAAGTAGCACTTGAAGATCTGGACAAAGAGAAGGCTGAGAATGGCATGCTAAAATTCAAATTGAGAAGAGCTGAAGGTTTCATCAAAAAAATAAAGGAACAACTAGAAGCTTCAAGAAATCAAAAACAAGATCTTATGGACAAGATCCAAGAAGATTCAGACAATGATAGATCAGATCAAGTGAAGAGGCTAGAGCAAGAAAAAGAGGTGATCAATCTTTTGATGATAAAAGAAATTCAACATGAAAAGGATGCTAAGAACAAAGTTGAAGAAACACTATAAGTAAAAAATGAGCAGATAGGACTAATGAAGACTGAACTTGACCACTACAAAGATAAATATCAAGAATTGGAAAAGTACAATTAGATCATTAAAGGTGAACTCAATCAAGCCAAATTACACATTGAAAAGTTGCACATGTGCAGTGACAAAATTAATGAGCAAAGAGAAAGATAGAAACCTAAAGAAGACATAACTAGAGTTGGATTCAATGAAGTAGAAAGTTCTAAGAAAAATGAAGAAGCAAGTGGAGCAAAGAATGAAGAAAGACTTATACATGAAGAAAAATATACTCATGAAGGACCTAAAGAATAGATCACACCTTTCAGAGGTAGATGCTTTGGATGCACCAAAGTTGGACACATGAAAAGAGATTGCAGAAGTAAAGGTACCTCTAAACCCTTTACCAGCTACTACTTTAACTATTATGAGTATGGACACAAGAAAGTAGATTGCAAAAAACTAGATCAGTCTAGGTACAAGCAAGATTATGTCAGAGAAGAATCAAAAATCAAGATCATATGTAAAAAATGAAACTTTGGACACACTGCAAGGTGTTGTAAACTACAAGTAAATCAGGATAGAAGGAGACCTCCTACATGTTACAAATTCATCAACCTTGGGCATAATGAAAAGTTCTGCAGATACAATGGAGAAGACAGTAGAAGAAGATTAAGTCAATGAAGAGGACCACCTCTTGTCATTATAAGAAAAAATATTGGTGATAGTGGTAAGAGTCTTAGTGAGTACATGAATGAGTTTGAGGATCATTTAAGGAAATAAGAGAGAAAGGAGGATGACAAGATATAGAAGGTGAAAGTTTTAAACAAGGCATTAGTTCAAGGAGAGACAATTGATGATACTGTGTCTTTGCATGATGAGTTCTTTGAGGCATCGACCTAGAAAGTCGAATGGCCTTAAGGGGAGAATTTGATGCAAAGAATAGAATATATGCAACCCTTGTATATGTGGATTAAGCTCATGCAAGCTTAAGTATGGTTTGTGCAAACACTTTGGAGTCTATGTATGAGAGTGCAACACTTAGAGATTCTTTCTATGTGTTCACAAGTTTTGTGTTGACAGAATGGGATGTGAAGTTGAGCTACTTGTGTTTAATGCATATACTAAACTTGCAATGGATAAAAGGACTTGAAAGACTTCATTTCTAGACCATTTGTTGACCAGCATTTAAGGTGAGAAGAGTTGAGAAGATTATCAGTCATCTAGCAAAGTAATTGCATGATAGTGCAAAGAAAGTTCCAGATTCAAGCTTGTTTAAGGTATTTAGACCTAATATCATAAAGAAGTTATGGATGCACTAGTGGTTTATGATATTGTGGATAGACCTAGGTATAAATTTAAGATACATCCTTTCAAATCTTGTGAGGATGATCCGGAGGTAGCATTTTCGCAAACCCTCATAGGAGTATTGCACGTAGAAGATATTAGGGCATACATACACTCCAAGTATGAGATCATTGGGGATGTAAAAATCTATACTAAGTTGGATAACATGATAGAAGAAGATGGATCCATGGTTGAAGAGTTCAAACACATACATGATCAATCCATCATCAATCTAACCCTACTCACAGAATTCATAGAAATTGAATAGTTTAAGATCATTCTTAGCAGAGTTCATGATCGGTTTATCTAGATTGGAGAACAACCAATAAAGATTTGTGCACAAATGATCCATGAGATTACAAGCCTTGACAATGCAGGATCCCTACCTATATCAAAAAAGAATTAAAGGAAACTAGCATTAACTATTAGAAAGTAAAGTCCACCAAGATAACTGAGAGGGGGGGGGGGTAAATCAGTTATCAGATAATTATAACTTTTATCAACTTCAACAACATTTAACCATGTAAGAAATATAATTACCAACCATAGAAATATATTCATACACAATGACACAATAACACAAGATATGTTGACTAGGGAACCTCTTGATCAAAGAGTAAACCCTAGTGGGAATGATGCCCACAAAAGATACACTAATATGAGTATTCCTTGTGAAAGGATCAACTCTATTAGGAGTCTTATGAAATACATTCAGTACATATGAATCCCTATTAGGAGATTTTGAATCCCTGTTAAAAGATTCTAACCCTGTTAGGAGTTATGGAAGATAGAAGGACCCATTGCCCAAACAGCTTCAATGGAAAGATCACTGAACACACTATCCAACTGACCCTAAGAATATTCAATAGAATAATATCAAATATTTTACCTCCTCACTATGCCAAACCACACTCACTGCTACACTAGATCTCAATTTCAGATCTCTGTACTTCTCATGTCTTCCTTCACAATTCACTTTCTCAAATTCATTGGCTCTTTTCTTCACTTCCTTCATATATTTGCATTCAACCATATATTTCTTACACATTACAATAAGGAAAAAAATTCCTTCCTTTATACCACACTTGAATAATTATAAATGAATCAGTACACAATTACAAAATAAAAGTTTCCACACGCTACATCAAAATTACACAAAACTGTCAGCTTGCAAATACAATAAATCTTCACTTGTATGACCTTGAAGTTTGCACTATCATCCATGTCACTATCAATGTGTCTTAAACTTCTCTTTAATTGTGCAAAACCAGATTCCATCCCGGTTAGGAGATATCATCCGATTTCCACAAACCACTACTCAGGAGCACTGCCTGAATACTGCTTTCACCAAAATCCTCATAACTTCCATGAATAAATGAATTACTATCTATGATCTTAACCATAGACATATAACATATCAAATAATATAACCTCAACATCACATAGCTCCAACTACAATATCCCACATGCACTAATCAAAACACTATCTACTTCTCTGCGAGTCTCTAAAAGATCACTGTGTTGACATCAATGACAATCATTGTTATAAATGCAACAATAACTGCTACAAAATGACTGCCAAACATTCATAATTCATTCCTAACAATATCCCCCATTGGGATTGATGGAAACATAAATGAAAAACATCCAATGTTCCAAAAATCCAATACTACAACACTGCTGATGTGACAAACATTTCGAATCCTCTTCATCAATCAAATCTTGCTTCTTTTTCCTATTCAGTTCTCTCCAACAGATGGTACAAATGATTTTTCATGTACACTTCTCGCCCACTAACATCAATGAGAAAAATTTCATCACTATGTCAACAACAACTCAATGTCAAAAGACACTATTCATAAAATACATGCACAAGAGTCCTCATGACTCAGCTCAGATACACATACTCCTCGATAGATGAAGTACCAACATCCAGTCCAGAAAAAGGTTTAAGCTCATATACCACTGGATGGATGCAACCAACTGCATCACTACTCAAAAGTAGGCTAGGGCATAACCCCAAGTATACCTCTCAGATACTCAAATGTATCCTTAGGCAAAGGCTTTGTAAATATGTCTGCTATCTATTCTTTTGTGCTTATGTACTCCAGTCTGACTTCTTTCTCAACAACTTTCTCTCTTACAACATGATACTTGATCTCTATATGCTTTGTCTTAGAATGTAATATAGGATTCTTAGACATACTAACTATGCTGGTGTTGTCACAATGTATGAAAACAGGCTCAACAAACTTAATTCCAATATCCTTCAACATTTGCTTCTTCCAAATTATCTAGTTGCAATTGTTTTCTACTGCTACATACTTTACTTCTATTGTGCTTTGTGAAATACAATTCTACTTCTTGCTTAGCCAAGAAACCAATCTTCATCCAAGAAAAAAGGTTCCACCACTGGTGCTTTTCTTATCATCAACACTGCCTCCCCAATCAGCATCTATATATGTACATAGGGTAAAATCTTCAGATTTTTCATACCACAATCCATAGTCCATTGTGCCTCTTAAATATCTCAGTATCCTCTTTACTACTGCATAATGTGATTCTCTAGGTTCAGCTTGAAATCTTGCCACCATTCCAACTGAATGTGCTATATCCGGTCTTGTGTGTGTCAAATACTACAATCCTCCAATCATGGATCTGTATTTCTTCTACTCAACTACAAGTGTTTCATCTTTGCTAGATAGTTTGTGTCCTATAACCATAGGTGTTCCAACTGGTTTACAATTCTCCATTCCAAATATTTTTAGCAAATCATTCAAGTACTTTTTCTGACTTACAAAGATACCATCATTGTTCTGTGTTATCTGTAATCCCAAAAAGTATTTCATCTCACCAATCATACTCATTTTAAATTTAGTCTTCATTTCATCAACAAATTTGTCACTAGCTTCATCTTCTCCTCCAAAAATAATGTCATCAACAAAAATAACTATAACCAACAAACCATTTTCAATTTGTTTTGTGTATAGATTACTATCAGTTGTTCCTTTAGTAAATCCAAATTTTAAAAAATAATTATCTATGACGAACTACAACTAATTTGGAACTAGAATGAAGAATATGTAATTCAAGATTACTAAGAAGTTGATGATTAGATAATGCAAGATGATTAAATCAGTATTATGTTGTCATTGATGTCAACTAGCTTGACAGTACTTCTCTTGCAAGTTACCATACTGACACATCTGAAGGAAGGTGAAAGAAATGAAGAATAGAGAAATCTAAATGAGGAAGATGTACATATCATATAAGGATAAGGAATACACTGAGTAACTTATTGATGAGTCTATGACTTGATGGAATTGACTTTATTATGTTCTGTTCATCTATGATGAAGAATAGAGCTAAAAGACACAAAGCAGTGTTGTCGATAAATGAAAGCATTTCTAGTATACACCGACAGAGTATAGTGTATACCAAGCATAGTGTTAACCAAGCTTGTGTTCACTGACGCATTTCTTTGTTAATCAACAAGAATAGAATAAATTAAATGATCAATTTAGCTGATAAGATTGATGAGCTAGAAAGTGTATGATCACGAGGTAACAGATAAAGTTTGTTATGAACATCGATGGCTAACATAATTAAAGGAAGATCTAACGGAGCAGATTGAAATGTGTTATTTACACATCAGCTGAGGAAGTGTAAAGTGACAAAATCTATGAATATGATTAAGGGGAAAAATTTGATGGAGGAAAAGAAAATGTTTTACATGTCTATATAAGAGACATTGGTTTCACAATGAAAAGATGTCGGAAGAAGAGGTTATTGTAGAATTATCACGTGAACAAGCTTCATGCATTTCTAATCATACTAGTTAATGAGAACCAAGTGACAGAATAGTTATCAAGCTACAAAGAGCTATTACTGATGGACAATAAGTTAATACATTGTTGAATCTAAAGTGTTATATTGGTCAGAAGGATTTGTATGAGAAAATATTGATTTGTAATCTGCAATTGAAGTTGTATTAAGGCAGATCAACTACTGTTACATATTTAACCATTGTACATAGTCAAATCTCTTAACCCAGTGGACTAAGAAAGTCTTATGATGTCTCATTCATAGAATGAACATTGTTTTCCTGTCAACCCCATAGTGACTACTGGTTAGACGATAACTTCTAGTTTAAAATCCTCTAACAAGGTCACACCTAACAGTGTGTTTGTAAACCTTTAATAGGGTTGGGTCTTCACCGACCTCACTTTAGAAGAGTGAACATTTTTGGGTTTCCGGTCCCAAGTGGTTTTTCCCTTCATAGGGTTTCCATGTTAAATCTCATGTCATGTGTTGATTGTGATATTTGTTTGTTGTCATTCTTTGCATATTACATGTTGGAGTTGATCGGTAACTACTATAAGTTTTAGAATAACAATTGGTAAAAGCACAGATAGTGAAAGTATTCTATGTTTACTGAGTAGCATAAATTGAAGTATTTGTTTTGAATTATACATTTTGTTTTGGGACAGTGTTTAACTGATTCACCCCCCTCTCAGTTATTCCAACAATTGGTATCAGAGCTTTGGTTTCTTGGAATAGAGTTTTAAGGACTTCATCACAAAGGTCTCAGGATGTATAAGAGGGAAGTGCCAAGACTGAACAGAGAGAACTTTGTAGTATGGCAAAGCTGAATGTTGTTTCACGTATTTGGAATTGGGAACTCAGTCATAGATCTGATGAAGAATGGCTATATTGAACCGACACTAGGTCCCTTAACCCTTGATCAACTAAGAGACAAGCATGAACACAATGTCACTATGATGGAACTTGCTGCTACCTATACTAACACTAAATTTAAAGACATTAAGGGATGCACTACTGCCAAATTGATGTGGGACAAGCTAAATTTGATATACAGTGGAGATTTGAACGTTAAGAGAGCCAGAGCAAAAAGTCTAAGAGGTCATTTTGATGATATGAAGATGAAAGAAGGTGAGAACATTGTACAATATACAAACAGACTGAAAGAGGTAGTGTATGCTATTAGAGCATCTGATGGAGTCATTGATGATGAAACAGTTATAAGCAAGATTCTCATAACTTTATTGGTAGTTTATGCGATCAGGATCTCTACAATTCATAAAACAAGGGCCATATCCAATCTTACCCTTGACACACTGATCGGTAAGCTTACAACCATTGAATTAAACAAATTTGACAATAGTATTGTTCCTTTTGTTGAATCCACTTTCATGTCTTCTTTGAAGATTAGTAAGTCTAGCAAGAAAAATAAGAATGATGATAGTGATAGCAATACCGATGATGAGGTTGATGAGCTTGAAGCTCTTATGGCCAGAAGATTACCCAAAGGAAAAGGAATATATATAGGTAAGCTACCTTTGGCATGCTTTAATTGTAAAGAGGTTGGCCACATTGCTGCTAGATGTCCATAGAAGAAAGATGATGATAGATCCAAGAAATGATCGGTAGGAGGCTATGGGAGAAGAGTCAACAGAGGCTACCGATACAATAAAAGAGATAACTAAGACAGTTATGACAAAGGGAAAAAGGTATGTTACATAGCTAAAGATATTGAATCTAAATCTGATACTGATGATGATGTAGAAGTTGTATTTGTTTCTATGAAAGATGATTCAGAGGAATAAGAGAAACATGAAGAGACAACATTGATCTCTAGAGTAGATAGAAATGATACATGGATCATAGGCAGTGGCTGCACACATCATATGACCGGTGATGTAGAGAAATTTGATGAACTTGTTGAATACAATGGAGGATCTGTGAGAATGGGCAACGATGTACCTTGTATGGTAAGAGGTAAAGGTTCATTGGTGATCAATGATAGAATTAAATGTGAAAATTCATATTGGGTAGATGGACTGAACTATAAATTGTTAAGTGTGGCACAGTTGAACAATACAGGTCACTGACTTGCTTTTGAGAGCAAAAAGGTGAAAATCAATGATGATGATGGTGGAAGACTTGTCGAAACTTGTACACAATCTTGAGGTAACCTATTTTATCTTGATATTGATCAGTCTTCTTGTTTATTAATGAAAGATGAAGATGCATGATTGTGGCACAAAAGGTTATGCCATGTGAACTTTGATAACATGATCAAGATTTGCAGAAAGAAAAGAGTTAGAGGTTTTCCTAACTTGTCAAAACCTGATCATGCTATGTGTCATGAATGTCAGAAAGGTAAGATGACTAAGTCTATTTTAAAAAGCAAAGACTACTCAACAAAGAAGATACTTGAGTTGGTTCATACCGACCTATGTGGTCCTATGAGAACTCATAGTTGTTCTGGTGATAGATACTTTATTCTTTTTGTTGATGACTATACTAGACTGATGACTGTTATGGTTTTGAAAGAGAAATTTGAAGCTTTTAAAATGTTCAAATGGTAAAAGCTAAGGTATAGAAAGAGAGTGGGAAGGAGATTAAATGCCTAAGATCTGATAGAGGAGGTGAATTTATCTCTGATGAATTTACTAATTTCTGTAATCAGCATGGTATTAAAAGATAGGTCTCTGTATCGAGGACACCTCAGTAAAATGGCATTGTTGAAAGAGGAAACAGGTCAATCATTGATTGTGCTAGAACACTAATGATACAAAATAATGTTGCTCAGACATATTGGAGGGAAGTTGTCAGTACAACTGTATATGTTCTTAACTGAGTACAACTGAAAAAGGACACCAACCGAACACCTTATGAGCTATGGTTTGGACACAAACCTACTGTAAGTTATTTGAAAAATTTTGGAAGAAAATGCTTTATTTTAAAAGATGAGAGAAATGGAAAATTTGATTCTAAAGGAGATGAATGGATATTTCTGGGATATTCCACTATAAGTAAAGCATACAAATGTCTAAATAAGGTTACAAATAAGATAATTGAAAGTACTAATGTTCGTGTTGATGAGTTTGATGAGAAGAACATAGAGGATAGTAGAAAAGAACCATAAGACTACGGTAGATTCACTTACATTGATCATCCAAAGTATAAACCAAAACTGCACCCTGTGATAACCGGTCAGTAGGAAAACAATGTAGAATAGCAGGAAGAACAAACCGATGAACAAGATGGAGGTATCGAGCAAGCTAATGAACCTAAAAATGATGAACAAGAAAGAAGAGACATAATACTGGCTAGATTTTTCAGAAGACATCATCCTGAGACATAGATTATTGGAGACAGACAAGATGGACTTGAAACTAGGAGCAAAACAAGACAAGGTACATGCTTAGTTTGTGAATTTGAACCAAAAAATGTGAAAGTTGTATTAGAGAATGAAGAATGGATTAATGCAATGATCGAGGAGCTAGAGAAAATAGAAAAGAACAAAACTTGGAGCTTAGTAACCTGATCAACAGACAAAAATGTTATCAGTACTAAATGGATATTTAGAAACAAGTTGAATGAAAATGGTGAAGTTACAAGAAATAAAGCTAGATTGGTATGCAAGGGATATGCACAGGAAGAAGGTATTGACTATGGTGAAACATTTTCACCTATTGCTAGATTAGAAGGAGTTAGAATGCTACTTGCATATGCTGCACACAAGAAATTTAAAGTCTATCAAATGGATGTAAAGTCAACATTTCTGAATGGTATACTTGAAGAAGAAGTCTACATAGAAAAACTAGAAGGATTTGTTGATCCAGATAAAAGAGACATGGTATGTAGATTACACAAAGATTTATATGGTTTGAAGGAAGTACCGACATCCTGGTATGAAAGACTGCATACTTACTTGCTAAGTATTGGATTTGTTAGAACAAGTGAAAACAACAATCTATATATGAATGGTAATATTGATGACACTATTCTTATTGCTGAGATATTTGTGGATCATATTATTTTTGGAGGACAAGATCATATATGCAAAGCCTTTGCTGATGAAATGCAAAAAGAATTTGAAATATCTATGTTCAGAGAGATTAAATTCTTTCTAGGACTACAAGTGATTCAGCAGAGTGATGGGATATTCATCACACAATCTCAATACATAAAGGAAGTATTGAAGACATTTGGTATGGAAGATGCTAAACCTATGGGAACACCGATGGCTACTAGATGCAAATTGACAAAGGAGGATGATACTACAAAGGTAAACCAGACACTTTATCGATCCATGATTGGTAATCTAATGTATGTAGTTCATAGTAGACCAGATATAGCATATGCTACGGGGATTGTTGCTAGGTTTTCTGCTAACCCTAGAGAATCACTTATGATTTCTACTAAAATAATCTTAAGATACCTAAAAAAGATTGAAGATTATGGCATTTGGTATTCTAAGGAAGGAAAGTTTGAGCTAAAGGTATACACTGATGTTGATTGGGCTGGAAATGTAGATGATAGAAAAAACACAACCAGAGGAGCATTTTTCTTTGGTGAAAGACTTGTAACCCAGACAAGTAAAAAGAAGGCTTGCATTTCTTAGTCTATAGAAAAAGTAGAGTATGTTGTTTCTGCTATGAATTGCTCAAACATTGCATATATCAAGCAAGTGTTGGAAGGAATGAATGAGGTAATCACTAACCTGATGATTATATACTATGACAACACTAGTGCCATTAACATCTCAAAGAATCCAATGATGCACTCTAAGACAAAACATATATCTATTAAGTATCATTACTTAAGAGAACAAGTGCAAGAGAAGCAAGTGAAGCTAGAATTTTTTACATCTAAGGAACAACTTGCAGATATCTTTACAAAGCCTCTACCACAGGACACATTTGAATACTTGAGGACTAGACTTGGGGTCCGTCCCCTATCTATCAGTCACTAAGGTGATCTGGATGTTGCATTAGCCTAATCATATAAGAAGATCATTCATGTTGATGCAACATAGTTCACACTTTGACTCATGTTCAAGGTTGTGATTAAGTTTGAAGAACTGAAACAGATTGAGATATTAGTATACAGAGATACAGAGAATGTAATAGACAAAAAAGAGTTATTTGGCTACCGACAGAGCTATTTGTTTATTTGTTTCTTTGGCATTATTGTCAAAGGGAGAGATAAATAATATGAAAGGAAGAGAAAAAGGGAGAGAAACTGCACCGATGAGAACTATCTGAGGGAGAGAGAATAAAAAAAAGGAATTGAAGATCAGTTAAAGAGAATAGAAGTAGAAACAGGAGAACTGAAAAGATCACATCTGATGACAAGCATTATAGCATTACAAATATTGAGTAATGTAGTGATTAAACATATTAAGTCTATTTTACTTACAACATTTATGTACAAAGTTGTAGAATACATGTTTGGTATGTGTATGGTACATTTCATATTACTTGAGTTGCCATCAATGTCAAATGGAGAGATTGATGAACTACAACTGATTTGGAACCAGAATGAAGAATCTGTAATTCAAGATTACTAAGAGGTTGATGATTAGATAATGCAAGATGATTAAATCAGTATTATGTTTTCATTGATGTCAACTAGCTTGATAGTACTTATCTTGCAAGTTACTATACCAACACATCTGAAGGAAGGTGAAATAAATGAAGAAAAGAGAAATCTACATGAGGAAGATGTACATATCGGATGAGGATAAGGAATACACTGAGTAACTTTTTGATGAGTCTATTACTTGATGGAGTTGACTTTATTATGTTGCATTCATCTATGATGAAGAATAGAGCTAAAAGACACAAAGCAATGTTGTCGGTAAATGAAAGCATTTCAGTATACACCGACGGAGTGTAGTGTATATGGAGCACAGTGTTAACCAAGCTTGTGTTCATCGATGCATTTCTTTGTTAACCAATGAGAACATAATAAATTAAATGATCAGTTAAGCCAATAAGATTGATGAGATAGAAAGTGTATGATCACGAGGTAACAGATAAAGTTTGTTATGAAGATCGACGGCTAACATAATTAAAGGAAGATCTAACAGAGCTGATTGAAACATGGTATTGACACATCAGCTGATGAAGCCTAAAGCGACACAATCTATGAATTAGATTAAGCAGAAAAATCTGATGGAGGAAAAGAAAATGTTTTACTTGTCTATATAAGAGACATTGGTTTCACAATGAAAAGATGTCAGAAGAAGAAGTTACTGGAGAATTATTGCGTGAACAAAATTCATGCATTTTTTATCATGCTAGTTAATGAGAAGAAAGCTAAAGAATAGTTACCAAGCTACACAGAGCTTTTACTAATGGACAGTAAGTTAATACATTGTTGAATTTGAAGTGTTATATTGGTCAAAAGGATTTGTATGAGAAAATATTGATCTGTAATCTACAATTGAAGTTGTATTAAGGCAGATCAACTACTGTTACATATTTAACCATTGTACATAGTCAAATCTCTTAACCCAGTGGACTAAGAAAGTCTTATGATGTCTCATTCATGGAATGAACATTGTTATCCTGTCAACCCCAAAGTGATTGTTGGTTGGACGATAACTTCTAGTTTAAAATCCTCTAACAAGGTCACACCTAATAGTGTGTTTGTAAACCTTTAACAGGGTTGGGTCTTCACCGACCTCACTTCAGAAGAGTGAACATTTTTGGGTTACCGGTCCCAGGTGGGTTTTCCTTTTACAGGGTTTCCATGTTAAATCTCTTGTGTCATGTGTTGATTGTTATATTTGTTGCATATCACATGTTGGATTTGATCGGCAACTACTATAAGTTTTAGACTGAAAATCGATAAAAGCACAGATAGTGAAAGTATTCTATGTTTACTGAGTAGCATAAATTGAAGTATTTGTTTTGAATTATACATTTTGTTTTGGGACAGTGTTTAACTGATTCACCCCCCTCTCAGTTATTCCAACAATTGGTATCAAAGCTTCAAGTTCTTGGAGAAAAGTTTTAAGGACTTCATCACAAAGGTCTCAAGATGTATAAGAGAGAAGTGCCAAGACTGAACAAAGAGAACTTCACAATATGGAAAAGTTGAATGTTGTTTCATGTATCTAGAATTGGGGACTTAGATATAGATCTGATGAAGAATGGCTACATTGAACTGACACTAGGTCCCTTAACCCTTGATCAACTTAGAGACAAGAAAGAACACAATGTCGCTATGATGGAACTTGTTGCTACCTATAACAACACTAAATTTGAAGACATTAAGGGATGCACTACTGCCAAAGCGATGTGGGACAAGCTAAATTTGATATACAGTAGAGATTTGAATGTTAAGAGAACCAGAGCAGAAAGTCTAAGAGGTCATTTTGATGATATGAAGATGAAAGAAGGTGAGAAAATTGTACAATATACAAATAGAATGAAAGAGGTAGTACATGATATTAGAGCATCTAATGGAGTCATTGATGATGAAATAATTATAAGTAAGATTCTCAAAACTTTATTGGGAGTTTATGCGATCAGGATCTCTACAATTCATAAAACAAAGGCTGTATCCAATCTTACCCTTGACACACTGATCAGTAAGCTTACAACCTTTGAATTAAACAACTTTGACAATAGTATTCTTCCTTTTGTTGAATCTGCTTTCATGTATTCTTTGAGGATTAGTAAGTCTAGCAAGAAAAATAAGAATGATGATAGTGATAGCAATACCGATGATGAGGTTAATGAGCTTGAAGCTCTTATGGCAAGAAGATTACCCAAAGGAAAAGGAAGATATATAGGTAAGCTACCTTTGGCATGCTTTAATTGTAAATAGGTTGCCCACATTGTTGCTAGATGTCCACAGAAGAAAGATGATGATAGATCCAAAAACCAATCAGAAGGAAGCTATGGAAGAAGAGTCAATAGAGGCTACTGATACAACAAAAGAGATAACCGAGATAGTTATGACAAAGGGAAAAAGGTATGTAACTTAGCTGAAGATATTGAATCTGAATTTGATACTGATGGTGATGTAGAAGTTGTATTTGTTCCTATGAAAGATGATTCAGAGGAAGAAGAGAAACATGAAGAGACAACACTGATCTCTAGAGTAGACATAAAAGATACATGGATCATAGACAGTGGCTGCACACATCATATCACCAGTGATGTAGAGAAATTTGATCAAGTTGTTGAATACAATGGAGGACCTATGAGAATGGGAAATGATGTACCTTGTATGGTAAGATACCTGAAAAAGATAGAAGATTATGGCATTTGTTATTCTAAGGTAGGAAAGTTTGAGCTAAAGGTATACACCGATGCTGGTTGGGCTGGAAATGTAGATCATAGAAAAAGCACAACCAGAGGAGCATTTTTATTTGGTGAAAGAGTTGTAACTTAGACAAGTAAAAAGAAGGCTTGCATTTCTCAGTCTACAGGAGAAGCAAAGTATGTTGCTATTGCTACGAATTGCTCAAACATTGCATATATCAAGCAATTATTGGAAGGAATGAATGAGGTAATCACTGACTTGATGATTATATACTGTGACAACACTAGTGCCATTAACATCTCAAATAATCCAATGATGCACTCTAAGACAAAACATATATCTATTAAGTATCATTACTTAAGATAACTAGTGCAGGACAAGCAAGTGAAGCTAGAATTTGTTACATCTCAGGAGCAACTTTTAGATATCTTTACAAAGCCTCTACCGAAGGACACATTTGAATACTTGAGGACTAGACTTGGGGTTCATCCCCTATCTATTGGTCACTAAGTGATCTAGATGTTGCATCAGCCTAATCATATCAGAAGATCATTCATGTTGATGCAACATAGTTCACACTTTGACTCATGTTCAAGGTTGTGATTAAGTTTGAAGAATTGAAATAGATTGAGATATCAGTATACAGAGATACAGAGAATTTAATGGACAAAAAAGAGTTATTTGGCTACCGACAGAGCTATTTGTTTATTTGTTTCTTTGGCATTGTTGTCAAAGGGAGAGATAAATAATATGAAAGGAATTGAAAAAGGGAGAGAAACTGCACCGATGAGAGCTATCTGAGGGAGAGACAATAAAAAAAAGGAATTGAAGATCAGTTACTGAGAATAGAAGCAGAAACAGGAGAACTGAAAAGATCACATCTGATGACAAGCATTACAGCATTACAAATGTTGAGTAACGTAGTGATTAAACATATTAAGTCTATTGTACTTACAACATTTATGTACACAGTTGTATAATACATGTTTGGTATGTGTATGGTACATTTCATATTACTTGAGTTTCCATCAATGTCAAAGGGAGAGATTGATGAACTAAAACTGATTTGGAACCAGAATGAAGAATCTATAATTCAAGATTACTAAGAAGCTGATTATTAGATAATGCAAGATGATTAAATCAATATTATGTTGTCATTGATGTCAACTAGCTTGACAATACTTATCTTGCAAGTTACTATACCGACACATCTGAAGGAAGGTGAAAGAAATGAAGAACAGAGAAATCTACATGAGGAAGATGTACATATCAGATGAGGATAAGGAATACACTAAGTAACTTGTTGATGACTCTATGACTTGATGGAATTGACTTTATTATGTTGCATTCATCTATGATGAAGAATAGAGCTAAAAGACACAAAGCAGTGTTGTCAGTAAATGAAAGGATTTCAGTATACACCGACGGAGTGTAGTGTATACCAATCATAGTGTTAACTGAGCTTGTGTTCACCAATGCATTTCTTTGTTAACCGACGAGAACAGAATAAATTAAATGATGATTTTAGCTGATAAGATTAATGAGTTGGAAAGTGTATGATCACGAGGTAGCAGATAAAGTGTGTTATGAAGATCAACGGCTAACATAATTAAAGGAAGATCTAATGAAGAAAATTGAAACATGTTATTGAGACATCAGCCGAGGAAGCCTAAAGTGGCAAAATCTATGAATATTATTAAGTGGCAAAATCTGATGGAGGAAAAGAAAACATTTTACTTGTCTATATAAGAGACATTGGTTTCACAGTGAAAAGATTCTAGAAGAAGAAGTTACTGTAGAATTATCACATGAACAAGATTCATGCATTTTTTATCATACTAGTTAATGAGAACTGAGTTGTAGAATAGTTACCGAGCTACAAAGAGCTATTACGGATGGACAGTAAGTTAATACATTGTTAAAGTTATATTAAGGCATATCAACTACTGTTACATATTTAACCATTGTACATAGTCAAATCTCTTAACCGAGTGGACTAAGAAAGTCTTATGATGTCTCATTCATAGAATGAACATTATTATCCTGTCAACCCCAAAGTGACTGCTGGTTGGATGATAACTTTTAGTTTAAAATCATCTAACAAGGTCACACCTAACAGTGTGTTTGTAAACCTTTAATAGGGTTGGGTCTTTACCAACCTCACTTCAGAAGAGTGAACATTTTTGGGTTGCCAGTCCTAGGTGGTTTGTCCCTTCATAGGGTTTCCACATTAAATCTCTTGTGTCATGTGTTGATTGTGATATTTGTTAGTTATCATTATTTGCATATTTCATGTTGGATTTGATCGATAACTACTATAAGTTTTAGATTGACAATCGGTAAAAGCACAGACAGTGAAAGTATTCTATGTTTACCAAGTAGTAGAAAATAAAGTATTTGTTTTGAATTATACATTTTTTTTGGGATAGTTTTTAACTGATTCACCCCCCTCTTAGTTATTCCAACAATCTAGTCTTGCATACCAAGTTCTAGGTGCTTGCTTTAGTCCATATAATGCTTTCTTCAGCTTACATACCATCTCTCCTTCTTGAGTCAAAGGAAAACCTTCAAGCTGCTCAATGTAGACTTCTTCTTCCAATTCACCATTCAAAAATGTGGACTTCACATCCATCTGATATACTTTGAATTTATTTAAATTTGCATAGGCCAAAAACTTTCTTACTGCTTCAATTCTTGCTACTGGTGCAAAAGTTTATTCATAGTCAATTGCTTCTTGCTGTGAGTATCGCTTACATACTAATCTTACTTCATTTCTCACTACTTCTCCTTGTTCATTCATCTTGTTTCTGAATACCCATTTAGTTCCAGTCACATTCTTGTCTTTAGGTCTAGGGACCAATTCCCATGTCTTGTTCTTTTCAATTTGATCTAGTTCTTCTTTCATAGCTTTAATCCAATGTTCATCTTTACAAGCTTCACTAGTAGATTTAACAAGTCACTGTCAGTCTAATAGAATAACTCAGTAGTTTCAGTGTTAGGCTTAGGATGAGCTTCTTCATAAGATTCATAATCAAGCATTCTTTCCTAAATTTTGAACTTTTCATCAACTTTAACATTTGCACTTTCAACAATAGTTTTTGTTCTGTTATTGTAACATCTATATGCTTTGCTCTTCAAAGAATATCCAAGAAAAATACCTTCATCACTTTTAGGATCAAAGTTTCCAATGTCATCATCTCTCTTTATATAACATTTGCTTCCAAAAATTCTAAAATACTTAACTAAGGGTGCATGTCCAAACCATAATTCATAAGGTGTCTTGTCTGTGTCTACTCTGATTTGTACTATGTTCATTGTATATACTAATCTATGATGGAATATGGATGAAGTGACTGAGAGGGGGGGCTGAATCAGTCAACCATAAAAACACTTCACAATTAATTCTTTGCAGATCCCTTAGGATGTCTTAACAATGTTATCTATTTTAGCACTCGGTAAATAGATTGCAGTAACTTTGAAGATGTAGAAAGTATTAGCAATATTATCTTTAGATATTCATCAGCACATGTATATGATTGAGAAAGCAATTAAGAACACAAGAGACACAAGATTTAACATGGAAACCCAATATGGGAAAAACCACCAATGTATCTAGATACTGATTTTTACTTTTCTGAAGTGATGCCCGGTTAGAAGCCAACCCGGTAAAAGGTTACAAAACACACTGTTAGGTGTGACCTTGTTAGAGGATTTAAAACACCCTGCTAGGAGTGGCCTGGTAAGAGGTCTTGAAAACAATTCAATGGAATTGTCACCTTGTTAGAGGATTTACATTATGGTTGTTAAACCAACTCGGTTAAGAGATTTAGAATTCACTGTTACAATGATAAGAAGGTAACAATGAAAAGGTGACCTGTATAATAATGCAACTGTCTTGCTAATTACAGATCTCTGTTCTGCATAACTCTGATCCTTTCTGATCAAATAAATCTCTGCTGCTCCTCAAGGATATCTGAACATCCTTCACAAATTTGCATATACCTTTCCTTCTTTTCTTCTGTAAGTCTTCTGCTGTATTCTTTATTTTTCACATTTGACCTTTTATTTATATGATTTTGGATTTGTCAAATCGACATTATTTAGTATAACAGTCGGCTAAATTAAGCAAACTCTATTTGCAAAAATCCTTCAAGGGCCGATAGTGCTCGGTGACCATAACTTTCTATAATCTTTCGGTGACCGAGGGAACTCGGTAAACACCGACAATCCTTTACCTTTGATAACCGACTGAACTCGGTAAACACTAACTTTTCCTCGATGACCGACTGAACTCGGTAAACACTATCTTTTCTTCGATGACCGACTGAACTCGGTAAACACTATCTTTTCTTCGATGACCGACTGAACTCGGTAAACACTATCTTTTCTTCGATGACCGACTGAACTCGGTAAACACTATCTTTTCTTTGATGACCGACTGAACTCGGTAAACACTATCTTTTTTTTTGGTAACTGAGTGAACTCGGTAAGCACTAATATTCCTGTCTGGCAGACCGACTGAGCTCGGTAGGAACTGATTGCTGCTGACTATGACATAGTGTGACATCAAAGACAATACATAATTGAGTAGCAATTTCCTTCAGACAATTGTTTCCAACAATGTATTCATTGCTTCTCTCCATAATATCTTCACCAAATCATTCTCAAATAACATAGCTCTTGCTACTTTAGTCACTGATTTGTTTCTTCTTTCTGCAATACCATTTTGTTCAGGTGTTCTAGGGGCTGAAAACTATCTCTTAATACCATTCACTTCACAAAAGGTGTTAAATTCTCTAGAAGTAAATTCTCCACCTCTATCAGATCTCAAATATTTAATTCTCATTCTAGATTCATTCTCAACTTTGTTCTTAATGATCTTAAACTTATCAAATTCTTAAGATTTTTCTTTAAGAAATGCAATCCACATCATTCTTGTAAAATTATCAACAAGAATCATAAAATACCTTTCTCCATAGAATCCTCTAGTCTTGGTAGGACCGCTCAAGTCTGTATGAACAATCTCCAACTTCTCTGCAGATGTGAACTTATTACTAGGAAATGAACTTCTCTTCTATTTAGCCATCACACATTCTTTGAAAATCATGTTAGTAAGCTTCATAATTTTAGGCAAATCCCTTACTGCAAGTGTAGTACTTACTTTCACAATGTTATCAAAGTTTATATGACAAAACCTTCTATGCCATAACCAATTGTCATCAATCTTAGTAATCAAACATGTCATCTTAGTAGGATTCAACTAAAATACATTACCTCTGGTTCTAGATCCAGTATTAGTCTTTCCATCAAGAGTAATAGATTCTACACCTTTAATCAAACAAGGTGCATTGTTTCCAACTCTAACAAATCCTCCGTCATAATTGTTAAACTTAATGAAATTTTTCATATCTCTAGTCATATGATGTGAACAACCACTGTCTATAATACAATCAGCTTTCTTTTCAACATGGGAAACTAAGGCTTTTTCTTCCTTAACTTCAGTTTCAGGATTCTCTTCTTTAATTGCTACAAATCCTATGTCATCATTATTCTCAATATCACTTCCACTCAAAGTTCTTTCTATACTATCTTCAAGATCTTCATCATTAGCATAATAACATTCCTTAGATCTTCTAGGCTTGAAATTATTTCTATACTTTAAAAGTCTCTTAGGACAGTTAGATACAAAATGACCATATTCTTGACAAGTCCAACATTTAAAAAATTTCTTACCATCTAGTTCTCTTTTCACAAGCAAGGTAATACCTTCTTCAATCTTCTTGTCTTCTTCATTTCTAGATCTACTACTACCAGCATAATCTCCACTCATACTGATGCTTCTTGAAAAAGTAGGACAAACACTAAGAGCACTGAATGCTGTCTCCATTCTAGGTAAGTCTCCTGATAACCTCAGGTTCATTTTTGTTGCTCCCAATCTTCCAAGAAGAGTCTCTCTTGTAAAGTTCAAAGTATAAGGTATAGCTTGTTCAATCATCTATGTTGTCTGATTAAACACAAAAATCAATGTCCTCATAATTTTCCATATCACTTCATTCTCTATCTTTGTTCCTTCACAAGATTTTATCCCTGCAACAATTTCTGACATTCTACCAATATAGTTTGTAATAGATTCATCTTCCATCATTCTTATATATTCAAATGCACATATCCAATTATGTAATCTATCTTTCTTAGCATGTTCATCACCTTCAAAAGTAGAGTGTAAAGCTTTCCAAATTTCATGAGATTTTGTTAAACATTTTACCTGACTATACTCATTCTTTGGAAGTGCTGTCAAAAGTGCTTCTCTTGCAAGTATGTTACACATGAATAGATCTAACTCATCTTTGGAACCTATTTCAAGATTGTCTTCTTCAATGATAGTCTTATTATTCTTTGTAATCAACCAATAACCTAGTCTTGAACATAGTAGATGTGTCTTCATCTTTTCCTTCCAGCTGTCAAAATTTACTCCATCAAACTTAGGGCTTTCTTTCTTGAAATTCACCATGGATCTCCTTAAGCTATTAGACTTTTCTTTCAAGGACCTGCTACTCTGATACCAATTGTTAGAAATTAAAGTCCACCAAGATAACTGAGAGGGGGGGTGAATCAATTATCAGATAATTATAAATTTTATCAACTTCAATAGTATTTAACCATGTAAGAAATATAATTACCAACCATAGAAAGATATTCATACACAATGACACAATAACAAAAGATATGTTGACT
Source organism: Chamaecyparis obtusa (assembly GCA_027943335.1). Classification (NCBI taxonomy): domain Eukaryota; kingdom Viridiplantae; phylum Streptophyta; class Pinopsida; order Cupressales; family Cupressaceae; genus Chamaecyparis; species Chamaecyparis obtusa. Next base: position 183,362 of record BSBK01005229.1, read on the forward strand.
AGGGATCCTCTTGATCAAAGTGTAAACCCGATGGGAATGATTCCCACAAAAGATGCACTAATATGAGTATTCCTTGTGAAAGGATGTGTTATCTCTATTGAGCATTTAAGGTTGTCATTAGTATCTAAGGTATGTAAAGATATTGGTCGGTTACTTACAATGAGCTAATCGGTAACATAAAGCAGAACAGACTAGTCAGTAAAGTAGTATACCAAGCAACAGACAATTTATCAAGCACCAGTAGAAACCGACACCGATAGATAGTAAACACCAAGAATCATAGTATATACCAATCATTTTACATTGTGTTTACCGAGGATCACAGAAAATGACTTAGTATTCAGGAATGACACATTACTCTATGCAAACGGTTACAATGGTTTGTAAAATATTTTACCAAGATCGAGGAACATTTAATGTAATGATATTCATTAAATACAATGTATATCTTTTGTAATAGATGATCTAGGTTACTATTGTACACCGTAGATCTTAGGGTTATTACTATTGTGTAACCTAATTTTGTTTAATTGACAAAAATTGAACACTATATATTTATGTGTTCACATCATTTTTGGTGTGAACTAATATATGAAAAGGAGCACTTGAAGCTATTGCCTAAACTTCAAGTCAATTAGTTAACAGAGCAGAACAAAGAAAAGAGGTTATTAGATTGAGAAGAATTAGAGAGGGCTACCGAGTAGATTCAGAGTAGAGAGTAGATTCAGAGTAAAGATTCATCACAAGGTGATATTTTATGAGCACTTATAGATGTATTTTAGACAATTGAGTTGTCAACTAGCAAACAGTTGCATATTACTTTCTAACAATTGTAAGAGTTGTGGATAAAATCTCTTAATAGAGTAGACTTAACAGTCCTATGTAAATCTCTTAACCGAGTGCACACTTCATTAGTGTTGTTAAAATCCTATAACTAGGTAGATCTAGCTGATCTAACATGTCACTCCTAATAGGGTGAGATCACCATAAGTGATAAAAACTTGTAGCCCTAACATGAAAACCTTTTCTATCTGCAGTAGTGAAGAATTTGTGGGTGTCATCCCCACCACAGTTTTTACCTTCTTACAAGGGTTTCTGCGTTACCAAAATACTTGTGTTATGTGATTGTCATATTGATTTCATATTGGTTACTTTCATAATTTTACTAGATGATTGATTCATGCAATTAGATTCAAGTTATTTGGGTCGGTTATCATAGTTTACAGTTTTAGATCTGAAAGGTTTACAAGTAAAGTTTTTGAAGGCACTGATTCACCCCTCCCATCTCAGTACCTATCTCTCCTAATTCAAACAAGGATGGAATTTTTTAGGAGTCTTATGAAATACATTCATTACATATGAATCCCTTTTAGTAGATTTTGAATCTTTGTTAAAAGATTCTAACCCTATTAGGAGTTATGGAAGATAGAAGGACCCACTACCCAAATAGCTTCAATGGAAAGATAGCTGAACACACTATCCAACTAACCTTAAGATTACTCAATAGAATAATATCAAATATGTTACCTCCTCACTATGCCAAACCGCACTCACTGCTACACTAGATCTCAATTTCATATCTTTGTACTTTGCATGTCTTCCTTCACAATTCGCTTTCACAACTTCATTGGCTCTTTTCTTCACTTCATGAATATATTCACATTCAAAAATATATTTCTTACACATTAAAACAAGGAAAAACATTCCTTCCTTTATACCACACTCAAATAATTACAAATGAGTCAGCACACAATTACAAAATAAAAGTTTCCACATGCTACATCAAAATTACACAAAACTGTCAGCTTCCAAATACAATAAATCTTCACTCATGCGACCTCAAAGTTTGCATTGTCATCCACATCACTATCAATGTTTCTCAAACTTACCTTTAACTATGCAAAACTAGATTCCATCCCAATTTGGAGATATCATCTGATTTCCACAAACCGCTACTCAGGAACACTGCCTGGATACTGCTTTCACCAAAATGCTCATAACTTCCATGAATAAATGAATAACTATATGCACTCTTAACCATAGACATATAACATATCAAATAATATAACCTCAACATCACATATCTCCAACTACAATATCCCATGTGCGCTAATCAAAACACTATCTACTTCTCTGCGAGTCTCCAAAAGATCACTGTGTTGACATCAATGACAATCATAGTCATGAATGCAACAACAACTGCTATAGAATGACTACCAAGCATTCATTCCTAACATTAACCCTAACCCATTCCAAGTGGGACAAGAGGGCGATGATAGTCAATGATATCTTTCAGCAAGATGTTAGGTTGGTAGCAATGTTGTTGGGTTATAAGTTGTTTCATAGTAGAAGACCAAATTCTATATCAATTGGTGTTGTCATGATGGCCTACAGGATGGTTAAGGAAAATAATAAGTATAACCTCTGCAAAGTACTTGCACAATAGTTCCTTGATAATGTAAAAGTGATAAAGAAAGATAGGACTAAAGCATTTAGGTTTGGGTCCTTGTTAGTTCACATGTGTATTCATATTATTCATAAGTTTTGGGACATGCATCCTAGGGCATGGAAGGATAATGTACCCACTAGAATTCAGATTTCAGAGTACTACTGAAGACAAGATAAGAATTGGGTTGATGGTGAACTATTTTCCATGACAAAGATACTACAGAGGTAGATGAAAAAAAGATATAGGATACTGGAAAACATAGTTGAAAAGTATGAGGACACCATCTATTTCATGATTGAAACTGATTGTGTTTTCTTTGAGGCAATAGAACCAAGAATGAAATGGTGTTATCCTATGGGATATGAAGTAAGTGCCCAGATTCTAACCATGTCGGTAGAGCATGTACTAGTAGAAAAAATAGACCCTACCCAAGAAATATGGGGAACATATAGGGAGAAGTATGAAAAATTTAGAGAAGAGCAAGAGAAGGTAACAAGGAAAAGGAAAGTCAAAAAAATTGTTGAAGATATCACTGTGAAGGTAGGAATCACTAAAAGGAAGTTGATAGACATGAGAAATAAGATGGAAGCATCTTCGATCATTATTGGCATGTGATATTTTAGAGTACTGGAAATCATCTAAGGGTTGTCATTCATGGAAACACTTATGATAGTGTGACCGCATGTTGTGGAGATAGCCACTGGATTTATAGTCATGTAAATGACTAAGTCTAGAATTAGGAAAATAGGGTATAGTGCCACAGTTTTGGATAGCGATGAAGAAAAACAAGGTATTATGGCTTGTGAAGTTAATTGGAGGTATTTTGGGATATGTACATGCTTTAGTTAAGATTGCATGAGTTTTGGATAGCTGGTGTGTAAGATACAGTGTTCGGAAGGTGTGCGAAGATAGTAAAATAGTATATTAGAGTACATGAACAGTTGTGAATATTAAGGAAAGTATAATGGATATGGTAATGTGATAAGACTTGTAAATAAAGTATAGTGCCAACTCTTTGGTTATATAAGAGTGCCAACTCCATTTATATCATTTGTACAAGTTTCTATTATGTTTTGTATGACAATTGTGGAGCCAACTGGAAGGCTAATTTTATATAAATATAGATTGCTTTTGTGAAAGAAAGATATGGATGGAAATAGATAACAAGTTTGCAAAATAGATTAGCAAAATTCAGATGCAAGATCAATAAGAGGTTGAGCTACAACTAGAACTATCTAAGCAAGATAAGTGCTTTTATTATTCCCCTTTTGAGAACTATTTTTGGGACACTTTTTGATTGTAAAGGAAATGTGTTCACCACCTTTAACCATGTTTTTTGTATGCCCCTAATAGGGTTTTTGTAATCCTCTAACAAGGAAATGTACTATGTAATAATTATCTCTTAACAGGGCTAGGACTCCTAATAGGGACATTATATTTTAGTACATATTTGTGGGTACCATCCCCACCAGGGTTTTCCCTTTAACCAGAGTTTCCTTAAGAAAAAATCATAATGTCATGAGTAATGTGTTATGCTTATCTGTTCTTTTCATTTTTTCATTACTTTGGATTGTTTATAATTGTTTGAAGTTAAAATCAAAGTTTTGTAATACTGATTCACCCACTCAGTATTACCTAATCCTAACAATTGGTATCAGAGTTGTTGGCCCTTTGAGAGAAAGCTTAGCAGCTTAAGGGAGATCACAATGGATTCAAAAGACTTTAAAGTAAACTTTGAAGCTGCACTTGAGGATCTAGATAAGATGAAATTTGAAAATGGTGAACTAAAATTTAAATTAAGAAGAGCATAAGTTTTCATGAGGGAACTCATAGAACAACTTCTGACTGTAAAAGATTAGAGACAAGACTGTTGGCATTAAGTAGAATTGCCACTAGTGACAACACTTATTTGCATTCTCAGTGCAAACCGAGCAGAACAGTGCAAACTGAGCAGAACAGTGCAAACCGAGCAGAACAATGCAAACTGAGCAGAACAGTGCAAACCGAGTAGAATAGTACAAACCGAGCAGAACAGTGCAAACTGAGCAGAACAGTGCAAACCGAGTAGAACAGTGCAAACTGAGCAGAATAGTGCAAACCGAGCAAACCGAGCAGAACAGTGCAAACCAAGCAGAACAGTGCAAACCGAGCAGAACAGTGCAAACCGAGCAGGATAGTATAAACTGAGTAACATTGTGTCTACCGAGTCACCAGTATTTACTGAGTTCAAAACCTACCGAGTGGTTAGTATGAACCATGCCTTCACTTCTACTGAGTGCATGATGATGCCGAGTAATGCAGTGGATGCCAAGTATCAGAAAGTCACCGAGTTAGTTTGCAGAAACCGTGTAACCATACTTGGGCCGACTTAGTGGCACTTATGTTTATTTGTCAAGCCAACTTTGTAATTGTAATTAATTGTTTAGACTTGTATATAAACAATTTTGTAAAGATGTCAAGATGTAATTATATGAGTATGTATGTGAATAAAAAGAAAAGGCAGAGATAAGCGAATTACAAAGGGCTACAACAGTATAGGGAACAGCAAAGACAAATTCATCACAGAAGGTGATCAGTACATTCAGCAAATCTCAATCAGCAATCCAGTTGCAAAGCAAGAGATCTACTATTTCATCCTAACAGGTGAATCAGTACTAAAATCCTTTAACTAGGTAGACTTAACAGTCTGTTGTAAAATCTCTTTACCGAGTGCATACTTCATTGTATGTTTGTAAATCCTTTAACAAGGTGGATTTAGCAGTCCTTATTGCTCCTAACAGGGCAGATCATCAGAAGTGATCAAATTGTAAGCCTTAACCGGCAAACTTTATTCTGCAGTACTAAAGCTTTGTGGGTTTCATCCCCACCCTAGTTTTACTTTCTTTTTGGAAGGTTTCTAGGTAACCAAATCTATTTGTCACTGTTGTGAATGTTTTTAAGTTTCATGCTTTCTATATGCATAATGAAAAAGTGAACTATATGCTAATACATCTGTAATTGTAAGAAAATTCAAAGTTACTGATTCACCCCTCCCCTCTCAGTAACTCGGTTAATCCCTGAATATTTCCAACAATTGGTATCAGAGCATTGTTGGTTCTCAAGATAAAGCTTAACTATCTTGAGCAAAGATCCAGGAAAATGGAGGTATTCAAACTGAACAAGGTGATTGAAAATGAAAAGCTAGATCTGGAAATGGCCATAGCTAAACTCAAGGAAGCAAAAGAACATCTTTCCCAATCCCTAAGAAGAAGGAAGGAACTTTCAAATCAGATGAATGATCAGAATTACATTGAAGAAAAGGTTGAAGATCTTTTTCCCTCAAATAGCTCAGATGAAGCAAACAATGCTGTCAAAGAACTCCTAGAAAAGAATGGGTCTCTGCAGGAAGAAGTGAGAAAATTAAAAAGAGAACAAGAGCTACACTAAACAAGATTTTGTGAGATCTTAGAACAAAGAAACAAGTTGAAAGATGAATTATATGGAAGGAACAATGAAGTTCAAAATAAAACCCTTCAGCTAGAAAACCTAATTGATCAGATCTCCCATACAAATGAGGAAATTCTGAATCTAAGATCAGAGATAGAAAACACAAGAGAAGAACTAAGATCTGAAAAGGAAATCAATCTAAGATTGGTGGATGACCTCAACGCTGAAAAACAAATCAATGAAGGAATGCTGAAAAGCCAAGAAGACTTGAATCAGCTGTATGAGCAAAATCTGCATAGGCAGAAAGGAAAAGCAGGACTTGGATACAAAGGAGAAGGTGAATCCTCTAAGCAAGGTACTCAAAGAAATCAAAAACCTACTTGTAATCATTGTGGTAAAATAGGACATACTTCAAATAAATGTTGGAACAATGAAAAAGTAGAATTCAATGGAAAATGTTACAACTGCAATCAACATGGTCACAAAGCAAATAAATGCAGGGAAAAACCTAGATTCAGAGGTAATTGTCACAAGTGCAACCAACAAGGTCACAAAGCATCCGAGTGCAGATCCAAGACATTCAATCCAGCAGAACAAATTATGAAAGCAATGTTTGGATGGGACTACAACACCTGGTGTAGATGTCATTACTATGGAGAATATGGACACATTGGCATGAACTACATAAAACATCATCTAAGGAAAAGAGATACTACCGTAAGATGCTTCAAATGCACTAAACTCGGTCACATAGCTAGAAACTGCATGAATGCTAGTGAAGTTGAAGATGGAAAGAAGAATGAAGCAACTAAGGTTAGGAAACAGGTGAGACAAAAGTGGATTCCTAAATCTACCGAGCAAACCAGTCCAAGTAATGGAATGGGTGGCTCTACCGACTTAAAATAAATTTCCAAGAAAGCACTGGAGCTGTATTCTCCTAGAAAAACTCCAAGCAGTTCCAGAACCAAATTAAAAGAAAGATCTAAATCAGCATACAAGATGCAGTAAGATCACAGGAAGGTCGGTATTAGTTTTTACTGAACAAGGTCGGTATTAGTCTTTATCGAGCAAGGTCGGAGCAATATGAATTCTTGAGTTTAGCGAGTTGTGAAGTCTTCACCAAGCAATTAATTCTTAGTGGGTGACAGTCTGTCAGAATTCATACCCTAATTTGTACTGAGCATTAATCAGAGAGTTGTAAACAAAAGGCAAGAAATCAAACTCATTTCTCACTACAAATTTTAGCACTTTGAGAGCAAAAAACTTCAAGAGCAATCCAACGACTCAAATACCTTTTGCGAAAAGAATTTTCTGTGAGCTACCATGGCATCATCCAGCACTTCAGCGAAGAAAGGATCTGATATGTTAGTCCAAGGGGAATGGAAAGCACCAAATTTCAAGATCGTGCCCACAATTGCAGTAGCCCTAGACCTGAACCGAGCTCAATCTCAGATTCCTCCTAAGGTACTACTTATTAACGATATTCGCAATCATTTCAATTGTACAATTCATGAAATAGGAAACCTAGAACTAGATACTGTGCGTGAAGAACTGTGTGTGGATGGTATTCTAAAACCTGAGCACAAACATCTGGAAGATAAGGGATTAGTTCACATTGCACATTTGCCTCGAAACTTTCGGGATAAATGGGTTAGATACATTCTCAGCCGTATACATGATGGCAAGATTTGGCTGGAGCAACCCATAGAGATCACCAAGAAGATGATTCATCAAATCATCGGTCTTCCCATGTTGAACAAAGCAAAAACTACCAAAACCCTAGGTCGGTTGGAACTGGAAAAGAAAACCCTAGCCGAATGGGATGGTAGAGGCATGAAAGTTAGCAGCATTACCGATGCTGAACTAAAGTTTGGTACACACATTATTGCCCATAAGATATACAGTTCTAGTTGACAGAATAGTGTCTCCTATGAAGCTATTGACCTAGCATACAAAGTGGTCAAGAACAACTTATCATTTGATTTTGCAGATTTATTGTTAAAATAGTTTAACAAGAACATGGAAAGCATTCAAACTTCCAAAAACAATCCATGTAAGTTTGGATCCCTAACAGTCTATTTATTCTTCTATGTTCAAAAGTTCTTCCCTTCCAAAGGAAAAGTTGTATGGAGAAAAGATGTGCCAGCACTTTATGAAATAAATGAATACATCTCAGAAATGGGTGAAAATTTTGAAAGTATAATGGACAGTTATTTTGAGTCCTTCAAAGAGAAGATGAATGATAGATTCTGGATTCCACAGAAGTTGGTGGAGGATTACAAGGATGACATTTGTTTCATGGTAGACTGTGACAATGTATATATTCAAGCAGCTAAACCAAGGATTGTATATGTAAAACCTCTTCCTTATGAGGTAAATATTGATGAAACCAAGAATATCATTGAAGCCCTTCTTAATTAGCCTATTAATCCCAAAGCTCCATATTTTGGAACATATGATGAAGAAAAGGTAAGAATTGAATTAAGCATAAAACTTCCACAGGCGGTAAACAAAGGAAAGAAGAGGATAGCCAAAATGCAAATGCTAACCGAGGACAAAGAAGATATCGATGAAGAAGAAAAGGAAAAGGATGAGAAAATGAAGGAACCAGAACCTGCAAAGAAGAAAGGAAAGGTTTTTATCACTAAGGCACCTAACCCTCCCACTGCTGTATTTACAAGGAGAAGTGCAAGAGGTAAGGCAGATAAAGATAAGGCAGACAAAGACATAGTATTCAAAAGGCCTCCTCTAAACTTTCAAGAGAGGATCAAACTTTTTAGAGATGGATCAGGATCTGGAGTAAGTAACATAAAATCTTTTAAATATGAAACCAGATTGGAAATAGAACAGAAGGAAATAGAAGATGCTGTTATTGAAAAGATGGGACAGTGGAAATACTCTCCTGATGAAATAGCCCCACAGGTTCCAGCTGTCTTATTAAATCCAATAAAAATGAGGTGGAGCAATGCAAAGTAAACTATGATAGACATATTTGATCAAACCCTGAGATAGTTAATGCTGAGCTTGAAAAATGATGAAATAAAGAAGGCATTAAAAGAAAATGAAAATAAGATGACACTGAGGTTCAATACTTGTTTGATTCTGATCAACAATATCGAATCGGTTGTGAAGGCTACAAATGCTACATGGAAGAACATATACCATCTTCAACAACCGAGTATTGAAACAGTAATAATAAAAGATATTAAAGATGACAGTGATGAACAAGAAGAAGCCACTGAGGTAGATGATACTGTGAGGATAGCAGCAGAAGTCATTGCATCCCTTCCTACCTCTCCAGTAAAAGTTTCTACATCTAGCCCAGAGACACCTTCAAGCATGGTTGTGACAACTTCAAATTTTGTCCAATCACCTATAGCAACAACAGAAGCAACCACCATTTCTTCTACCAAGTTGCAGTCTCCTTTTTCATCAAGTTTTCCAGTAGTAAGTATTCCAGTTTTTGATTCTACAAGTGTAAATATTTTAAGTTCTCTAGTAGACAGTGTGCCAGTCTCTATAGCCAGTCCAACTATGTCTATTGTCACTACTACTAAGGCATTAAGTACAGATAAGCCTAAGGCTCTACTGAGTATAAAATTTTTGGGTAAGAATATAGTAGAGGATATAGACCTAGATGAAGAAATAGAGATTCCAACATTAGATTTTGCAAATCTATCAGCGGACCAAATGCAAAATATAGGTGAAATCCTCTAAAGGAAAGCAAAGAAAAAGAAGCTTAAAGAGGAGAGAGACAAGGAATATCAAATCATTAAAGATGCTAAAGACATTTTGTCTGATGCATTAGGCATTAAAGTAGACTCCTCTCAGCATGTTTTGCTACAATTAGCTAAAGTAGTAAATAAATACAATGAGGACTCATCTGGGATAGAAAAGTTAGTTGAAAGAGCCGAGAAGAGATTCAACAATAAAGTGCTTGAGCACATTGCTCATCACATAGCTATTAATCAAGTGGAATTGTCTTCAGATTTGTCAAATATTGAATCTACCTATTCAAATATCACCTCTCTTTTGGCCAGACTGTGCAATATTGCCGAGTTCACAAAGGATGTTAAGGATAAAATGAATAAAATGGATGAGGATATGAAGATTAGCATACAGAAGCTGCAACTTGAACCAAGTTCAAGTTCTGCTCATCACATGAAAGTCTCATACCTATCAAATATGCAGTCAGATCTACTAAAAGAAGACACAAGGATTCGGTCCACACTGCTAGACATCCAGAACATGATCCTTCCCATCATGAATACAATGTATAAGCACATTGAACATTCCAAAACATTGATCCATGACAATCAGTTCTCTATAGCAGATCACATGATTGAACTCTCTGCAGAAGTCCAAATTGCAATCCAAACATGCAAGATTCTGCAAGAAAATTGGGACAGAACCCTGGCACTAATCATGAAGGTACATTCTGACTTTCTATCAAATTTTGGATTCTCTCTGTAAATCACTTGTATATACACCTTTGGCATTATCGTCAAAAAGGGGAAGATATATATAGAAGGAGATTTGTATATAGAAAAAGTTAGCACATTGAAAGGGGGAGATAATGTATAATGCTCTATGACAAAGACAAATTTTAAAAAAAAATCAATAAGTGTATATAAGTTTTGAGCAATAAGTGTTTTTGTCACTAATGCCAAAGGGGGAGATTGTTGACATTAAGTAGAATTGCCACTAGTGACAACACTTATTTGCATGCTCAGTGCAAACTGAGCAGAACAGTGCAAACCGAGCAGAATAGTGCAAACTGAGCAGAATAGTGCAAACCGAGCAGAACAGTGCAAACCGAGCAGAACAGTGCAAACCGAGCAGAACAGTGCAAACTAAGCAGAATAGTGCAAACTGAGCAGAATAGTGCAAACCGAGCAGAATAGTGCAAACCGAGCAGAACAGTGCAAACCGAGCAGAACAGTGCAAACCAAGCAGGACAGTATAAACCGAGTAACATTGTGTCTACTGAGTCACCAGTATTTACCGAGTTCAAAACCTACTTAGTGGTTAGTATGAACCGTGCCTTCACTTCTACCGAGTGCATGATGATGCTGAGTAATGTAGTGGATGCCGAGTATCAGAAAGTCACCGAGTTAGTTTGCAGAAACCGTGTAACCATACTTGGGCTGACTTAGTGGCACTTATGTTTATTTGTCAAGCCGACTTTGTAATTGTAATTAATTGTTTAGACTTGTATATAAACAATGTTGTAAAGATGTCAAGATGTAATTATATGAGTATGTATGTGAATAAAAAGAAAAGGCAGAGATAAGCGAATTACAAAGGGCTACAGCAGTATAGGGAACAACAAAGACAAATTCATCACAGAAGGTGATCAGTACATTCAGCGAATCTCAATTAGCAATCCAGTTGCAAAGCAAGAGATCTACTGTTTCATCCTAACAGGTGAATCAGTACTAAAATCCTTTAACCAGGTAGACTTAACAGTCTGTTGTAAAATCTCTTTACCGAGTGCATACTTCATTGTATGTTTGTAAATCTTTTAACAAGGTGGATTTAGCAATCCTTATTGCTCCTAACAGGGTAGATCATCAGAAGTGATCAAATTGTAAGCCTTAACCGGCCAACTTTATTCTGCAGTACTAAAGCTTTGTGGGTTTCATCCCCACCCTAGTTTTACTTTCTTTTTGGAAGGTTTCTGGGTAACCAAATCTATGTGTCACTGTTGTGAATGTTTTTAAGTTTCATGCTTTCTATATGCATAATGAAAAAGTGAACTATATGCTAATACATCGGTAATTGTAAGAAAATTCGAAGTTACTGATTCATCCCTCCCCTCTCAGTAACTCGGTTAATCCTTGAATATTTCCAACAAAGACCTTATGGAGAAGATCAAAGAAAGTTCTGATAATGACACATCAGACAAAGTAAAGGTTCTAAAGCAAGAAAAAGAACAAATCAATCTCTTGATGATCAAAGCGATTCAACATGAGAAGGATGAAAGAAACAAAGTTGAAGAGTCGCTAAAAAAAGCCAACCTTTAGATAGAAAATATGAAGACTGAACTTGACCATTACAAAGATAAATACCAGGAATTGGATAATTACAATCATATCATCAAAGGTGAACTCACTCAATCTAGACTACTCATTGAGGAGTTACACATGAGAAATGAGAAGAATAACAAACAAAGAACCAAAAGTGACACAAGTGGACCCAATGAAGCTAGAAGTTCAAAAACTCAAGAAGAACCAAATAAAGCTAAGATTGAGGAAATATCTATACCAAATGAAAGACCTACAAATAAAGATTCTAGAGAACAATTCAGACCCTTCAGAGGTAGATGCTTTAGATGCAACAAAATTGGTCACATGAAAAGAGACTACAGAAGTAATGGTAATTCTAAACCCTTTACCAGATACTGTTTTAATTTCTATGAGTATGGACACAAAAAGGTAGATTGTAGAAAACCTGATCAATCTAGGTATAAGAAAGATTATATCAGAGAAGAAACTGCAACCAAAATTATATGTTAGAGGTGCAATAAATTTGGACACACAACAAGGTACTGTAAGCTGCAAACTAGCCAAGACAAAAGAAGACCACCCATATGCTACAAATGCAATATTCCAGGTCACATTGTGAAGTTTTGTAAATATAATGGAGATAACAACAAAAGAGGACCAAGAAGACCTAATGAACAAGAAACACCACCACCTATAGTCATAAGGAAGAATATTAGTGACAGTGGTAAAAGTCTAAATGATTACATGAGTGAAAAAAAGAAGGTAGAAAATGAAAAGATATGGCAAGTAAAAGTTCTAAACAAGGAAGTGGTTCAGGGAGAGACAGCTTGTGATGCTGTGTCTTTGCATCATGAATTTTTTGAGCCATTAGCCTAGAAGGCCTCATGGCCTCATGGGGAGTAGTGGATGCAAACAACATAATTTATCTAGCCCCTATATAAGTAGAGTAATCTCATGCGAGCTTGAGTATGATGTGTACAGATGTTTTCAAATTTTTGGTTGAGATCACAGCACTTGAAGATCCATCTTCTATGTTCATGAGTTTTGCATTGATTAGATGGCATGAGAAGTTGAGCTACATGTGTTTAATGCACACACTCAACTTTTGAAGGATAAAAGACTTGAGAAACCTCATTTACACACCATTTGTTGATCAGTGACTAATGAGAGAAGAAGTGTGGAAGAAGAGAAACAAACGAGCTAAGTGATTTTAGCATTTGCATGAAACCAAGCATCAGATTCAAGTGTTAAGGTATTTAGACCCAATATTTCATAGTATTCATGGATGCACCAGTGATATATGATGTTGTAGATAGACCTAGGTTTAAATTCAAGCGGCATCCATACAAATCCTGTGAAGATGATTTAGAAGGGGTGCTTTCTCAAATCCCCGTAGGTGTGTTGCACATAGAAGATATTAGGGCATATATTCACTACAAGTATGAGATGAATGGGGATGTTAGCATCTATAGTGAGTTACAAAAAATGATAGAAGTTGATGAATTCTTTGCAGAAGAATTTAAACATCTAAAGGATCAATCAATCTTTAAGTTAACATGTCTAGCAGAATTCTCAAAGGTCAAATGGTTTAAAATCATTCTCAGTAGAATTCATGACCATTTTTTGTTGATTGGTGAGCAACCTAAAAAAAATTGTGCACAAATGATTCATGAGATCATAGGTATTGACAATGACGTAGCCCTACCTGTGGCAGAGAAAAACCCAAAGAAATAGGTGGAAACCCTAACTCATTCTAAATGGGATAAGAGAGGGATGATAGTAAATGACATATACTTACAAGAAGTTAGATTAGTGGCAATGTTGCTAGGATACAAATTATTTCACAGCAACAGATCAAACTTTGTTTCTACTGGAGTTATCATGATGGCCTATAGAATGGTCAAGGAAAACAAGCAGTATAATCTTTGTGAAGTATTGGCACAATAATTTCTGGATAATATCAAGATTATTAAGAAAGACAAATCCAAAGCGTTTAGGTTTGGATCACTACTAGTTCACATGTATATTCAAGTAGTTCATAACTATCCTAACATGCATCCTAGAGAATGGAAAAGAGATGTACCCACTGGAATTCAAATAGCAGAAAGCTATAGAAGGTAGAAGAAGGACTGGGTAGATGGTGAATTGTTTGCTATGACAAAAATACTACAAAGACAAATGAAAGAAAGGTACAGGATACCAAAAGAGTTAGTGGAAAAATATGAAGACACCATATGCTTCATGGTTGAAACAAATTGTGTTTGCTTTGAGACAGTAGAGCCTAGAACCAAGTGGTGCTATCCCATGGGATATGAAGTAGGTGATGAAGTACGAACCATGCAAGTAGAGCATGTACTTGATGAACTACAATTGATTTGGAACCTAATTAAAGAATCTGTGATTAAAGATCATTCAGGAGCTTCTGATTAGATATGGAATATGATTAAAATTAGTATTATGTTATCATTGATGTCAACTAATTTGACAACACTTATCTTGTAAGCTACTATACCGAGATATCTGAAGAAAGGTGAAAGAGATGAAGAACAAAAATATCTACATGAGGAAGATGTATTTGACAGATGAGGATAAGGAATACATTGAGTAACTTATTGACAAGTCTATGACCTTATGATATTGAATTTATTGTGTTGCATTCATCTATGATGAAGAATAGACCTGAAAGACACAAAGTAGTGTTGTTGGTAAATGAAGCATTTCAATATACACCGACGGAGTGTAGTGTATACCAAGCATAGTGTTAACTAAGCTTGTATTCACCAATGCATTTCTTTGTTAACCAAGCAGAATAGAAAGGAATTAAATGATCAAGTTTAGCCGATAAGATTGATGAGCTAGAAAGTGTATAAAATCTAGATAATGGATAATGTTTGTTATGAAGATCGATGACTAACATAATTAAAGGAAGATCTAATGGAGCAGATTGAAACATGTTAATGACACATCAGCCGAGGAAGCTTAAAGTGGAAAAATCAACGAAGATGATCAAGCGGCAAAATCTAATTGAGGAGAAGAAAATGTTTTTACATGTCTATATAAGAGACTGATGATTTCATAATGAATATGGCCGGAAGAAGAAGATACTGCAGAGTTATCACGTGAAAAAGCTTCATGCATTCTGATCATACTAGTTAGTGAGAACCAAGCTGTAGAAAAATTACCGAGCTATAGAGAGTAATTACCGACGGATAGTAAGTTGATATATTGTTGAATCTAAAGTGTTATATTAATCAAAAGGATTTGTATGAGCAAAATATTAGTCTATAATCTGCAATTGAAGTTGTATTACGACAGATCATCTACTATTAAATATTTAACCATTGTACATAGTCAAATCTCTTAACCAAGTGGACTATAAAGTCTTTTATGTATCATTCATAGAATGAACATTGTTATCCTATCAACCCCATAGCGAATGTTGGTTGGACAATAACGGTTGGTCTAAAATCCTCTAACAAAGTCATAGCTAACAGTGTGTTTGTAACCTTTAACAGGGTTGGGTCTTCATCGACCTCACTTTAGAAGAGTGAATATTTTGAGTTGTTGGTCCCTAGTGGTTTTTCCCTCCATAGGGTTTCCACATTAAATGATGCAGGAGCATCCTGGGTGTAAGAGCAATCTTGCATCACCCAAAAAAATATTTCTATTTTTATATTCAATAAGGGTTATTTTGTGCAGAGCTGCTATTTATGGAAAGTTACTATTTTTGGTAATTTTCGTATGTGCTCAGAATGATCTGATTTCTTTCTTGGAGGTCGATTTTGGTCATACAAGTCTGCCAGTAAAGTTTCATTGCCAGATCAAGTGTATATTGGAAGATATTGAAGATTTTCAGTATTGGCAGCGGGGGACAGAAACTTTGAACTCAGTTTTGAAGGCTTTAGAGGCCCCGGATGAGGTCGAATTTTGGGCTGAATGAAGCTTGCTTAATTCAGGTGTTGTAGAGCTCCTTGCGCCCTTTCCGAAATGGGGTTACAATAGTCAATCGGGTCAATTGGTGATGACTTATGGTCTTCGGAAGTTGGGTCACTTGAAATGGCGGAAAATGATTTTTCTTCAAAATTTCTGTTCGGGTTTCAAAATTTATTTTGAGCCGACTATGATGTAATGAAATGTAAAATAAAAATAATTCTAAGTTTGGTCGGCCTTATTGGCTAAAATTCTGGAACCTTCCCAGGCGGTGGATAATTGCCTATATAAGGAAGGCTGTATTATTGTCTTAGGTAGTTCAGAATAGTTCTGGGTAGTAGATCTGGGTATTGATTCGAGGCTTTGTTCTACAGAATATTGTAAGGGAATGCCCATGTGGCTTTGCATATTGTAATTCTGAAAGTTTGTAATTCCACATTTGTGGAGATAATAAGAAGCCAATTTTCTGTTCTTGCATATTGTTGTTGTTTCTCTATTTCTGTTATGTGTTTGTGGTATTAAGGGGAGCACCCTTCATCAAGTGGTATCAGAGCAGGAGTTCTTGAGTGTGTAAACAGATCGCCGACTGTGAGGCAGTTTGCACCAGGACCGTGGCTAGGGTTTCAGCGCTCATCGCGAAAATGCCTCCACGAAGGGAACGTGGCGGAAGAGATGGTGTTGTAACACCTGAGGTTAGAGAGCTGCAGAGACAAGTGCGAGCATTGCAAGAAGAGATTCGCAGAGGAATGAATCTTAATGTCAGAGACGAAAGCGAGGATGAAACCGAAGAAGAATATCAAGAAGGAGAAGTTGAAATTGTGAACCAGGAGGAAGAAAGACTTTTTCGGGCGATTTCCAAGATTGGGAAAAGACCTAAGATTGAGGTTCCTACATTTTCTGGAAATCTTAACCCAGAGGAATTGATTGACTGGATCAATGAATGTGAGGAGTATTTTGAGTATGAAGATGTTGAGGATCCTGATAGGGTCAAATTTGCGAAGGCCAGACTGAAAGGTCATGCGAAGATCTGGTGGCAAGAAATTCAATTGGAGCGAAATAGAAGAGGGAAAGATAAAATCACAAGATGGGATCGGATGGTGGAAAAATTGAAGCGACAGTTCACTCCTGTTGATTATGAATTTGACTTACTGAAGAAAATGCAAAGTTTGAAGCAAGCAGGAAAATCTGTTCAGGAGTATACAGAGGAGTTCTATCGACTCCTCATCAGAATAGGCCATGCCGAAGCTGATAAGGAGAAAGTTGCCCGATACCTTAATGGGTTAAGGCCAAGCATCCAGGAGGAGTTGAATCTGGTTCGAATGAACAGTATTGAGGAGGCATACCAATTTGCCCTAAAAGTAGAGGAAAAGCTAAACAAGAAGTTTGAGAGCAGATAAAACGGAAGAGGTCGCGGTGGATGATCTGGTGGACGGTCATATGGTGGCCGCAATGAGGATTCGAAAAAGAAGGATGAGGCCAGTAGTAGTCAGAATCAGCGAGGAAATAATTCCAATCGCTTCCAGGATCAGAATAATAGAGATCAGAGAGGAAGAGGAAGAGGACAAGGATCTGGAAGAGGTGACTTCCGTGGAACATGTTTTCACTATGGAGAAGAAGGTCATAGGGCATTTGAATGTCCTCAGCGCCAAGGCAGAACGGACAGGAGAAATGAAGGCCAGGCCAGAGTTGCACATGTAGATGAAGATGCCAGATCATCAAATTCTGAAGATGCTGAAAGAGGAGAAACGTTGATTAACAGAAGAGTCCTGTTGAGTGGTGAGAATGAACCTGAGCAAAGGAGGAGCCTGTTTCGCACCAGGTGCAAGTGTGAAGGTAAATGTTGTGATGTGATCATTGATAGTGGAAGCACTGACAATTTGGTGTCAGAAGAGATGGTGACAAAGTTGAAGCTCAAGAGACAGAAACACCCACATCCATATCGGATTGCCTGGGTACAGGATGACCACAAGGTCATGGTCAATGAACAATGCCTGGTGAAGTTCAAGATTGGCGGATACCAAGATGAGGTATTGTGTGATATCATATCTATGGATGCATGTCATATGTTGTTGGGTAGACCATGGCAGTTTGACAGATGTGCTGTATACGATGGCCGTGCGAATACCTATTCCCTGACAAAGGATGGAGTGCGGCATAAGCTAAAGCCATTGAAGGAGACTGAAGAAAAGGTATGTGGTAATGCAAGGATAACTTTTGTTGATGGAAGAAATTTCCTAGATGGTATGAGGCATGAGCATGTATGTTTTGCTTTAATTCCAAAAGCTGGTAAAGAGGAAGTAGAAGATGTTCCTGTAGAAGTTGCAGATTTGTTGAATGAGTTTCAGGATATTATATCCGATAACGTGCCTGATGGATTACCACCAGTCAGGAAGATCAGTCATCAGATGGACTTGATCCCAGGAGCGAGTTTGCCGAATAAGGCAGCACACAGAATGACACCTGCAGAAAGTGAGGAGTTGAACAGACAAGTACATGAATTGTTACAGAAAGGATTGATCCGTGAGAGTCTGAGTCCCTGTGCTGTACCAACGGTATTAGCATCAAAGAAGAATGGAGAATGGAGGATATGTACAGATTCCAGAGCAATAAACAAGATCACAATCAAGTATAGGTTTCCATTGCCACGAATGGATGATATTATGGACTGTTTGAGTGGAGCTGTGTATTTCTCAAAGATAGATCTAAAAAGTGGATATCATCAGATTCGGATCAGAGAAGGAGATGAATGGAAGACTGCCTTCAAGACAAAGGAAGGACTATATGAGTGGTTAGTCATGCCTTTTGGGCTAACCAATGCACCGAGCACTTTCATGCGGCTCATGAACGAGGTTCTGAAAGAATTTCTGGGTAAGTTTGTCATTGTTTACCTAGATGATATTTTGATCTTTAGTAAGACATTTGAGGAGCATATGATGCATATTCGTATGGTATTTGAGAAGCTGCGAGAAGAGAAATTGTTGATTAATTTGAAGAAGTGCAGTTTTGTGAAGAAAGAGTTAGTGTATTTGGGATTCGTAGTTTCAGTAGAAGGTCTAAAAATGGACCCAGAGAAGGTACAGGCTATCCTTGAATGGCCTACTCCAAGGAGTGCTACTGAGGTAAGATCTTTTCATGGTTTGGCTAGCTTTTACAGAAATTTTATCAGAAATTTTAGCAGTATTTGTGGACCCTTGACTGAAACAATGAGAGGGGATAGAAAAGAGTTTAAGTGGACTAATGGGGCAGAAAAGAGTTTTCAATTGTTGAAACAAAAAGTTACAGAACAACTTGTTTTAGCACTTCCAGATTTTAATAAGGTGTTTCAAGTAGATTGTGATGCTAGTGGTACTGCAATAGGAGCTGTTATGAGCCAAGAAGGTAAACCTGTTGCTTATTTCAGTGAGAAGTTAAATGATGCCAAGAGGAAATATTCTGTTTATGATCAGGAATTTTATGCTATAGTTCAGGCATTAAAGAAGTGGAGACATTATCTGCTTCCTAAAGAGTTTGTTTTGTATACTGATCATCAAGCTTTGCAATATTTGAATAGTCGAGGAAAGTTGAATCAAAGGCATTTGAAATAGGTTGAATTTTTGCAGAGTTATACATTTGTTTTGAAACACAAGAGTGGAAAGTCTAATAGGGTTGCAGATGCTCTTAGCAAAAGGCAACTACTGCTGACAGAAATGCAGATTGAAGTGGTTGGGTTCAAGGAGCTCAAGAATTTCTATCCAGAGGATCCTGATTTTGGTGAAACTTGGAAAGCTTGTAAAGAACCTGTTACTCTAGACAGGACGAAATGGTTGGATTTCATCATTCAGGATGATATGCTATTCAGAGGGAGTCAGTTGTGCATTCCACGAAGTTCTATGAGGGAGAATCTCATCAAGGAGAAGCATAGCGGAGGATTGGCTGGACATTTTGGTCGTGACAAAACCCTTTCTTTGGTTAGTGAGAATTATTATTGGCCACAATTGCAGCAAGATGTGAAGAAGTTTGTACAGAGTTGCAGAGTATGTCAGATGGCGAAAGGAGTGAAGCAGAATACAGGGTTGTATCAGCCATTACCTATACCAGAGAAGCCTTGGGAGGATATCAGCATGGACTTTGTTCTTGGTTTACCGAGGACTCAGCGGGGACACGATTCAATTTTTGTGGGAGTTGACAGATTTTCAAAGATGGCACATTTCATTCCCTGCAGGAAGACTAATGATGCTGTTCATGTAGCAGAATTGTTTTTCAGAGAAGTAGTGAGACTTCATGGTTTGCCAAAGACCATAGTTTCAGATCGGGACACTAAGTTTGTTGGATATTTCTGGCGTACGTTGTGGAAGAAGTTGAAGACAGATTTGAAGTTTAGTTCATCACATCATCCACAGACTGATGGACAGACATAGGTGGTGAATAGGAGTTTGGGAAATTTGCTGAGATGTTTGGTTGGAGATAAGCCAACAGGATGGGATTTGATTTTACCACAGGCGGAATTTGTATACAATAATTCTGTCAACAGGAGCACTGGTAAATCACCATTCCAGATTGTATATGGAAGTAGTCCAAGAAATGCATCTAAATTGAGGAAGATAGATAAAGGAGAAATAAGTAGTGCTGAAGCTGAGGATTTTGCAGAACACTTGAAGAACATCCATGAGGAGGTGAGGAAGCATATTACCAAGATGAACGCACAGTATAAGGCTAAGGCAGATGAGAAAAGGAGGTATAAGGAATTTCAGGTTGGTGATGAAGTCATGGTTCATTTGCGGAATGAGCGGTTTCCAGTTGGTACATATAACAAGCTGAAAATGAAGAAGTTTGGACCATGTAGGATACTGAAGAAACATGATTCAGGAAACGCATATGAGGTAGAATTGCCTACTGAGCTAAATATTTCACCAGTGTTTAACATTTCAGACCTGACAGAGTATCATGAAGGAGGTGTTGAAGATGAGATCACAGCAGCACAGTGGAGTATTCCAGCAACTAGTTCAGACACTAAGGAGATCGAAGATATACTGGACAGTCATATTGGCAGAAGCACAAGGAACAGGATATATGAAGAATATCTGGTCAAGTGGAAAGGACGACCTGTTGAAGATTCATCATGGCTGACAAAGGGGGAGATTAGCCGTCTTGGTTTTCCTCTGCACACCTGAGTCGTGACAGGGTCACTTCTCAAATTACCCCGGGTGTCTGATGCAGGAGCATCCTGGGTGTAAGAGCAATCTTGCATCACCCAAAAAAATATTTCTATTTTTATATTCAATAAGGGTTATTTTGTGCAGAGCTGCTATTTATGGAAAGTTACTATTTTTGGTAATTTTCGTATGTGCTCAGAATGATCTGATTTCTTTCTTGGAGGTCGATTTTGGTCATACAAGTCTGCCAGTAAAGTTTCATTGCCAGATCAAGTTTATATTGGAAGATATTGAAGATTTTCGGTATTGGCAGCGGGGGACAGAAACTTTGAACTCAGTTTTGAAGGCTTTAGAGGCCCCGGATGAGGTCGAATTTTGGGCTGAATGAAGCTTGCTTGATTCAGGCGTTGTAGAGCTCCTCGCGCCCTTTCCGAAATGGGGTTACAATAGTCAATCGGGTCAACTGGTGATGACTTATGGTCTTCGGAAGTTGGGTCACTTGAAATGGCGGAAAATGATTTTTCTTCAAAATTTCTGTTCGGGTTTCAAAATTTATTTTGAGCCGACTATGATGTAATGAAATGTAAAATAAAAATAATTCTAAGTTTGGTCGGCCTTATTGGCTAAAATTCTGGAACCTTCCCAGGCGGTGGATAATTGCCTATATAAGGAAGGCTGTATTATTGTCTTAGGCAGTTCAGAATAGTTCTGGGTAGTAGATCTGGGTATTGATTCGAGGCTTTGTCCTACAGAATATTGTAAGGGAATGCCCATGTGGCTTTGCATATTGTAATTCTGAAAGTTTGTAATTCCACATTTGTGGAGATAATAAGAAGCCAATTTTCTGTTCTTGCATATTGTTGTTGTTTCTCTATTTCTGTTATGTGTTTGTGGTATTAAGGGGAGCACCCTTCATCATTAAATCTCTTGTGTTATGTGTTGATTATGATATTTGTTTGTTATCATACTTTTCATATTACATGTTAGATTTGATTGGTAACTGCTATAAGTTTTACACTGATAACTGGTAAAAGGCACAGATAGAGAAAGTATTTTATGTTTACCGAGTAGCAGAAGTTGAAGTATTTGTTTTGGATTATACATTTTGTATTGGGATATTGATTAACTGATTCACCCCCCTCTCCATTATTCTAACAATTGGTATCAGAGTTGTGGTTGCTTAGGAAAGAGTTTTAAGGACTTTAGCACAAAGGTCTCAAGATGTATAAGAGGGAAGTGCCAAGACTAAATAAAGAGAATTTCGCAGTATGGCAAAGCTGGATGAAGCTGCACATATCTAGAATTGGGAATTCTGCACTAGAACTGATGATGAATGGCTATATACTACCAACCACTAGTCCCTTAACTCTTGATCAACTAAAGGAAAGGCATGAACACAATATTACTATGATGGAACTTGCTGCTGCCTATACCGATGCTGAATTTGAAGACATCAAGGGTTGTGATAGTGCTAAGAAGATGTGGGACAAACTAAATCTAATATACAGTAGAGATTTGAATGTAAAGAGAGCCCGAGCTGAAAGCCTAAGAGGCAAATTTGATGATATGAAGATGGAGGAAGGTGAGAACATTGTGCAATACTCAAATAGACTGAAAGAGGTATTACATGCTATTAGAGCATCTGATGGAATGATTGATGATGAAATAGTTATAAGTAAGATTCTCAGAACTTTGCTATCAGTTTATGCAATCAGGATCTCTGCAATTTATGAAACAAGGGCTACATCCAACCTTACCCTTGACACATTGATTGGTAAGCTTACAACCTTTGAATCGAATAACTTTGATAATAATGTTGTTTCTTCTGTGGAATCATCTTTCATGTCTTCTTTGAAGATTAGTAAGTCTAGCAGGAATAATAAGAATGATGATAGTGATAGCAATATCGATGATGAGCTTGAAGCTCTTATGGCTAGAAGATTACCCAAAGGAAAAGGACAATATAGAGGTAAGTTACCTTTGGCATGCTTTATTTGTAAAGAAGTTGGCCACATCACTGCTAGATGTCCACATAAGAAATATGATGATAGATCCAAAGACCGATCGGAAGGAAGCTATGGGAGAAGAGTCAAAAAAGACTACCGACACAATAACATAGATAACCAAGACAATTATGACAAAGGGAAAAATGTATGTTACATAGCTAAAGATATTGAATCTGATGATGACATAGAAGTTGTATTTGTTGCTATGAAAGATGACTCAGAGGAAGAAGAGAAACATGAAGAGACAACACTAATCTCTAGAGTAAACCAAAATGATACATGGATCATAGACAATGGTTGTACAGATCATATGACCGGTGACGTAGAGAAATTTGATCAACTAGATGAATACAATGGAGGATCTGTGAGAATGGGAAATGATGCACCTTATATGGTAAGAGGTAAAGGTTCACGAATGATTAATGATAGAATAAAATATGAAAATGCATACTGGGTAGATGGACTGAACTATAATCTATTAAGTGTGGCACAACTGAACAATTCAGGCCACTGAATTGCTTTTGAGAGCAAAAAGGTGAAGATTTATGATGATGGAGGAAGACTTGTCGAAACTGGTACACAGTCCAGAGGTAACCTATTTTATCTTGATATTGATCAATCTTCTTGTTTGTTGATGAAGGATGAAGATGCATGGTTGTGTCACAAAAGGTTATGCCATGTGAACTTTGACAATATGATCAAAATTAGCAAAAAGAGAAGAGTTAGAGGTTTGCCTAACTTGTCAAAACCTAATCATCCTATGTGTCATAAATGTCATAAAGGTAAGATGACTAAGTCTAGTTTCAAAACAAAAGACTACTCAACAAAGAAGATACTTGAGTTGGTTCATTCCAACCTGTGTGGTCCTATGAGAACTCAGAGTTGTTCTGGTGATAGATACTTTATTCTTTTTGTTGATGACTATACTAGAATGATGACTGTTATGTTCTTGAAAGAGAAATCTGAAGGTTTTAAAATGTTCAAATGGTATAAAGCTAAGGTAGAAAAAGAGACTAGTAAATAAATTAAATGCTAAAGATCTGATAGAGGAGGTGAATTTATCTTTGATGAATTTACTAATTTTTGTAATGAGCATAGTATTAAGAGACAGGTCTTTGCACCGAGGACACCCCAGCAAAATGGCATTGCTGAAAGAAGGAACAAGTCAATAATTGATTGTGCTAGAACACTGGTGATACAAAAGAATGTTGGACAGATATATTGGAGAGAAGTTGTCAGCACAACTATATATATTCTTAACCAAGTACAACTGAAGAAGGACACCAACCGGACACCTTATGAGCTATGTTTGGACACAAACCTACTGTAAGTTATTTCAAGATTTTTGGAAGTAAATGTTTTATTCTGAAAGATGAGAGAAATGAAAAATTTGATTCAAAAGGAGATGAAGGGATATTCTTGGGATATTCTACTAAAAGTAAAGCATATAAATGTATGAATAAGGTTACAAATAATATAATTGAAAGTACTAATGTCTGTGTTGATGAGTTTGATGACAATAACATAGAAGATAGTAGAAAGGAACCAAAAGACTATGGTAGATTCACCTACATTAAACAACTTGATTATCTATCGAAGTCAAAATCTATTATAACCGGTCAGCAGGAAAACAATGCAGAACAATAGGAAGAAAAAAATGACGAACAAGATGGAGCTACCGAGCAAGCTAATGAACCTAAATAGGATGAAAAATAAAGGAGAGACCAAGTACTAGCTAGATTTGTTTGGAGACATCATCTTGAGACACAAATTATTGGAGACAGACAAGCTAGAATGCAAACTAGGAACAAAAAGAGACAAGGTACATGTCTAGTTTTTGAATTTGAACCGAAAAATGTAAAAGTTACATTAGAGAATGATGAATGGGTTAATGCAATGAAAGAAGAAATAGAGAAAATATTGAAGAAAAAAACCTAGAGCTTAGTACCCCAACCAAAGGATAAGAATGTTATCAGTACTAAATGGATATTCAGGAATAAGTTGAATGAAAATGGTGAAGTTACAAGAAATAAAGCTAGATTGGTATGCAAGGGATATGCACAGGAAGAAGGCATTGACTATGGTGAAACATTTTCACCTGTTGCTAGATTGGAGGGAGTTAGAATTCTACTTGCATATGCTGCACACAAGAAATTCAAAGTCTATCAAATGGATGTGAAGTCAACATTTCTAAATGGTATACTTAAAGAAGAAATCTATATAGAACAACTTGAAGGGTTTGTTGATCCAGACAATAGAAACATGGTATGTAGATTACACAAAGCTTTATATGGTTTGAAACAAGCACCGAGAGTCTGGTATGAAAGACTACACAATTACTTGCTAAGTATTGGATTTGTTAGAACAAGTGAAAACAATAACTTGTATATGAAAGGTGATACTGATGATACTATTCTTATTGCTGAGATATTTATGGATGATATTATTTTTGGAGGACAAGATCATGTATGTGAAACCTTTGCTAATGAAATGCAAAAGTAGTTTGAAATGTCTATGTTCGGAGAGATTAAGTTCTTTCTAGGACTACAAGTGATTCAGCAGAGTGATGGGATATTCATCACACAATCTAAATACATAAAGGAAATATTAAAGACATTTGGCATGGAAGATGCTAAACCTATGGGAAGACCGATGGCTACTAGATGTAAACTAACAAAGGAGGATGAAACTATAGAGGTAAACCAGACACATTACTGATCCATGATTGGTAAGCTATTGTATGTAGTTCATAGTAGACCAATTATAGCACATGTTGTGGGAATTGTTGGTAGATTTTCTGCTAACCCTAGAGAATCACACATGATTGCTACAAAAAGAATCTTAAGATACCTAAAAAAGATAGAGGATTATGCATTTCATATCCTAAGGAAGCCAAGTTTGAGCTGAAGGTATATATTGATGCTGATTGGACTGGAAATGTAGATGATCGAAAAAGCACCATCGGAGGAGCATTTTTCTTTGGTGAAAGACTTGTAACCTAGACAAGTAAAAAATAGGCTTATATTTCTCAGTCTATAGCTAAAGCAGAGTATGTTGCTGCTACTATGAATTGCTCAAACATTGCATACATCAAGCAAGTGTTGGAAGGAATGAATGAGGTAATCACTAACCCGATGATTATATACTGTGACAACACTAGTGCCATTAATATTTCAAATAATCCACTGATGCACTCTAAGAAAAAGCATATATCTATTAAGTATCACTACATAAGAGAACAAGTGTAGGAGAAGCAAGTGAAGTTAGAATTTGTTACATCTAAAGAACAACTTGCAGATATCTTTACAAAGCCTCTACTGAAGGACACATTTGAATACTTGAGGACTAGACTTGGGGTCCATCCCCTATCTACCAGCCACTAAGGTGATCTGGATGTTGCATCAACCTAATCCTATCAGAAGATCATTCATGTTGATGCAGCAAATTTCACAGTTTGAATCTTGTTCAAGGTTGTTATAAGTTTGGAGAATTGACATAGATTGGGATATCAGTATACTAATATACAAAGAATGTAGTGGACAAAAAAGCTCTTTAGTAGTCTAACAACTATTCAAACAAGACAGAGCTATTTGTTTATTTGTTTCTTTGGCATTGTTGTCAAAGGGAGAGATAAATAATATGAAAATAGAGATAAACATGCACCGATGAGAACTATCTAAGGGAGAGATAATCTGAAAGGAACAGAGCATTGAAAATCTATTACTGAGAATAGAAGCAGGAACAGAAGAACTGAAAAGAGAATATTTGATGATTGGCATCACTGCATTACAAATGTTGAGTAATGTAGTGATTAAACATATTAAGTCTATTCAACTTACAACATTTGTTCATAGAGTTGTAGAATACATGTTTGGTATGTGTATGGTACATTTCATATTACTTGAGTTGCCATCAATGTCAAAGGGAGAGATTGATGACCTACAGCTAATTTGGAACCTAATTGAAGGATCTATGATTAAAGATCACTGAGGAGTTTCTGATTAGATATGGAATATGATTATAATTAGTATTATGTTGTCATTGATGTCAACTAATTTGACAACACTTATCTTGTAAGTTACTATACCAAGATTTTTGAAGAAAGGTCAAAGAGATGAAGAATGAAAATATCTACATGAGGAATATGTATTTGATAGACGAGGATAAGGAATACATTGAGTAACTTGTTGACAAATCTATGAGCTTATGATATTGACTTTATTATGTTGCATTGATCTATGATGAAGAATAGAGCTGAAAGACACAAAGCAGTGTTGTCAGTAAATGAAATATTTTATTATACACTGACAGAGTGTAGTGTATACCGAGTATAGTGTTAACTAAGATTGTGTTCATTGATGCATTTCTTTGTTAACAGAGCAGAATAGAAAGGAATTAAATGATCAAGTTTAGTCGATAAAATTGATGAGTTGGAAAGTGTATAAAAGCTAGGTAACAGATGATGTTTGTTATGAAGATCGACGGCTAACATAATTAAAGGAAGATCTAATGGAGCAGATTGAAATGTGTTAATGACACATTAGCTGAGGAAGCTTAAAGCAGAAAAATCAATGAAGATGATCAAGCGGAAAAATCTGATGGAGGAGAAGAAAATGTTTTACATGTCTATATAAGAGACTGATGATTTCATAATGAATATGGCCAAAAGAAGAATATATTGTAGATTTATCACATGAACAAGCTTCATGCATTTTGATCATACTGGTTAGTGAGAACCGAGCTCCAGAACAATTACTAAGCAATAGAGAGTAATTACCAATGGACAGTAAGTTGATACATTATTGAATCTGAAGTGTTATATTGATCAGAAGGATTTGTATGAGAAAAATATTGATCTGTAATCTACAATTGAAGTTGTATTAAGGAATATCATCTACTATTACATATTTAACCATTGTACATAGTCAAATCTCTTAACCGAGTGGACTATAAAGTCTTTTATGTATCATTCATAGAATGAACATTGTTATCCTATCAACCCCATAGTCAATGCTGGTTGGATGATAATAGTTGGTCTAAAATCCTCTAACAAGGTCACACCTAATAGTGTGTTTGTAACCTTTAACAGGGTTGGGTCTTCACCGACCTCACTTTCGAAGAGTGAATATTTTGGGTTGCCGGTCCTAGGTGGTTTTTCCCTCCATAGGGTTTCCACGTTAAATCTCTTGTGTTATGTGTTGATTGTGATATTTTTTTGTTATCATACTTTTCATATTACATGTTAGATTTGATCGGTAACTACTATAAGTTTTAGATTGATAATCGGTAAAATCACAGATAGAGAAAGTATTTTATGTTTACCGAGTAGCAGAAGTTGAAGCATTTGTTTTGGATTATACCTTTTGTATTGGGATATTGATTAATTGATTCACCCCTCTCTCAGTTATTCTAATAGTACTAGCAGCAAAAAATGACACTACCCAAGAAAGATGGGGTACTTACGAAGAGAAGTATGAGAAAGTAAGAGAAGAACAGGAAAAGGTAACAAGGAAAAGAAAAGTTAGCAAAATTGTTGGAGATATCACTGCAATGGTAGGAATCACTAAGGAGCAATTGAAGAACATAAGAGATAAAATGGAGGAACCTTCTAGCATAGCTATTGATGCACCTAATCCTTCTAAGGTAGAGAAATCAACAGTTCCTACTGTTACCATTACTGATGAGCAAGAAGAATTAATTCAAGAAGTTATGCATGTGGTCACTCCTAGAAGATCTTTTAGGATAGGTAAACAGATCAGCCCAAGAAAAAAAGGGACAGAGGAGAAGAGGAATAAAAGGGAAGAGAAGATAATTGAAAAACAGGAAGAAAATGTGACTCAAAAGAGTCCACAATCCTTGTGGAAACCAGATATGAAAGCACTACATAAAAGGGTTGTCAAGGATGGAAATCTGATATCAATAAATAGATATTATGAAAGATATAGTCTTGAGGAGCAAGTAATCATTGAAGATACTCTCATTGAGCATCTGTTAATCTTCAAAAAGAATTTGTTGGAAATTGAAGCAAGTGTTCCAAAAGATCTGTACAGCAAACTAGAGATTCAAAAATAGTTAGCACATTCTAAAGATGAAAACATAAGAAAAAAAACTATTGATGACATGTTTCCAGTTGTGTCTATATAGGAAAGAGAAAGAATCATAAAAGCATTGAAACCTCTACTAAGAACAAAAACTAGACTAGTCAAGATTATGGCTAGAAAGTACGATGAGGTAATTGAAGATACACAAAAGGCATTAGATGAAATTATAATGTGTAACATGCCCAAAAAGGTGTCACCTCCTAAGTCTACTAAACCTCTATCCTTGGGTTTAGGAGAGAGCTCAAAGGAAAGTGATGTAAGTGCTCAAGTTAACTTGCAATGAGACTTCTTTGTCACTAGTGTGCCTGTTAGCCTTGACACTTCACATGACATAAATGATCCATTTATGGACAAGATGGATAGTGCAATGGAGGTAGAAGATTAGAGACAAATATCAAAAGAGAAATCAAAAGAAAAAGTATCAGAAGAAGAATTACAGCAAGAAGAAAAGAAACCTAAAATAGAGTGTTAGGAATAAGCTGTCTCAACCTTGGATAATTCCTATTCTTATTATTTGTTTTGTAAAATGCATTTCTTGCAAATAATGTTTATGTGTCAACATCTTTAATTGTGTGTAAGGAGATCATGGCTAAAATGGTTATGACGGATTCTTATGACACATAAGAGCTATGTGTAACACCCCCCATCTATGCTTAAGATAAAAGATGATACTAAAGAAGAAACCATCATAAATAAATACACATAAAACCATAGTAATTTTTTTTTTTCCCTTAAAATTACAAACTGTTACATACAATCATAACAACCACTTCTAAGAGCTTTATAGATTACAATCAATTTACATCAGAGTAATAATAATACTCTTTATTCAAAGATTAAGTCTCTAAACAAAATCTCCTTCTTTCCAAATCCATTACATTCTACGAATAGATCTGATAATTAATAACCATGAAATGATCTATTTCCCATAAAAAGTAACAACTGCTATCCACTGTCCCATACTCATTGATTTATCCATCTAAAACCTAAAAATTAGAATGAACACAAATGCAAACAGCAGACAGGGCTCAGTCACATTGATAAAGAAAATGAATCACCTCCAAATATCTGCAATCATATAAGCCAGTACAATATAACATTTATGCAGATTTAGATATAGATGTAATTGAAACTAAATAACATAATTTCCATTCTTTTACACCAAAATCATCAAGCACTAAATTTCTTTCTAACAAAAATAAACTCGCAAAGAAAATGACAAAGTAATGATCCAATAGTTCATGGGTGTCCACATAAGGACCTACGCTATGTATTCGTAAGGAACCTCATAGTAATCCATTATGTCTGATGAAACCATAATGTTTTATCTTGTTAATTGAAACCCATAAACCTTGAATTTATAATTATCTCTTAATTAAACAACTGACAAAAATTCTTTCCCATAAGGATATAGACTAGTGTCAGTCACAACTGACAAAAATTCTATCATCACAAGGTACTAGACTAGTGTCAGCCCCCAATCTAAGGATCATACTTGCATTATCTTAAAAACACTTGATCTAGCAATCATTGAAAGTAGTGAAATGAACTACATAACACAATTCCACTAACATTCTGTTTCTAATGTATCAATTTACAGAATTGAAACAACAAATAGAAAACCATTATAAAACCATATTTCTTAACATACATTCATAAACATGATGTTTCACGAAAGATGAAAAGATCACAAATCTTTCTCCATCACAAATCCAATCTAAATAATCTCCATATTAACTTATCATTAAAACTGTAACTGTACAATAAAATATCCATATCAAATCCATGTTTCCATTGAATAGAAAAGAACTAACATAATCATACATCAACTGAATCAACACAACACCCATCACTTTTAACAAACATACTAGTTTACCATAACTGAATTATTAAACTAAATGGCCATACACCCTGCTCTATTAATTACAAGTTTATACCATTTATATACATGTTGGCGTATGTACATGTATACACCATGGCTTGTGTATACATATACATATCCCAGCAGGTATATGTATATATGAATATATAATTATATAAGCTTGTAATTAATAGTTCAGATTGACAATCATAGCATCTATTATATACATGTTGGCATATGTACATGTATACACCATGGCTTGTGTATACATATACATATCCTAGCAGGTATATATATATATATATATATATATATATATATATATATATATATATATATATATATATATATATATATATATATATATATATATATATATATATATATATATATATATATATATATATATATATATATATATATATATATATATATATATATATATATATATATATATATATGTCTAATTGCATAAACTTGTAATTAATAGTTCAAGTCCATAAATATGCAATAGAAAAACCATTCGAATTGTCTTAGTAATGTCACAGAAAACAACTACCTTATTATACTACTAATCTGTCGAATGCATAAAATAATGACAGAATAATAATAATAACCGGCTTCTACCTCTTAAACAAATACCAAAGTGTTTCTTTTCTTACTGTCTGAACAAAATAGTAATTGTCTTTCCTATAAATCCCTTAACATTTCCTAATGTCGTAACAACTGTAATACATACTAGTGTTAATTGCTAAAGATCATAAAGCTCACAAACAAGTTTGACATAACCAAGACATCCACATTCCTCTATCGACTGATACATACAGTGACAAACACTTTTTAACCAAACATCGACATCAGAAAACTAGAGAAATACACCTAGATAATACTTCAATTCCACACCTATATACAAATGTAAGTACAAAATATGACAAGTATCTAAAACACTAAGAAATACCACTAATTCCCTTTTTCACAATACAGCTCAAAGAAAACATCAACTTCGGTTAATGACAGTGATAGAGAAACCCGATTTCAACATATAACCAAGTCTATACAAACTGTATACATTATGATGCTACAGTGCTCCTAATCACAGGTACAGTGCGAGAAGATCAATAGAAATTTTTAACACAAAAACTCATACTAGTTCCATACTGTATTGATATGTTGATTAACAAACCTGACTAAGTCCCTTAACACTGTCCAAACAAGTAAACATCGACACCCTAATACACAAGGATATAACCACATAACATCTACATATCTATATTCCACAAATCGACATAGACCTAACTAAAACATTGCCAACTCATACTCAGAATAGAGATATCCCTTATTACATTATGCTCGAAACATCATATCAAAAACAAGTGTTAAATACCACACTAAAACCAAACACTTACTAACAGTCGTTTGTTACCAAGTTTCACCACTAATCACAACATTATAACTAGATTGACTTCTTAAACTATCCAAGAAAGAAAAAGATCTCTTTATGACCGAACTCACAAAATAAACAAACACAAATCTTCACATTTCATCGACTAACAATCAGTGATAACCAACATTCCATTAATACATTTGCAGAATCATAAAAAGAAAACAGAGATTAAGGTAAGAGATGCCTCTGCCTGATATTCGTATGGAGAAGATACCCAAAACTGAAATGTCGAAGCTAGCCCCTACCTGGTGAGCTTCCCAGAATGCCAAAATGTCGTGCAAGAGAGCCCAAAAATGCAGAGATAATAGTAACAAACACCCAACTTCCTAAATGATCATGAACAGAAGGGTTTAACTTTGTCGTGATAACCCCTTCCATTCCAAGCCACTTATCATGAAGGATACAACTGTAACATGGTTCCATAACCAACTGTTTACCCAAAATTCCGCAGCATAACATGGTGAATAGAATGGAATCAAAATCCAAATACAACTCTTCATCAGAGCTAATGGCGGTCATAAAACATAACAATGAATTTCCATCGACAAGTTCATTCAATGCAAGCTTATCTCTTGCAGTGAACACAAACTCACTTCCTACCAAATGTCCAAAATAGTACAATTCCACAACCCAAAAAATAGCTTAAACCCACTAACACCTCAAAGCAATGCAAGTGCATTAAAAACCCTCTCGTAAGTCATGTTTTCGAGCCAGTTTAATAAGACTTAGGGATAGATTAACACATTCCTAGTTAATAACATTAGTCATTTTACTAACTTAACCATCTAAGATAGCAGCGCATGACTATGCCAATAACTAACACTTCATAACACTAACCTCCTACTAACATACAAAATAGGATATACTAACTTAGTTAATTAATATAATTTTGGTAAATGAAATACCACATTCTTACTAAAACATTAACTCATCATTTTATGTATAAAAATACATATATTCAAATTCATTTATTCTGAATTCAAAATTTGATTACCGTTAAATACAATAATTCTCTGTATACCATCTATAATCATGAGATACAATTAACCATAATAACATAACCATTTCTAATTATATCTAACATATTATTAAGGATTCCAAAACAATGAATCAATAATCAGACAATTTGACTAACCATAAAATTTGTCCTTATTTCATAATCAAACCAATGTTCAAAATTCAGTCTAAGCCAATTCTATCATTAGAATAGGACTCATAAAGTGATAGAAATAGACATAATTCCCTGAATGACTGGTAGAATAACAGAGATAACATATTTAATCTAAATAACCAAGTTCAAAAGAACGCAGTCAGAGTTCGAACTCAAAGAAATCTAACATAACATAACATAACATAGAAAAGTAAAGTCTGGAACAGTCAGGGGCATGACACTATGTCAAGAAGATTCAATGACAGGTGAAGACATGTGGCAACTGATAAATTTGAGTACTATACACTCTTCCCCAATCATGGGGTTTGGGGCATTGGCCCAAAAATTTTTTTGGGGTTCTTATTTTCTTAGAGAATGGTAAAACCCTAATACATTTATCTTTGGGAGTAGCCCTAAAAAGTGAAGCATATGATATAAGCTTTTTTAGGGTTGTGAAGAGAGGTGATGCGAGTGTATTGTTGGAATGTTTTATGCTGCCGTGATTTGTCTTCAAGGGTTTTGAAATCTTCTGAAAGAACTTGCATTACAAGTGTATTGTAAGCTATAATAGTTTTGATCAATACATTGTACAGGTTTTGGAGTGCTGGGGTTTTTACCGAAAGGTTTCCCCAGCGTATATCATTTTGTCATTCTCTATTTTTCTATATGCATGGTATGTGGTTGCAATATCTTTGTTAAAGTAGTTAAAAAATCTGAAATTGTAAGGATTTATAAGAATTTGCACAATACTCTCCTATAGAGATTAGTGTAGGAAGCTATTTCCGCACCTGAGTTTCCTTACATAGAAGAGGTTCTTGAAGTCAGATTGGATTCATCTCTATTGTTGGCAAGTGTGGCCAAACCATTAAGTTATGATATGGATAGCATGGATGAGGATGAACTGATGAGACTCTCATTCATGGCCTTTGCTAAAGAAAAAGAGAGATCGGTCCAGAAAGGAGAGAAAAGAGATAAAATAATGAGCAGGGCTTTAGAGACAATGAACAAGCTACTACCCTCACCTGTTATTCTAAAAGACAGGGATGAAACTGAGAATCTTGGTATAGTAATGGATAGCTTTGATAGTCACTTTGACTCATTGCTAAAAGTAGCATATGAGAAGGCTGAAAGGAACTTCTTGGAGAAGTTGAGTGAAGTTCACAAGTCCATCTCATGGGACTTAGGCATTCTGAAGGCTACCACTCTTAAAGCCAAGATTTGTGTAGCACAAGGAAGAAAACTATATAGTTACTGCATAAATCCCTACAGACACTTGAAGAATGTTGAGGAGACCATAGCCAAAGATAGGGCAAGTCTTGACAGTATAATGGACAGTTACGAATCATCTTCACAAACTATGGGAGAAATAGACAAGGAAACATCCAGGCTTTTGGAGAAAATATGTGTACTGGAAATAGAGAAAGGGAGAGTTATAGACCAGTTTGGGTCATTAAGAAACCTATTAATTCCCAAAGTCTCAAATTTGGAGACTCGTCTCTCTAAGATGATAAAGGTTGAAAGCTCAATGGTAGTATCTACTCTCACTAAGCTTAAGGTAGTAGAGACAACATCATATGCACTAAATGGATTAATCCATGTGAGTGAGCTACTGATAAGTTCATGGATTGAGCAAATTAAGACCCTGGAAAATTCTTTGTAAGATATTTTAAATCTAGTGAGTAAGCACTAGACCACCTGTGCTTCAGTTTTGAAATTTTGAGTATACCTTTTCCATTGATGTCAAAGGAAGAGGAAGAAAAAGTGAATGAGGAAGCAGAAGAAAATAAAAAAAGAGAAGAAGAAGAAAGTTTCTTTGTGACACTTAGTCATTTTTCTAAGTGTTGCCATCAATACCAAAGGGAGAGATTGTTGGCATGTGATGTTTTGGAGTATTGGAAATCATCTAAGGGTTTTCATTCATGGAAACACTTATGATAGTGTGATCGCATGTTGTGGAGATGGGCACTGGATTTACAGTCATGAAAATGACTAAGTCCAGAATTAGGAAAATAGGGTACAGTGCCATAGTTTTGGATAGCGATGAAGACACACAAGGTATTATGGTTTGAAAAGTTAAATAGAGGTATTTTGGGATATGTACATGCTTCAGTTAAGATTGCATGAGTTTTGGATAGCTGGTGTGTAAGATACAGTGTTCGGAAGTTGTGCGAAGATAATAAAATAGTATAGCAGGGTACATGAACAGTTGCGAAGATTAAGGAAAGCATAATGGATATGGTAACATTCTAAGACTTGTAAATAAAGTATAGTGCTGAATCTTTGGTTATATAAAAGCAGTAACTCCATATATATCATTTGCACAAGTTTCTATTATGTTTTGTATGACAATTGTGGAGCCGATTGGAAGGCTAATTTTGTATAAATATAGATTACTTTTATGAAAGAAAGATATGGATGGAAATAGATAACAAGTTTGAGAAATAGATTAGCAAAATTCACATGTGAGATCAGTAAGAGGCTGACCTACAATTGGAACTATCTAAGAAAGATAAGTGCTTGTATTGTTCCCCTTTCAAGAACTATTTTTGGGATAGTTTTTGATTGTAAGAGCAGTGTGCTCACCACCTTTAACAAGGTGCTTTGTATGCCCCTAATAGGGTTTTTGTAATCTTCTAACAAGGAAATGTACTATGTAATAATCAGCTCTTAACAGGGCTAGGACTCCTAATAGGGGCATTATTTTTTAGTACATATTTGTGGGTACCATCCCAACAAGAGTTTTCTCTTTTACTAGGGTTTCCTCAAGAAAAAATCATGGTGTCATGAGTAATGTGTTATGCTTATCTATTCTTTTCATTTATGCATTACTTTGGATTGTTTATAATTGTTTGAAGTTAAAAGAAAAGTTCTGTAATACTGATTCACCCCCCCTCTCAGTATTACCTTATCCTAACAGAGCATGGCCATTGACACTTATGTTCCTTCAAAAGCAAAAAAGACAGTAACTCCTACTTATGATATTGTAGACTTATCAGCTTCACAAGAGGAAGCACTCCAAGAAGTTGTGCCTACAACCATTCCCAAAGGACTACAAGGTCTAGCAAGAAGGATATTCCTAAGGAGAAAGAAGTAGAAGTGAAAAGGAAGAAGAAAGAGGAGGAAAAAGTAGCACAAAAGGATCCATGAACCATGTGGAAACCTGAGGGGGGGGTGGGGGGGCGTGAATCAATGTTCACTATATCTTATTCTTTTTACTTTACTCTTGAAACTTAACTTGATTGCTTAAGTAATTAAATAAACATCAATGTAAAAAAGATAAAAAATCACAACACATAACATGAATATGGTTACGGGGAAACCCAAATAGGTAAAAACCCTGGTGGGAATTGACACCCACTAAGAACTGCACTAGTGTCTTATGATCCTTGTTAGAAGATTTGCAACCCTGTTAGGAGTTGTTCTTTACAACACTTTTAGTAGAGTGACCCAATCAAAGGTCAGAACCTGTTAGGAGTATTTTATAATAACCCTATTAGGAGTGGGGACACACTGTCCTAGAGCTCACTACTCAAGTGGTGAAGGCTACAACCTTCTATTCTGAGATACACACTATATCTGCTAGATGAACTGGTGTTGTGACACTACTTGTCTGATCAGGTCCTTTTGTGTGCTGATGCTTTAGCCCCTTGTAAATCTCTAACTCATTCTATCTTCACTTTGCATGTCTCTGCTCTGCTTATCTTATCTCTATATCTACTATCATACTTTATTACAAAGGCACATCTTATATTTATATGTGCTAACAAAAAAAAATAACTAGGTTGGCCTATAATCGATTACATACAACACTTCCAAGTGAATTGGCTCAAGTGTGTTTATAGAAAAAGATGTTTACATGTCTAAAACCTAATTAGAACCACTAATCAAATTACTAACAGTCGGCTGTATACTCTATTCTATTCTGGCATTCACTGTCTGTACCACTTCAACTGTCTATATCTTCATCATAATGTCTCATTTGATCATGTTCTCTTTGAATTATCATGAATACACACTTACCATCTTAACTTCAAGGGTGCATACCATAACTCGATCATAGGCACATGCGCTAATGCTATGATCTTCTTGTGCTCTGCTAACTGTCCAGTCTTCTATACTTAGCCATATTCTAACCTTATGATAATGTGCACTGACTCCAAAAATCTATATGAATTTGTTTCCATAATGAAAACACTATATCTAGTCATATACAATAGTATAGATCAACTTTCCAACAATCTCCCCCTTTTTCATTAATGGCAAGAAAGGAATATGGCAAAGTTACTAACTGTACCCTTATACAAAATTCTTTAGTATTTACTCTAACTTATTTCTCCCTTATACTCTGTACTATACTTATTCTTTACATCATATATAATACTTCATAATATACTCCATAATCTACATACAAAACTCCCCCTTTGATATTAATGACAAAGGTGCTTAAAAAGGTCTATCTACAAGTACTTACAAAGAAAATACATCCAGATAAGCAATCCGCAAGTTCTAGATCTCTTGTTTCCAAAATGCTATCAGTGCATTGATAGTCTATAGATGGGAGCATAAGGCATATTGTAGCTTCTCCATCTTTTCCAAGTCTTTACTCAAACCTTGATCATATGTCACCATAGTGGCATCGATCTCCTTGATGTTCTGATTAAGTACATCTAGAGAGGGCGTAAGAGCATTCCTGAGCTGTGTTTGTCTTGCCCTTATCTTAGACATGTCCTTCTCATCTTTTTCTAATTTTTCTATCTGCCCTTGGTACACATTGTTGCACATGTTCACATTGGTGGAGGGATCTTCAACTAATTTTCTTACATTATTTATCATTTCTTCTACCTCCTAGATTTTCTTGTAGTGATCAGCAGTTAACTTATCCTGGTTCATACAATTAGCTATGATCTTCCTTCCCTTAGATGTGAACTCCTTCAAGGATGCTTGAACTATCTTCAATGAACTAAGGTCAAGTGTAAAGTTCCCAACTAGTTCACCCAATCTCTTCTTCATATATTTCTCTTCTGCAACTTGGGATGCAGATTATTCCAAGCTAAAAAAGTTTTCTTTGATTTTTTTCAATATAGTACTGACATCATAAACTAAATGAATCTTAGAAACTTTCTTTTCTAAGGGTAAAAGTATATTTAGAATGTTGACTGATTCAACAAATAGAGGGTTCCTCATCACTTGCTTCTCTTTTGATTTCTCCATAGCTAGGACACTAATCATAATCAGGTCTTCTTCTCCCCAAGAGTCCAAGCTTGTGGTGTCTAGTGTCAAACTTGACAACAATGATGCTAAGGGTATGGGAGTGATAGGAGTGTTGTACATCACTTCTTTCTTTATTCTGATTGGTATTTCAATAGATGGCTCATTTGTTGGTTCACTTCTTTTCACCTCTTCTTTTCCTTTCTCCTCTTCTAACTTTTCTTTTTCTGTCTCCTTTTCTTCTTCTTCACTTGTTAGATCTTCTATTAATACTTCATCTTGTAGCTTAGGTGAATTGTCACCACATAGAATTTCAACCTCATGTGTGCTCATAAAGGCTTCCTCAAATTTATCCAAGTCTTTTTCACTGGCCTCCATTGCTATCTCTACATTATCAATGATGATTGTGTCATCTTGTTGTGTCTCAGTCATGGGCACAGACTTCACTACCTCTGTAGGTGTTACCACTTTAGGCATTGAATCTTGAGGACCTGTTACTGGTACATTAATAGTCTGTGACTCCTTGGCTTCCTTAGAGGGCACTTGAGTTATGGGTGCAGTAGATGGGTACATGTGCCTATCCAGAAAAACTTTCTCAAAAGCTTTCTCTGTCTCTTTAGCTACCAACTCATAGTTTTTATCCACTAAGTACAGAGTTCTTGACTTAGTTCTTAGGTGCAGCTTCACCAGATCTAACAATAATGTTTTCTCTTCTAGAGAACATACAGGGAGGCTTTCATCTAGAATCTTTTCTCTTATTCTTAGATCATCCTCAATAGCCTGTCTTTTCAAGAATTCTAAGATGTTCCACACATTGTTCGGAATTACTATCTTAAGTTCTAAGACAGTCTTCTTGAACTTGAGCATATGTTTGATTATCATTCCATGGATTTTTGATTTGTCAATCTCACTCTATTTCTCATAGAATTTTCCTATCTGATCTATTCTTCCTTCATCAACAATCCTTGTTTTCAATACTTGAAGACTAGGTATAAAACCTACCTCAGGAGGTGCTTGAGCATTCTTCCTCAAACTTCTGGCAGTCTTAGAGGATGGATGACTTGTGGTAGTTTCCTTATTCCTCTTTGGAATTCTTTTGGATTCTGGAGGTGATGTGGTATCTAGATTAATTATCTCTTTGGGCACAAGAGGGATATCTTCAGATTTACTCTCCTTTTCCTTTGTGTCATTAGTCTTCTCAATCTTGATTTTCTTCATTTTAGGATCATCTTTCTTAGCTTCCACTATGAATGCACTCTCAATATCCAATGCTATTATTTGTTCTCTTGCTCTGTATAGGTCTTCTTGTGTTACACCATGAATTTTGAGTATCTCAGATGCAATCTTAGAGGATTTCCTCTTAGTTGCTGCACTATTCAGAACTGCATCAACTTCCCTTGGCTTTTCTTCATAAGTTCCCCATATAGGTTCATTAGGGTCCTTAGGTGCTGATAGTAATACTTGTGCATATGCTTCCAAGATTGGTTCTTCTACCTGATAACAAAGTGGATGAATCCACTTTGTTCTAGGCTCAACTGCTTCCATACATGTTATGTCAGTTTCTACCATCACTAGTACATTTGACCTCATTTTTCTACCAAATTTTTTGACCATCAATTAAAAAGGTTTAGGTTGGTTAGATTATAGAAGGAAAAATTTGTTTTTTTTTAATCCATGCCCATGTTGGTCAAACATTCGACCAATACCATGTAGGTCAAAATTTAGACCAACATAGGCATAACTTTAAAAAGAAAAAACATTTCATATCTCATTTCATTATTTGGTTTTAACTTGGAGCGCATGAAGGAGGAGCACCTAGGAGGGTTTTAATTGTTATTTGGTGAAAGTTTTAGGAGGACCACCTGCAAGGGTTTCCACTGTGATTTTGTGTAAAAGGAAGACCGCCTGTGAGGGTTGAGACTATTAGTTGGTGTAAAAGGAGGACCATCTGTGAGGGTTGCCACTATTATTTTGGTGTAAAAGGAGGACTGCCTATAATGTCCCCGCCAGGGAACCCATAAGGAATAAGGTCTATGACCTAAAATTACAATTAACATTTTAAATTTTTTTTCTAACATATCATCATTACCATTCACAAGTTCATTCCTTAAGGTTCCCTTAATTAATTCATTCATCATTATCAAGCTTAATCTAATGCTTTTGTATTTCTGTTTCAACTTCAATTTACATTGAGACATTTCTTTCATTCCTCATCGAAACCAATTACATTAATGAGATAATTTCATTCATTTTATTTACCTAATTTACATAAATATTCACTTTTACAAATGAATTAGAAGCACCTCATTTATCTAATACACTAAATACATTTATCCTTCCCTTTTTCTCCTTAGCCTTATCTATGCAGTATCATCACATAAACCATCTATTAAAAGTCCTTACTTTACATTTTCATTTCAAGGATCATAATAGAAAAATTGTAAAGTACTTAACCATCTATTACTAACCAACATAAACCATTCACTAAATCATTTCTTTCCACAACTCTAACTTCCACAAATTATCATCTATGACCTTGTATAAATCTAGTTAAAAAATGAGATTAGAATCTAGTTTAAATAACCTTACATCATACACATTGAACTTACACATTTAAGAAATCACATCTCATTACTACTTTCAATAACATAAATGTTTCCTTTCCCTTATTATTTTACTTGGAGATACCCTTCAACCCTTAGCACATCTTTTCACTAGCAAAATGAGTTTCCTTTCAAAAGTTTTCATCTATTGCATTGCCAATACTTACATAGAATCATTAATTTCAATTTTATTTTAAAATGCATAAGAGAGATAGGGTGGGAATTACTTAAACATAATCCATGCCTGATTACCAATATTCAATCCTCTTTTGAAGTTCCTAAAACTACCCTTCCCAAATACATAACTTATTTCTTAGAATTTCAACACAATTACAATTACAGTTGTTGCACATGGCCCGAAGGCATACAGAAAGATAATTACATCAAGTTGCCCAAAGGCTTACATTACATCTTTACACCTTAATTTAAAAAGATAGAGATAAATGATACAAGATAGGATAACTTCA
Organism: Chamaecyparis obtusa; assembly: GCA_027943335.1. Lineage (NCBI taxonomy): Eukaryota > Viridiplantae > Streptophyta > Pinopsida > Cupressales > Cupressaceae > Chamaecyparis > Chamaecyparis obtusa. Next base: position 225,147 of record BSBK01005229.1, read on the forward strand.
TCACTGAACAGATCAGAATCCAAGCCATGACATGAATCATGAACAATACCTCAAAAGAGATTTGCCACCCAACCATGTGAAACTGGTAAATTTCCACCCCCCGTGCTAGGAGATAGAACCAAGGTACTCTCAAGACCTTAAGGCAATCTAAGTGTCAAGAACCAATAAATCCAAGACTCAAAAGAACAAGAACAAAGCACATAAAATATCATCATACTATAACATCGAGGTTAAGGTTCTAGTAGACCACCTAAGTGAGTGTCATCACACAACCTATATATTGGGATCCTTCCTGGAAACCATGTAACCCCGGTCCCCCTTTTATGAATAGGGATCCATCCTAAATTTATCCTTGGTCCTGGTAATCCAATCAAGTCTATGTGGCCATTATTATATTTTCTTTCATTATCTTTTGAATCCCCCATTCCCAGGTTAATTTTTAAGGTTATCACTTTTTACAAACCCACCCATAGGAGCATCTGGCAACCAATTTAGGGTTCCAACACCTATGGTGAGCCACTCACTTAAGGTTCCTAGTCCCTTACCCCATCACTAGTTTAAAATATAAGATAACATTTCCAGGTCCTGATTCATAGGTTTAGGAAACTCCCATGTGCACTCAGGCCCTCAGAGCGAGTCCTAACCTTAGCCATATACATAACAGGAACCATTGGAAGAGTGTCTATCACAAGAAACCATAAATAATATCATATAAATTTCCAAATGCATAAATACAACTTTCCATGACTTATTTATAGGTCTAGGAAACCCTCTTGTGCACATAGGCCACCGAGATGAGTACTAGCCTCATAAACCAAGCTCAAGTTTATGCCAAGTGAAGAAACACCACATGTAATACCATATAACATAAACAAAACAAGTAATGAACATAAATAGGTCATACAAATTTCCACATGCATTAACACAATATTATGATAAACTTAAAACAATAAAATAAACATTAAGAGAGGTACAAAGATGAAGACATAGACCAGGATCAAGGTTGGAAGATACAGACCAGACCCCAAGCCAAACAGGTATCCAACACTGAAATCCATGACTCTAAAGTTTCCACATTAGGTCCAAATGGAAAATAAAATTAATATAAATTATAAATCAATAAATATTGATGGGGAAAAGATTGTACTATAAACTAATGAACTTGCAAGGATCTATGCATGACTATTTCTGGAAACATTTTTATGACTATCATAAAAATATAGTCTCAGTACGGTAAGCATAAATTTTTTTTGAACAGTTGGATCATCCTAATTTTGATATATGTTGGATAAAACCTAATTGCACCCATTTTCACTGGAGAGATTTAAAAAAAAAGTTTTGGTTAAAATGTTATGTATAACATAGTACAGGTATATAAAAATAGACTAGAACACTTTGTCTAATTCCTATTAATATATTATTTATTATCATCATATTTATAGATCATTTCACAACATAAAATTAGTAGATCATATGAGTAATATATATATTTAAGAACGCGCACACATATGTACAAATAAATATACCAAATTATAATCATAAAATTAATTATAGGCTTCCAGGAAGAGTTTTGACAAAGAAAATAAATTATGTCATTAAACTTCTTGCACACGGTATGGTTTTTTAAACAATATTTAATTCATAACATATATAACCAAAAAAAAAAATTAAAATATCATAAGAACACACTATTGATTTCCAAAATACACACAAACACCCACAAATACACACTGGCAAGGAGGTGATTCTTCTTGGATCCAGATCCTACCTGGAGTCCTGCGGAGAAACCTCACAATGTCTCGAGCACGCCTCTGCAAGTCATCCAAACCTTGAGTGAGATGGTAGCCTCCTGGAAAGCTTCCTCTAGAAATCAAAATCCAAGCAATCCACACACTTTCCCTCCAAACTAAAACATTCTCAATCTCGCAAAAAATTACAAATAACTTCCAAAAAAATATCAATGTAGAAAACTTAAAAAACCTTCCAAAAACTCCAACTCCCTCTCAATCCCCAAAATACAAAGATTTATCCTTAAACTATTTAGCTGGAGGAGTTTCTTTACGGGAAGCAACTTCTCCAACTTCCATAGTTGGTTCGAAGAACAACCAAATCATTCCCATAAATGACTTAACAAAGTTTTAATAAATTTAATTAAAATAGCTTTAAAATAAAATTATAAGAAGAAAGTCAAACAAATAATTCTCAAGGAAAACACATAGCACACATGGAAACCAACTAGCCTAACTCCTAGGAGGTCTCGAGTTCAACTCCCTCCTAGATATCTAGTTTTACTACAAACAAGCATTTACTTTTATTATTACTATTATTAATATCATTTTCACTCTTTATTTATTTAATTCTCCTTATTTAATTATCATAAATAACTTACCATTTACTCAATCAATAAAAATATACAAATATTATTATTTATATAAGCATGGGTATATGCGTGTGCACTCACATATACACATACATATATAACATACATTCAATTATATCACATATATAATAAATATATATACATAAAATTACAAGGATAAATCTAACCCACATCATTAATCTTAGAACAACATCAAATCGTAAATCACAAGACCACATCACATGCTACATTCAAATCCCCCAACTAGGGTAACCTCCTAAATGGAAATCTAAGTCCATGGGTAACCTTGAGAGTAATCTTGGTAATATCTCCACACAACAACAGTTCGAGGATTTTGAAGGCATGCTCAGACCTGTGTAGCTAGGTGGAGCTGATGCCTGGTACCTACATCTTGCAACACAAATCGAGTACACCACATATATATACATATGTACAAACAATGGAAAATAAGGAGGGAGAGTGTGACATCTTGTGGACCTCATATAGGAGTAACTATGACTGCCTCCCCTCATCCTACACTCACATCAGATAGTGACATCAACAAAGCATAATTTGATTAGTGTGTTTAGTTCCAAAATAATCTCTTTTCCATATTGTATAACAAGAATGCATCATAACATAATCATGTAAATGTAAATCATCTATTGACTTTCACAACCCAGTTTAACCATCAGGCATATACTCATAATGTCTCTTTATCAAATCAAGATAATCCAATCATACAATCCTTAATATAGAAAACCATGTCTAATCTCGAGTATAACAAGTAACATCATTAGAGTAAGTAACACATCTAACATTTTAATCAATCAACCTAAGATAAACATAAACATTAATAATGAACATCTCGCAAAGAATCATATAGATCTATCAGGTGATCCATAGCATTAAGGTCCTAACATATTACTGACACATAGGGAGATAAAAAATGATCATACTTATGCAATATTATTAAAATATGAATTTTTAGTGACAAGGAAGCAACCATCTAAAGAAGGATTATTCTCTTATAAAATAACCATGAAAACATATATAATACTTCCTAATTTCTAGTGAACATAACCAAGACTTGTTAGGGTTCGAGGGGCATTACACTGCCTGTGAGGGTTGCCACTATTATTTAGTGTAAAAGGATTTTCTTACTCTACATTTTTCTGGCATTGTTTTATGCTTCTATGCTATTGGTACTTGTTGGTTACCTATTTAGGGCCCGTGAGCAATGTGCCAGGGCATCATGTATTGTGTATTTGCTATCACATTTTTTATCACTATATAAGTGTTTGAGATTTTGATCTCTATTTATATACATTGTTGTTATTACATTCATGAGGTAGTTATTATGTTCTTCACATTACATGAAGCTAGGGCATCATTATTTTTTGTTTATCCTAAATTTTCTACTCATGAACAACCCGTGAGTGATTTATTGTTCATCCAAGGTGCCATTGTTACTTGTTGGCTACCTACTTAGTGCCTGTGAGCAATGTGCCAAGGCATCATGTATTATGTATTTGCTGGCACATTTTTTTATTATTGCATAAGTTTTTGAGATTTTGATCTCTGTTTATATACATTTTTTCTATTACATTCATGAGGTACTTATTGATAAGCCCATGGCTATGTTCTTCACATTACATGAAGCTAGGGCATCATTAATTTGTGTTTATCCTAAATTTTCTACTCATGAACAACCCATGAGTGATTTATTGTTCATCCAAGGTGCCATTGTTACTAGTTGTTAGGGATCTAAATGGATTGTTATGGTATTATGATGCATTTACATTGAAGTCTTGGATAATTTCTATTAAATTTTGGAAGTGTTTAATCCCTCAAAATGTGACTATCCATGTACTATTAGGGTATGTAATAGTCTATCAAAATAACACCACACCATATAAAAAAACCAAAAAAGATCAATACAATGACAAGTATGTAAAGATAACCTAAACAGGCCCTAAATGAAATCAAACTACTTGAGACAATATGTAAAGATAATTTGAACATAAAGTATCACATCATAAATTGAAACTGAATTGACATATGGACTGAAACTGAATAGACATATGGACTAAAATAGAGATAGGCAAATAATGCATCAAACTGAGAGACAAACATTAGACACATGACAACATGATTTTGATGAGTGCAAAACTCTCTAAGAGTATAAAAACCACTTGGCACTTTTATCTTTCCTATTAATCCAAATATCAAAAACTCTATACCTCAATGTTTAGAAGTACTAACTTCAAGGAGCACTAACCTCACTATTGCAATAGTTCAATAATACTAAAAAAAAACTAAAAATCTTATGATTGTTTATAATAACTTCTATCACAAGATTACTAGAGATTGAAAATGATAAATTTAGTATTTCATTGTGACAATATGTATGTTCCTTTTTGTGGAAATTATAATCAGTGAATGAGAATACAAAATACTATTCCCATAGAGCCAAATCTATCATGTAAATCTCTACAAGTAATATATTCTATTCCTCACAATTTCAACACTATTTTCAATATGATATTCAACAATGTTCCTTTTTAAATCTCACTAAATCAATCCTTCATATAGTTTTCAGTCTCTCACTCTTGATGTAGATCTATTCACATGGGTGAACATATATATACTTTGTAAGAGCTCCCTAAAACTATAATTCTCCTGACACCGTTACTTGCTTATGTCTCTTCACTTCCTAATCTATCTATTCTAACCAATCTTCCTACTCTAGCCAATCTAACCATTTTTCCTTTATGTCCCTTAGATCTTGCACAAGTTTTTTTTTTCTTTCTGAATATGATAACTTAACTCCGAATTTTGATAACACATCCTCATCTAAATTGCCTCACCTTAGATAACATGGGAAACCAAAAAGTCCTAAAAATTTTGCAATTTTGAACAAATTCGTTTAACATACTTTTTGAATGCCAAGCATTCACCTCACCATTTGTGATTGCTTCAAAATTTTTGAAGCCCTTAGTTGCATTTTTTACTACATTAAAGTGAGCTATGGGAAGACCACCTAAGAGTAAGTTAGGAAATTGATGCGAGAATCATAATTGAAAGAAGGATTTTGGACACATATACCTTAAAGTAATGTTAAATAGGATAGATATACCAAGGTGGCATACCAAGGTCACTAATAGATCCTTGGGTGAAGATGAGAACAACATGACCATCCAAGGTCATTTGATATTATAATGGACCTTAAAGGTCTTCTAATAATGTTTTGTAATGTTTTAAGTCCTTTGTGAAGGACCATGCTTTGTAAGCCATTAAATGGCATTGATTAGGGATAAGGGTACCTAGGGGTCACTAGGGAAGAATAAGTATTCCCTAGGTTAGTACCCTTTAAAAAATGACCTATAAAGCTCCATAACAATTATAAATGGCCAATAGAGCCTTAAGTTTGATGTTAAAAGCACTTAGAATGCTAAAGTTGTAAAATGCCCAAGTTGGAAAAATCAGGGCTTATATAAGGTTTTTAAGAGGGATAGGATGCTTTGAAGTTGGATAAAAATTGAAAAGGTTCAAAGCAATAATATAAATTCCTTAGAGGAAGAATGTTGTCGAAGTTGACAACTTGTTTTCAACTAGACAACCAAACTTAACAAGTAACTAATTGTCAATAGACTCTTCTAGTTAGTTGGTGTTTACAACTGGCCTTGAAGAGGCTTATTTGTGGCTGGATGCATGTGTTAGAGGAAGAGAAGAGGGAGGACCAAGTTAATGATCGATTCCAAATCATAACAATGAATGAAAACTATTTTCAGGTAATGAAAATGTAAATTCATTGGTAATCTGCCAGTCACTGCCCGTGAGGGTACAGTCTGACTATTCTATTGAAAAATGTTTATTTTTATGATTGATATGGATCCAAATGATTTCTAGGGTATGGTTTTGCATGTCATTGGATTCATGAATAGTTTTTTGCAGGATTGAAATCATTTTTGGGTCCTATGGCGATGACTATCCCTGTACAGGCAGGGTATACACTAGTCATATTAGATAGATGCAAAGATTGGATTTAAGATTGTTTCCTTTTTGTGCATAATGAGTAGGTTAGAATGGTTGTTTTTTATCAATTTGAATCCATTCATGAGTGTCTAAGGGTGTAGAGGAAGTTGCTATGTTGAAACACAACCAACAGTGACTGTTCCTACACAGTGCACCAATGAAATACCATGAGGACAGGGTAATGAGATAGTACTTAATGTTTTCCATGAATGGAAGAGAGTTGTGAAGGATGGATTGTCATTATGTTATGTATTTCAAATGTTCTTGAATGCAGGGTAGACATTGAAGTGGAAGAACATTCTCAGATTTCTTGGATAGCATGATTTAAGGGTCACTAGAATTGGGGACAGTCAAGGTCTGGATGATTGGTACATTGGAGGACCATCTTTCTTTGCATATAAGACCACTTTATGATTAGGATATGGTGTTAGATCCATTTGTGGGGTCTAAGAAGGTGTGTAAAGATGTGTTTGAGAAGACCCTAGGTTATTAAGCCTTAAAAGGAGGGTTTTGTGAATGAGACTTTAAAACTTGTTAGTGGTCCTTGAAAATGTGAAAATATTTGGTTTTGGAGGGTATCTAGACTCTTTATATGATAGAGAAGTCCTGGTTGAGTGTGGAGTTGGGTGTTGCTTTGTAAAAGGAGGCCTAATGGAGGGCTAGTCACAGAGCACCAGTCCTAGTATGGATAGTTGGTCCAAAGGAACAATATTTCATTTTCTAGTATGTTGTATAACCCTAAAAAGGGTATCCAAATATGTGATTATCTTCTTGAGTCTTTTGGGAAAGTGTGGTAAGAACCTTGTGAAATCAGCCTACAAGGCTACTAGGAAACTAGGCTCATCAGGAGTGTGTACCCGGGTGTGGGTAAAGGATCTAGAATCGATCCTAGAATCCATTATTGTGTGGATTAGAGTGTTGAAGACCTTTTTTTTGGTTGTTGGCTTCATAGCTCTGCACCACTGGGGATTTGATTGACATGACTAGCAAAAATAGCTTTGTTAAAATATCTATTCCTCTTGTGTGGGCATTATATTCTTTGTACACTACTGACATAAAAATGAGTGTGAAAACTTCCCCTTTTATATGGAGAAGGATATTGGTTTTGTGGCCAGCACCCTCATTTGTGAAGGAATTTTTTTTTCCTTATGTAGGCTATGAAAGTAATTTGGGTTTTCTTCTTTATTAAACATCTAGGGTACATTCAATTTAATAGTAGTTTGACATAAAATATATGAAGGCTACTTAGTTTATCTTAGGGATAGAGATAATTTAATTTTACCTTTGGTTGTGTTAACATAACTATGCTGAATTTATTTTGTAGTTGTTTAACATGAGAGTTTGTAGATTAATAGGAGTTCACAGATACTAGTGTGCCATAGTTGCCCATCTATAACTAGTGAGATGCACGTAACTCATGTACCTCATGCTAGTGTGCTTGGATACCTTGTATACACTATTTTTCATTAGACTAGACATTAGCCAAATAGTGAGTATTTATATAAAGTGATATAACACACAAGCGGTCCTCGTTTTACACCAATTAATAATAGTGACAACCCTCACAGGCGGTTGGATAATGTCTAGTCTAATCCAATCACACTAGCATGAGGTACATGAGTTATGTTCATCTCACTAGCTATAGATGGGCATTAATGCTCAATTGACTGATGCATTCCCATAAAAATGTGAACTCCTATTAATCTACAAACTCTCATGTTAAACAACTAAAAAATAAAGTCAACATAGTTCCTTTAACACAACCAAAGTTAAAATTAAATTATTCAAAAAAGGGTTTATGTTTTGAGGTAATTGGTTTATGTAAATCTATTTCAGCAACCGTTATCTTGATAAACTCTCTATTTGGTTTCAGCACCCATGTTAGTTTTGAAGTAAACAGTGGTATAATATCATTTGGGTTTTCTAAATTGTGGTAAAGTTTTGTGTTATACCAGTATGGATCAATGGCAAGGTTATAGTCTCTATAACGTGTGTGGATAGTTCTTGTTTATATGCCTAGCTATTTCATATTGGTCTTCATACATATTGTTGATTTTTCATTAAAATCTTAAACCTCATTTTGAGTTCTCTTGTCTGTGATTATATGTCAAACCCTAATTTGAGTAAGGTTTTTTTTTGGAGTATGGTTAAGATACATTGTGTTAGTGTTTGAACTACTTGTAATGTAACCCTATGTCGGGCCATTGTTCAGTTTGTAAACCAGTGCTGTGTTTATGGAGGGTTTACTTAACAAGTTAACACATTATGTAAGGGATGAAATCGTGATAGTTCCAAGATTATTATTTGAAAACAGTAAATGTTCTTGAAGACTATTTGTTAGAGACACTATTCAGACTTATTGGAGATAATAAAAGGCATTGTTATGGTTATCTCAAAACATAAAATGGTTATTATTTTGTTAAGGCATTCTTTTTTGAAAATTGCTTTTTGAAAGTTCGACATGATATTTAGTTTTTGAAAAGGATTTGTTTTCATATCAAAGGTGAAAGACTATACAAATATATTATTATTTTTCTCTCCATTGTAAAGAGTTGTACTAAAAAGAAATATCTTCAAAAGATAAAAAAGGAATGTATTGTTTTATAATTTATTCTACTGCAATATTCAGTGCTCTGTTATTTATGCTAGTTCCATAAGTTGTGACTGGATGGGCATGGATTAAAAAATAAATAAATTTTTCCTTCTATAATTCAACTAGGTGTCCACACTCATTCTACTGCTTGTCACCAACGACATCTTGATCGGTGATTTTGACCAACACGGGCATGGATTAAAAAAAAAGAAAATTTTCCATCTATAATCTGACCAACCTAAACCTTTTTAATTGATGGTCAAAAATTTTTGTAGAAAAATGAGGTCAAATGTACTAGTGTCCTATTTTACTCAAGTTGAATTCTTTCAACTTATTTTAGAGTTATCTCAAAATTCAATTCAATTCAATTCAATTCAATTCAAAAATTTCAATTTCACCTTGAGATAATTCCACCAGTGACTGTGAGTACAAACCTCTTAATACTTTCAATCTTCATTCAATTCTTCATGTAAACTAGTTGGTTTAATGATTTAAAAGATGAAATAAGTTATTAGAAGGTTACATTTCATAGCTTGGAGGATTGGAGAGGCATTTAGCATGACTATACCTTCCTGTACAGCAGCTTGGACTAACTTTTATTAGTTTTCCTTTTGTATTTTGAAGTCTAACTTGTAACCCACACCTTTCCATGGGCTCAAAGGCCTAGGATCCATGGAAAGATGATTGATAACAATGTACCATAGTTCTAATGATCTTTACTTGTAGAGATTTAACAATTAATTTGATCACAGGCTGATTTAAAGAAGGTTTTCTAATGAATTTTATGGCTAAGGTATAGCAGTGGGAGATCAGGTTGAACAAAATAGTGTTATTAAGATTTGGATAGTCTTATAGTGGCATATAAATGGTGAATAAACCACCAATTAAGCCAAGAAGGGTGTGGAAGGTTGGGATTAGAGAAACCCTCAAATCAAGGGCCATGGATATTGATCAGCCAAAGAAGAAGCAACATTTGTTATCACGGTCAAGATCTAGGTCTAGGCCTCCTAGTGATGTTGTTCTAGGAGATGGTTTCAAGGATTCAGCTCAAAAATTGAAAGCTATTAAACTTGGCAAGAAATCATCAAAGAAGAGAAACAAGGATGCTCACAAGGGAGAGGCTGATAGAGTGATAATGAACCTGAAACCAAAGTATTGCACATGTGATGAACATGAAGATTTACCTAAGCACTACTAGGAACTTACCCAACAACACGTACTATTATGAAAATCATCATAAGTCAATTTGCTGTTGGGTCTAGCTCCTAGTATTGCTTGGTCAAATCTACATGTTTTTCACCTGTGCATATACCTTCTCTGATCAACTCTGATATGCACACGTGATGAACATTCATATTTTCCTAAGAAGTACTTTGATCTTTCCTACAACACATGTACTATTGTGAAAATCATCACAATTCCATTTGTTTCAAGAAAGCTCACAGTACACATGTCTGGATTTCTACATGTTTTTCAACTGTTCATATACCAAATGATGAATGCTCAATTGTTGTAATGGAAAAGCATGACAACCATTCATATAGGACCTTCATTATTTATGTTCATCCACTTATGTATGTTCACATTCATTTATATTCTTCTGAAAGTTGGCTATTAGCGACCATAGAGGACCATTCTTGATGTTTTTTGGTCATTTGATGAAAAGATGTAAATAGGGACATCAGTAATAAAATAGGGATATCTTAATCTTTATGAGCTCAAATTCAAAATAGTAACTATATTATGTTATTACTGATGTCCCTATTTTATTACTGATCTCCCTATTTGATCTAATAGCATCAATATAACAAACAAAGCACCGACCAATCAAATACAGACATGAGGTGCTTAAACAGTGAGCTCATAAAACAATATATTTAGTCTTAATAAAATCTTATAAAACAACATATACTGTGTGAAGTGTTTGATCTCTCTTTATTTGTTTTGGTATTGATATTCGCTATGTGGTACTCCCCGTTTATGATCATTTCATGAGGAAATATCTTGATGGCTCGCAGGCTGCAAGCTAGGGTATCATACATTTTTCATGAGCTCATTGTTTAATACTAGCATTATTTACATCTTTTCATTTGGAATGCTTGATGACCTATGAGCTTTGAGAGCTAGGGCATCATTTCTATTACCTTCAACGCATTGTGTGAAGTGTTTGATCTCTCTTTATTTGTTTTGTTGTTGATATTCACTATGTGGTACTCCTCATGAAATGATCATAAATGGGGAGTACCACATAGTGAATATCAACAAAAAAACAAATAAAGAGAGATCAAACACTTCACACAATGTATTTTGTTTTATAAGATTTTATTAAGACTAAATATATTGTTTATTAAGATTTTATTAAGACAAAGTATTTTGGGTTAGTTTTATGTTGTTTTATAAGATTTTATTAAAACTAAATATATGATGTAAACTCATAATTATACTTGATATATATATACTTCAAAGGAGGAATTATGAAATATAGTTGTAGGTAGTTATCTCTTCTATAATGATGGAGGAGTGAAAGGTAATGATCAATGAGGTTGCTGCTATTAGATCATACATTAATACACTTACTGTTTTGAATTTCAGCTCGGGCATCATCCAATGTTATTGTTATCATGCATGCTTGTTGTTGTTGTGTACCATATATTGTTTTATACACTATTTATTTCATTGAGACTGTGAGCTTGGCATTTTTAATGTATTTTCTATTATTGGATCGATGTCACCATGTTGTTGAGGTTGTAGATGCATTGAATCACCACTACCATTCTATTTTGATAGAAACAATATAACAAACATAGCATCATCCAATCAAATATGGACATCAGTAAGACATTTAATGCATTATTACTTCATCATGATGATAAAAATTTCATTGGCTCAAAGAACATAGAATGTGGGTAGCTTCATTACTTCATTAGATCTGTACCTTTGTTAATTTCACTAGCATCATGCAGCTTTCTTACTTATCCTTTAAAATACAAATTCAAATATACTCCATGCCATAGAATTAATGTATAGATGATGCAGATTTGTGTACCTCTTTGTTTTGATGTAGCTCACTCACTGCATACAATGGGGCCTCCTTGGGGCTGCCAACCATGTTGTGATGTTATGATCTTTACTTGAAATCCATGATGTACTCCTCCCTTAATATGCAGATTTGATGCTTTTCTCCTCTGATTTGATGATGATGTATGCCCCTTCCATTGCTTACTCATGCTTTCTCATGAATTCCTTGTGCTGATGGCAAGAGTTCTTATTATAGTTTGTAGTAAGATTGGTTTGCAACCACTAGAGGCACTACTGGAAGAGGATGCAAAATTGGTTGCGGAGATGAGATCTAAGGCTGGGAAAAGTATGGGTGGGTTCTTTGGGAATTAGGATGGAGGGGATGATGGCGTGCTACTCTCTATGAGTGCTTTGAAGGAAGAAGGGGTAATTTTAGTGAAGAATGTGACATGCGAGAGGTTGTTGGAGTAGAGAGTGGAAATTAAGATGAAGTCAAAGAAGATCAATAGTTGTCTCAATAGGATTCATGTTGCAATGCCCAAGTTGTGAGATGGGAAAGAGAGGCCCCCTTGTATTCCTCAAGCTATTTTGGATGCTAGGGCGCATTCTTCCAAGGAGGCCATGAAGCTAGAGAAGGATATTGAGAATGAAAATGGTGGGGCTGGAGTTTACTCTACAAGCTTGAAGAAGCGGTATATTTTGGAAAATAAAGAGTGGAAATAAGATGATATTCCTGAGATCATGGATGGACACAATGTTACAAACTTCATTGATCTGGATATCTTGTAGAGGATTGAAGAACTGGAGAGGGAAGAAGGGCTTAGGATGGCAGCTAAGGGTGATGAGGGTGATGAGATGGGGGAAGTGGAGTTGAATCCAGATGAAAAGGAAGCTTTGGCTACAATTAGTAAGAAGAAGAAGATGCTTATTGTCAAACACAGATTGAAGAAGAGTACTATAGATAGTTGAGAAACATAAATCTATATTTCACAATAGCTAAGATACATAAATGTAGGCATCATGGTCACATTTTTTTGGAGACAACATAATTGAGTTGTATACCTAGACGATGGAGAGAAACTTTTGCTCCTTCGATTCCAAGTTGACACTGTGGGATCCAAAGACCATAGATAAGGAATAAATTTAGAGAGTGGAGAAGGGTAATAATGACCAAAATAATATAGGACAAACCTCAAGTTAAATGAGGCAACTGCAAACATTTTAATAGATTTTTATTATTAAATACTCAAATTTGCATATACTAGTATTATAAGCCCCCTCATTACATGATTTATTATTGTAAGCCCCCTCTAACTTATGCATCTAGAAAATGAAACACATATTGAAGAGGAGTACTGTAGAGAGATGAGAAACATAAATGTAGGCATCATGGGAACATTTTTTTGGAGACAACATATTTGAGTTGTATACCTAGACAATGAAGAGCAACTTCTACTCATCTGATTCCAAGTTGACACTGCGGGATCCAAAGACCATAGATAAGGAATAAATTTAGAGAGCGGAGGAGGGTCATAACAACCAAAATAATAGAGGACAAACCTCAATTTAAATGAGGCAATTGCAAACATTTTAATAGATTTTTATTATTAAATAATGAAATTTGCATATACTAGTATTCTAAGCCCCCTCATTACATGATTTATTATTGTAAGCCCCATTTGACTTACATGATTTATTATTGTAAGCCCCCTAATAGGTTGTAGTTTCATTTTCTAGATGTGTAAATCAGAGGGGGCTTAGAATACTAGTATATGCAAATTTCATTATTCAATAATAAAAATCTATTAAAATATTTGCAGTTGCCTCATTTAACTAGTTGAGGTTTTTCCTGTATTAGTTTTTTCATTATGGCCCTCCTCCACTCTCTAAATTTATTCCTTATCTATGGTCTTTGGATCCCGTAGTGTCAACTTGGAACCGGAGGAGCATAAGTTGCTCTACATCATCTGGGTATACCACTCAATTACGTTGTCTCCAAAAAAATGTGACCATGATGCCTAAAATTATGTTTATTAGCTATTGTGTCCCAGGACCCCTTATGAACCTTTATGACCCTTTACAATCCCTAAGAATACAGCTTAGAGGTCTTAAAATGTCATAAAGGGTCATAAGAGGCTCCTAGGAGGGGCCAAATGAGCTTCCACCTTCACGTGGTTGACCCTGTTAACTAGAGAATGTTAAACTATTCTTGAAACAAAGAGAAGCTCAATAATTTAAGGTCTCAGTCCATAGACAAATTAAATTAGACTTACTATTTAAATTGGTACATTGATGAGAATTAATGATGGGGAGTTTTTAGATTCTGAGAAGATGTATATGCAGTGGAGGCCATAAGGGATTTTTGTGGAGATTTTCTAGATGTGGAGATTTGCTAGAGTGGCTATATACATATGAGGGTTTCTAGATTGAGTACCAGTGTAGAGATGATGATTCAATAACCTACATCTATAAAACCTTCAAAAATATCCCTTCTTTGGCCTCCACTCATACCTCTTCTCAGAATTTAGAAACATTTTTTTTGTTTCTCATCCATGCACGAAATGTGCTAGTGATCATATACAATTACTTAAAACTAGTAAAGGGTGTTGGGAAAAACCTCTGGATTATGAAGGGATTCCATTCCAGTGTGGGAGGTCTATTCAAACAGGGGATCCTAGTGGAAAGATGTCTCACACCATCATTATACGATGGAGAAGAAGTTGAAGCAACAAAAGAGTTTTTCTCAAGCTGTGCATGGTGCAACATCAAATTAGGAAATTGGAAATGCATGTAAAGTGACCAATGTTACGAAGGGAGTGGATGGTTTGGATGATGGGAAGAGTGCTAGAAAGGTAGCAACCACACCAGAGGGAAAATAAAAGAAAAGACCTATTGGGTGCCAAGACCAAAGGGCAGAGAAAAGAATGTAGCTATCCCTAGTTTGGGCCAAGTTCTAACCCATTATAGTTAATAAAATTACCAATTACCATTAAAAAGAAAATAGTAAAGTAACATAACAAAATACACAACGATATATATTAATGCAAAGTAACACCTGAAGATAAATATCTAGACTAATCATCGAGCAGGATGTCGTTGGTGATTACTCTGCATATTTATCTTCACTTGTTTTTTTTTAACAAATTGAAACAATAAGATACAAGTTGAGGAAAATTGAATAAAAAAATGTAAAATTCTAACACACCAGTTCAAAAAAAAGCATTAAGAAATTCATAACCAAATCTAGTTTGCAAAAGCCACCACAATTGAAACTTACCTTCTCAATATTTTCTCTAATAGCATACTTGCAAGCCCACTGACAAATCTTTGTAATAGAATCAAGTTCTCAACTTGAACTTCACTCATAAAAAATCAACGCACCTGTGTAGCAATAGAATCAAGTTCATCAAAAAATAGGACACAAGGAGCTCATCCTCTGGCTTTACCAAAAATTTCCCTCACATTTGCCTCACTCTCTCCAGACCAAATTGTTAACAATTGAGGGCCCTTCACACTAATGTCTTTCCACAACCCGGTGGTCCATAAAATAACATTCCTTTTGAAGGAGACATGAAATTTTTAAAAAATTTCTCAAGATGCTCCACTGGATATTGAAAAATCTACATCAAAGTCATAATGAATTTTGTTAGTTAATATCTCCTTGCATAGAAAACTTTCTGCATTAAAATTGAAATTCATAACCAAAGCCTCGAGATTGTTGTAGATTTTGTGCAAAGGCTTGATACTTCTGAATATCAGCATCACTAACACTTCTTCAAACATATTTCATTGACTCCTCAAAATGACCAGCCTTTATTTCAGCTACCTCATGAGGAATCATCAGGTAAGGGAATATAAATCAACTGGTCAAGTTGGCCAGGCTTTAGCAATGGAAGATCGATATCGGGTCTATTTGTAGCACCAATAATGAAAACTATTTTCTTAGCTATCATACCATCCATTTTCATCAATAACTGGTTAAGGACTATGTCTGCAACACCGCCAGCATCCCCAACACTGCTTCCATGTTGCAAACATGCAAACCAAATCTAGTTTACAAAAGCTGCCACAAGTGAATCTCACCTTCTCAATATTTTCTCTAATAGCATACTTGCAATCTCGCTGACAAATCTCTATAATATCGGCTCCACTAAATCCTTAGGTATAACAGGCCAATGCCATTAGGTCCACATCCTTTGAGATGGGTGATTTTATCAAGCAAGACTTGAAAATTTTATAACGTGAGGACTCATCAGGTAAGGGAATATAAATCAACTGGTCAAGTCGGCCAAGCCTTAGCAATGCAAGATCGATGATATCGGGTCTATTTGTAGCACCAATAATGAAAACTATTTTCTTGGCTCTCATACCATCCATTTCCATCAACAACTAGTTAAGGACATTGTCTATAGCACCACCAGCATCCCTAACACTACTTCCATACTGAAAACATGCAAACCAAATCAAGTTTGCAAAATCCACCACAATTGAAACTCACCTTCTAAATATTTTCTCTAATAGCATACTTGCAAGCCCGCTGATAAATCTTTGTAATATTGGCTCCACTGAATGCTTGGGTATAATGGGCCAGTGCCATTAGGTCCACATCCTTTGAGATGGGTGATTTTCTCAAGAAAGACTTGAAAATTTGATAACGTGAGGACTCATTAGGTTAAGGACTCTATCAGCAGCACCACTAGCATCCTCAACAAGCAAGTGGATTGCTAGAGCCCAGAGCAGTATGGAAAATAGAACAAGTAGGGACCCACTAGCAACAAGCAGCAGAATTATTGTCGACACCTGAAGATAAATATCTAGACTAATCATCGATCAGGATGTTGTTGGTGATTAGTCTGGATATTTATCTTCATTCATTATTTTTAAACATTCCATATTTGGTCAAAATTTTGACTAACCGTAGTCGATGGTTCGACTAACCTATGTCAAAAATCTGACCTAGTTTGGTCTAATAATCAACCATTTTGTGTGGAGCTATGGTGTCATGGGTTTTGCATCCTGGTCAGAGTGGCCAAATATTTCTACCAATATTGGTCTATATTGTGATGCAATTTAGTTGAAATATAACCATCATGGTTTTCGCATCCTAGTCGGACGGGCCAAGGCATTTCAACCAAGTTTGGTCAAATTTTTTACTAATATACCACCACTTTCCAAAGTCATTTTCAACCAATACTGGCATCAAACATTCTATGACTAAAGAGATATGTTGATATTTTGATGACAAAAATAGTGACCAATCAGTTGGTCAAGTATTTGACCCATTTGAGTAGAAACTTCTACTAATATTCTGTCAAAAAAGGTGCAAATTGTACTAGTGCATAAAACAAATGCTATCTTTGTATTTCTCAACAATACCCTCTGGTATCCTATACCTCATTTGCATTCTGATCCTGAATGTTTTCAATTCTAAATCCATGTAATCCTTTAATGTTCTCTTAGTAGATGCCTTAAGAGATATTTGAGGCATTGTAGGTATACTTTTGTCAAGGTACAAATCTGAGACCTTTCCAAGTATATGGAAGTACATGTAAATGATTAGAGACCCTAACCTGAATATTTTTGTCTTATCATGCTTGATGTCTCTAATGTTATCAATCAATTGTGTGCACAAGATCTCACACAAATTGAACTCTCCATTTTTCGCTAACAATTCTGATTACTGCAAGAATAGTGGTTGCAGACACACTATTCACCCTCTTGGTGTGCTGAAACCTGTTACCTAGTATCATAGACATCAATTTGATGTCTTTCTCTTCAATAGGCTCAATTGTAATACCATGCCTATCACTTCTGGACTTACATTCTTGTTCAACTAATTTCCTTACATCCTTGCCCACAGGAAGAACGACTCATGGCTTAGAAAGGCCTATCATTTCATCAATAAGATCTCCTGTGATTCTTATAGGGACTTTAGCTATCCAAAATAGCTCATCATGGATTCTCCTTAACAAGATCTTGATCCAGTCAAATTCATAAAACTCATATGCTGTAGCATACTCAATAATGGGATGGTCTTCCAAATGTGCAAACTCATCTAGGAATGTTTTGTCTAGTTTCATCATCGACTCAAGGTGCGACGTTATTATATCAAGTCCAACTGGTTCCTTCTTACAGTAAATGTATGCACAATTGTGTTCAACATGCATTACACCCATAGGGGTTCTTGAAAATGCACCTTCTAGGTCATCTAGGGTAGACTTAAAAGGGTGCCTCTTAAAAAAATATCTCTTCCTATCCATGACATCAAATACAACAGGTGTAGCCATGACTTACTTGTTTAACACTCAAAATAGGATTTCAAAGACTTTTGAATTGTCACATTAGACTAGGGCTTCACAACTGATCAATCACACTTCTTCACTAGTAAATCAAGCTCCAACACTTCACAATTCAACTACTAGGGCCCCTATGGTTTCCAATCACTCAAACTTGAATGCAATGAGAGATTTGTAAGTTTCCATAGACTATAAAGTGAAATTTCCTCCATTAATGCTTTCCATGTAAACCATAATTAGACTGAGAATTTCCAACTTCCATCCTACAATTGATCAGGTAGTGCACTCTTGCACATAGCATCAATTTTTCTCCAAAATGTTAAATCCAAAGGCGCGTACTCTGAGGGTGACTATACCGACCACACAGGGGTCTAGATATAAATTAGCTCCCCCTATGACTATGAGGGTCATTCATCCAGATGTAGAGGATCCATTCATTGCAGATGCATCCAATACATACTCATCAACCTTATCCTTCTTTTCCTCTGTCCAAGTCAAGCTCGCATCTTCTGAAGCTTTCACAAACTTGACTTCTCCTTAAGTATCCAATATTGATTCTTCTAGCTTTTTAGGGCTTTCCTGAATTTGCATTCTTGATCTACAAAACTTTGAGATGTGTCCAGCCTTGTTACAAGAGTGAAAAATAACTAGAGGCCTTAAATTCCTTGACGCATTGATATGGGTTACCATTTTACACTGCCTAGCTGCATGACCATTATAATTACATATTTGACATGTAATATTCTGAGAACTTCTTGCATCTGGTTGATTCTAATTTCTCTGATTATGCCGAGTCTTGTTCTTCTGACTTGTTCTACAATTCATAGCTTTATGACCAAATTTATTGCATGAATAACAATAGCCATTGAAAGGTCTTACCTCTTTACAATCCCTTGCAATATGTCCATGCTTGTTATAGGCATAATAAGTTTGGTCTACTAGCTTGCGCTCATCCTTAGATGGTTCAACATTGTCTTTAGTCTGATTTATAGTTTCCTTAGCATCTATAGTGTCTTATGGTTCTTTCATCTTTGCTCTAATGTCATCAATATGATTTTGTGATTCATTGAATCCAATACCGCTAGTATCTCCTTTAAGCTTCTGAGCATATAATTGGGATTCTATCAGATCCTTGCATGTGTGTAATTTATCAATGTGATTCTTTGCTTCAATCAATTCAGATTCTAACTTTTCTTTGTTGTTTCTTAGCTCCAAGATTTCCAAGTTTTCTTGCCTCAATTATTCATTCAGTTGAAGGTTCTCTTTGATCTGTTCATCATAAACTTCTTGATTGTTATTTTGCTTTTCATCCAACTCTTCAATCTGATCTTTTAGAAATGTTTTCTCCTCATTCAACTTCTTAACCATTTTTCCCAAATCACTTTTTGAACAATCTTTCAAATCTTTTCTTAGTTTCTTGATGAAAACTTGTGCACCACTGATTTTCAATTTCAGTTCTTCAACTTCTTTCTTAGATCTGTCAAGGTCTTCAAGAGCTTCCATAAGATTCTTCTTCAGATGTTTTGCTTCTTCTAAACCCATTTATCTCCTCAAGTGGTTAAAATTCTCTTCAGAGGACCAAGGATCTGATACCAATTGCTAGGAATGGTAACACTAAGAGGGAGGGGGGTGTGAATCAGTGTTCACTATATCTTATTCTTTTTTACTTTACTCTTGAAACTTAACTTGATTTCTTAAGTACTGAAATAAACATCAATGTAAACAAGATAAACAATCACAACACATAACACTAGTATGGTTATAGGGAAACCCAAATAGGTAAAAACCGCAGTGGGAATTGACACCCACTAACAACTGCACTAGTGTCTTATGATCCTTGTTAGAAGATCTGCAACCCTGTTGGGAGTTGTTCTTTACAATTCTTTTAGTACATTGACCTGATCAATGGTCAGACCCTGTTAGGTGTCTTTTACAATAACCTTGTTAGGGCTGGGGACACACTGTCCTAGAGCTCACTGCTCAAGTGGTGAAGGCTACAACCTTCTGATCTCAGATACATAGGGTATGTGCAGGATCATGGTATGCCAAACTAAGCCCTTAAATGGAAATAAAAATTCAGAAAATTAGGTTTAGGAAAGTTGACATAAAAATTTGAACAAGTTATAAATATTATATCAAAAATATGTAAGAAGAGAATCTGTAGAAAAATGAATTTAGTTTCTAAGATACTAGGGCTTTCTTGAAAAACAATTATTCTATATGTTAAAAATTTCAAATTTCAATGTAGTAGTACGGAAATTTCAGGAAAAAAAAAGTAGGTGTATGTCTAACCACCTTAAACATAGTAAAATGATAAAAAAAATTTACAAGATTCTAGATATAAGTAGTACACTCATGTCTGAATGTGACACATATTTTGTTGTAATTCCAAGTAAATAATTAATTATGATTTTTCTTCTACAACATTTCTAGAATACAAAAAGTGTCGTTTCTGACTACGTTAACTTAGTCTAAACTTTATCAAATTGAAATTTTTTTTTCTTTTAGTAGGAAAATCATATAATGTGACACATGTTTTGGATTTCAAAAATGTTGTACAGTTTGAAAGTTATAGCTATTTTTCAATAAGTCTATTAATCAGGACTAGAAAGATAAAAAGTAGGTGTATGTCTGACCACATTAAATAAAATCAAATGATAATATTTTTTTATAAGATTCTAGATAAAAGTAGTAGACTCATGTCTGGATGTGATGTATATTGTTTAGTATTTTTTTTCCAAATAAATAATTAATTATGATTTTTCTGCTACAAATTTTCCTGAATATAAAAACTCTCATGTTTGACCACCTTAACTTAGTATAAACTTCATCAAATTGAAATAATTGTTTATTATTATTGTATAAGGTGAAGCATAGAATGTGATCTATATTTCATATTTCAAAAATATTATATTGTTTGAAATTTATAGTTGTTTTTCAAAGACTCTATCAATCAGGACTTATTTTTTACATCGCCACTTTTTGGCATACCATGATCCTACACATACCCCACACTATATCTACTAGATGAACTAGTGTTGTGACACTACTTATCTGATCAGTTCCTTTTGTGTGATGATGCTTTAGCCCCTTGTAAATCTCTAACTCATTCTATCTTCACTTTGCGTGTCTCTGCTCTGCTTATGTTATCTCTATATCTGCTATCATACTTTATTACAAAGGCACATCTTGTTGGCATTAAGCAGAATTGCCACTAGTGACAACACTTATTTGCATTCTGGGTGCAAACCGAGCAGATAGTGCAAACCGAGCAGAGAGTGCAAACTGAGCAGACAGTGCAAACCGAGCAGACAGTACAAACCGAGCAGACAATGCAAACCGAGCAGACAGTGCAAACCGAGCAAGTTAGTACGAACCGAGCTGGACAGTGTAAACCGAGTAACATCATGTCTACCAAGTCACCAGTATTACCGAGTTCAAAACCTACCGAGTGATCAGTATGAACCGTGCCTTCACTTCTACTGAGTGCATGACGATGCCGAGTAATGCAGTGGACGCCAAGTATCAGAAAGTCACTGAGTTAGTTTGAAGAAACCGTGTAACCATACTTGGGCCGACTTAGTAGCACTTATGTTTATTTGTCAAGCTGACTTTGTAATTATAATTGTAATTAATTGTTTAAGACTTGTATATAAACAATGTTGTAAAAATGTCAAGAAGTATGATAGAAGCATATATGTGAAAAAGGAAGAAAGGCAGAGATAAGCAAATTACAAAGGGCTTCAACAGTATAAGGAACAACAAAGACAAATTCATCACAGAAGGTGATCAGTACATCAGCGAATCTCAATCAGCAATCCAGTTGCAAAGCAAGAGATCTACTGTTTCATCCTAACAGGTGAATCAGTACTAAATCTTTTAACTGGGTAGACTTAACAGTCTTTTGTAAAATCTCTTTACCGAGTGCATACTTTATTGTATGTTTGTAAATCCTTTAACAGGGTGGATTTAGCAATCCTTATTGCTCCTAATAGGGCAGATCATCAGAAGTGATCAAATTGTAAGCGTTAATCGGCCAACTTTATTCTGCAGTATTAAAGCTTTGTGGGTTTCATCCCCACCCCAGTTTTACTTTCTTTTTGGAAGGTTTCTGGGTAACCAAATCTATGTGTCATTATTGTGAATGTTTTTAAGTTTCATGATTTCTGTATGCAAAAGGTTAAAAGTAAATTACATGTTAAATTGAAAGAAAATTTGGAGTTACTGATTCACCCCTCCCCTCTCAGTAACTCGGTTAATTCCTGAATATTTCCAACAATTGGTATCAGAGCAGCATTGGTTCTCAAGACCAAGCTTAACTAGCTTGAGCAAAGATCCAGGACAATGGAGGTATTCAAACTGAACAAGGTGATTGAAAATGAAAAGCTAGATCTGGAAATGGCCATAGCTAAACTCAAAGAAGCAAAAGAACATCTTTCCCAATCCCTAAGAAGAAGGAAGGAACTTGCAAATCAGATGAATGATCAAAATTACATTGAAGAAAAGATTGAAGATCTTTTTCCCTCAAATAACTCAGATGAAGAAAACAATGCTGTCAAAGAACTCCTAGAAAAGAATGGGTCTCTGCAGGAAGAAGTGAGAAAATTAAAAAGAGAACAAGAGCTACACTCTACAAGATTCTGTGAGATCTTGGAAAAAAGAAACAAGTTGAAAGATGAATTAGATGGAAGGAACATTGAAGTCCAAAATAAAGCCCTTCAGCTAGAAAACCTAATTGATCAAATCTCTCATACAAATGAGGAAATCCTAAATCTAAGATCAGAA
This sequence comes from Chamaecyparis obtusa, assembly GCA_027943335.1. Lineage (NCBI taxonomy): Eukaryota > Viridiplantae > Streptophyta > Pinopsida > Cupressales > Cupressaceae > Chamaecyparis > Chamaecyparis obtusa. Next base: position 248,236 of record BSBK01005229.1, read on the forward strand.
ATAGAAAGCACAAGAGAAGAACTAAGATCTGAAAAGGAAATCAATCTAAGATTGGTGGATGACCTAAACGCTGAAAAACAAATCAATGAAGGAATGCTGAAAAGTCAAGAAGACTTGAATCAGCTGTATGAGCGAAATCTTCATAGGCAAAAAGGAAAAGCAGGACTTGGATACAAAGGAGAAGGCGAATCCTCTAAGCAAGGTACTCAAAGAAATCAAAAACCTACTTGTAATCATTGTGGTAAAATAGGACATACTTCAAATAAATGTTGGAACAATAAAAAAGTAGAATTCAATGGAAAATGTTACAGTTGCAATCAACCTTGTCACAAAGCAAATGAATGCAGGGAAAAACCAAGATTCAGAGGTAATTGTCACAAGTGCAACAAACAAGGTCACAAGGCATCCGAGTGCAGATCCAAGACATTTAATCCAGCAGAACAAATTATGAAAGCAATGTTTGGATGGGACTACAACACCTAGTGTAGATGTCATTACTGTGGAGAATATGGACACATTGGCATGAATTGCATAAAACATCATCTAAGAAAAAGAGATACTACCGTAAGATGCTTCAAATGCACTAAACTCGGTCACATAGCCAAAAACTGCATGAATGCTAGTGAAGTTGAAGATGGAAAGAAGAATGAAGCAACTAAGGTCAGGAAACAGGTGAGACAAAAATGGATTCCTAAATCTACCAAGCAATCCAGTCCAAGTAATGGAATGGATGGCTCTACCGACTCAAACTAAATTTCCAAGAAAGCACTGGAACTGTATTTTCATAGACCAATCTCAAGCAGTTCCAGAACCGAATTAAAAGTAAGATCTAAATCAGCATACAAGATGCAGTAAGATCACAGGGAGGTTGGTATCAGTCTTTACCGAGCAAGGTCGGTACCCATCTTTACCGAGCGAGGTCGGAGCAATATGAATTCTTGAGTTCACCGAGTTGCGAAGTCTTTACTGAGCAATTAATTCTTAGTGGGTGACAGTCTGTCAGAATTCATACCCTAATTTGTACTGAGCATTAATGACAGAGTTGTAAACAAAAAGCAAGTAATCGAACTCATTCTTCACCGCGATCTTTTAGCACTTTGAGAGCAAAAAATTTCAAGAGCAACCCAACGATTCAATACTTTTGCGAAAGGAATCTTCTGTGAAGCTACCATGGCATCATCTAGCACTTCAGCAAAGAAAGGATCTGATATGTTAGTCCAAGGAGAATGGAAAGCACCAGATTTCAAGATCGTGCCCGCAGTTGCAGCAGCCCTAGATCTGAACGGAGCTCAATCACAGATTCCTCCTAAGGTACTACTTATTAATGATATCCGCAATCATTTCAACTGTTCAATTCATGAAATGGGGAACCTAGAATTAGATATTGTGCATGAAGAACTGTGTGTGGATGGTATTCTGAAACCTGAGCACAAACATCTGGAAGATAAAGGTTTAGTTCACATTGCACATCTACCTCGAAACTTTTGAGATAAATGGTTTAGATACATTCTCAGCCGTGTACATGATGGCAAGATTTGGCTTGAGCAACCCATAGAGATCACAAAGAAGATGATTCATCAAATCACCGATCTTCCCATGTTGAACAAAGCAAAAACTACAAAAACCCTAGGTCGGACAGAACTAGAGAAGAAAACCCTAGCCGAATGGGACGGTAGAGGCATGAAAGTTAGCAGCATCACCGATGCTGAACTGAAGTTTGGTATACACATTATTGCCCATAAGATTTACAGTTCTAGTCGACAGAATAGTGTCTCCTGTGAAGCTATCGACCTAGCATACAAAGTGGTCAAGAATAACTTAACATTTGACCTAGCAGACTTATTGTTAAAGCAGTTTAACAAAAACATGGAAAGCATTCAAACTTCCAAAAACAATCCATGTAAGTTTGGATCCTTATTGGTCTGTTTATTCTTCTATGCTCAGAAATTCTTCCCTTCTAAAGGAAAATTTGTATGGAGAAAAGATGTGCCAGCACTTTATGAAATAAATGAATATATCTCAGAAATGGGTGAAAATTTTGAAAGCATCATGGATAATTATTTTGAGTCTTTCAAAGAGAAAATGAATGACAGATTCTGGATTCCGCAGAAGTTGGTGGAAGATTACAAAGATGACATTTGTTTTATGGTGGATTGTGATAATGTATATATTCAAGCAGCTAAACCGAGGACTGCATATGTAAAACCTCTTCCTTATGAGGTAAATATTGATGAAACCAAGAATATCATTGAAGCTCTTCTTAATTAGCCTGTCAATCCCAAAGCTCCATATTTTGGAACATATGATGAAGCTAAGGTGAGAATTGAACTAAGCATAAAGCTTCCACAGGTGGTAAACAAAGGAAAGAAGAGGATAGCCAAAATGCAAATGATAACCGAGGACAAAGAAGAAAAAGATGAAGAAGAAGAGGAAAAGGATGAGAAAATAGAGGAACCAGAACCTGCAAAGAAGAAAGGAAAGGTATTCATCACTAAGGCACCTAAGCCTCCCACTGCTGTATTTACAAGGAGAAATGCAAGAGGCAAGGTAGACAAGGCAGATAAAGACATAGCATTCAAAAGGCCTCCTCTAAACTTTCAAGAAAAGATCAAACTCTTTAGAGACGGATCAGGATCTGGAGTAAGTAACATAAAATCTTTTAAATATGAAACCAGATCGGAAACAGAACAGAAGGAAATAGAAGATGCTGTTATTGAAAAGATGGGACAGTGGAAATACTCTCCTGATGACATAGCCCCACAGGTTCCAGCAGTTTTATTAAATCCAATAAAAATGAGATGGAGCAATGCAAAGAAAAATGTGATAGACATATTTGATCAAACCCTGAGACAGTTAATGCCGAGCTTGAAAAATGATGAAGTAAAGAAGGCATTAAAAGAAAATGAAAGTAAGATGACATTAAGGTTCAATACTTGTTTGATCTTGATCAATAATATCAAATCGGTTGTGAAGGCTGCAAATGCCACATGGAAGAACATATACCACCTTCACCAACCGAGTATTGAAACAGTCATAATAAAAGATATTGAAGATGACAGTGATGAACAAGAAGAAGACACTGAGGTAGATGATACTGTGAGGATAGCAGTAGAAGTCATTGCATCCCTTCCTACCTCTCCAGTAAAAGTTTCTACATCCAACCCGGAGACACCTTCAAGCATGGTTATGACAACTTCAACATTTGTCCAATCATCTTTAGCAACAACAGAAGCAACTACCATTTCTTCTACTGAGTTGCAGTCTCCCGCATCATCAAGTTTTCCAGCAGTAAGTTTTCCAGTTTTTGAATCTTCAAGTGTAAATATTTTAAGTTCTCCAGTAGAAAGTATACCAGTCTCTATAGCCAGCCCTACTTTATCTACTGTCACTACTACCAAGGCATTAAGTACAGATAAGCCTAAGGCTCTACCGAGTATAAAATTTTTGGGTAAGAATGTAGTAGAGGATATAGACCTAGATGAAGAGATAGAGATTCCTACATTGGATTTTGCAAATCTATCAGCGGACCAAATGCAAAATATAGGTGAGATCCTCCAAAGGAAAGCAAAACAAAAGAAGCTTAAAGAGGAGAGAGACAAGGAATATCAAATCATCAAGGATGCTAAGGACATTTTGTCTGATGCATTAGGCATTAAAGTAGACTCCTCCCAACATGTTTTGCTACAATTAGCAGAAGCAGTTAATAAATACAATGAGGATTCATCTGGGACAGAAAAGTTAGTTGAAAGAGCCAAGAAGAGATTCAACAATAAAGTGCTTGAGCACATTGCTCAGCACATAGCTATTAACCAAGTAGAATTGTCTTCAGTTTTGTCAAACATTCAATCTATCTATTCGAATGCTACCTCTCTTTTGGCCAGATTGTGCAATATTGCTGAGTTCACAAAGGATGTTAAGGATAAAATGAATAAAATGGATGAGGATATGAAGATTAGCATACAGAAGCTGCAACTTGAACCAAGTTCAAGCTCTGCTCACCACATGAAAATCTCACACCTATCAAACATGCAGTCTGATCTACTGAAAGAAGACACAAGGATCCGGTCCACACTGCTAAACATCCAACACATGATCCTTCCCATCATGAATACAATGTATAAGCACATTGAACATTCCAAAACATTGATTCATGACAATCAGTTCTCTATAGCAGATCACATGATTGAACTCTCTGCAGAAGTCCAAATTGCAATCCAAACTAATAATGAAGGTACATTCTGATTTTCTATCAAATTTTGGATTCTCTCTGTAAATAACTTGTATATACACCTTTGGCATTATCGTCAAAAAGGGGGAGATATGTATAGAGGGAGATATATGTATAGAAGAAGATTTGTATAGAAACAGTTAGCACATTGAAAGGGGGAGACAATGTATAAAGCTCTATAACAAAGAAAAATTTTGAAAAATCAAAATAAAACTCAGCATGATTCATGTATATAAGTTTTGGCCAATAAGTGTTTTTGTCACTAATGCCAAAGGGGGAGATTGTTGGCATTAAGCAGAATTGCCACTAGTGACAACACTTATTTGCATTCTGGGTGCAAACCGAGCAGACAGTGCAAACCGAGCAAGTTAGTACGAACCGAGTAGGACATTGTAAACCGAGTAACATCATGTCTACCGAGTCACCAGTATTTACCAAGTTCAAAACCTATCGAGTGATCAGTATGAAACGTGCCTTCACTTCTACCGAGTTCATGACGATGCCGAGTAATGCAGTGGACGTCGAGTATCACAAAGTCACCGAGTTAGTTTGAAGAAACCGTGTAACCATACTTGGGCCGACTTAGTAGCACTTATGTTTATTTGTCAAGTTGACTTTGTAATTATAATTGTAATTAATTGTTTAATACTTGTATATAAACAATGTTGTAAAAATGTCAAGAAGTATGATAGAAGCATATATGTGAAAAAGGAAGAAAGGCAGAGATAAGAGAATTACAAAGGGCTTCAGCAGTATAAAGAACAGCAAAGACAAATTCATCACAGAAGGTGATCAGTACATCAGTGAATCTCAATCAACAATCCAGTTGCAAAGCAAGAGATCTACTGTTTCATCCTAACAGGTGAATCAGTACTAAATCCTTTAACCGGGTAGACTTAACAGTCTTTTGTAAAATCTCTTTACCGAGTGCATACTTTATTGTATGTTTGTAAATCCTTTAACAGGGTGGATTTAGCAATCCTTATTGCTCCTAACAGGGCAGATCATCAGAAGTGATCAAATTGTAAGCCTTAACCGGCCAACTTTATTCTGCAGTATTAAAGCTTTGTGGGTTTCATCCCCACCCCAGTTTTACTTTCTTTTTGGAAGGTTTCTGGGTAACCAAATCTATGTGTCATTATTGTGAATGTTTTTAAGTTTCATGCTTTCTGTATGCAAAAGGTTAAAAGTAAATTACATGTTAAATTGAAAGAAAATTTGGAGTTACTGATTCACCCCTCCGCTCTCAGTAACTCGGTTAATTCCTGAATATTTCCAACACATCTTATATTTATATGCGCTAACAAAACAAATAACTATGTAGGCCTATAACCAATTACATACAACACTTCCGAGTGAATTGGATCAAGTGTGTTTACAGACAAAGATGTTTACATGTCTGCAACCTAATTACAATAGGTACATAGCCTTTAAAAAATATTATTATAACTCTTAATCAAATTACTAATAGTCAGCTACATACTCTGTTCTGTTCTGGCATTCACTATCTGTACCACTTCAACTATCCATATCTTCATCATACTATCTCATCTGATCATGAGATCTTAGACTTAGCATGAATACACACTTACCATCTTAAATTCAAGGGCGCATACCATAACTCTTTCATACGCACGTGCACTGATGCTCTGATCTTATGGTGATCTGCTAACTATCCTGTCTTCTATACTTAGCCATATTCTGACCTTATGATAATGTGCACTGACTCCAAAACTCTATATGACTTTGTTTCCATAATGAAAACACTATATCTAGTCATATACAATAGTATAGTCAACTTTCCAACAGGTCGCATGGCCTTAAGGGGAGCAGTAGATGTAGAGAACATAATATATCTAGCCCCTGTATATGTGGATTAAGCTCATGCGAGCTTAGGTATTGTTTGTGCAAACAGTTTGGAGTCTGTGTAGGAGAGTGCAACACTTAGAGATTCTTTCTATGTGTTCACAAGTTTTCTGTTGACAGAACAGGATGTGAAGTTGAGCTACTTGTGTTTAATGCATATACTCAACTTGAAATGGATAAAAGGACTTGAAAGACTTCATTTCTACACCATTTTTTGATCAACGTTTAAGGAGAGAAAATTTGAGAAGATTATCAGTCATCTAGCAGAGTAATTTCATGACTGCACAAAGAAAGTTCCAGATTCAAGCGTGTTTAAGGTATTTAGACCTAATCCCATAAAGAAGTTATGGATGCACGAGTGGTTTATGATGTTGTGGATAGACCTAGGTATAAATTTAAGAGACATCCTTTCAAATCTTGTGAGGATGATCCGAAGGGAGCATTTTCACAAACCCTCATAGACGTATTGCATGCAGAAGATATTAGGGCATACATACACTCCAAGTATGAGATCATTGGGGATGTAAACATCTATAGTGAGTTGGATAACATGATAGAAGTAGTTGGATCCATGGTTGACGAGTTCAAACACATACATGATCAATCCATCATCAAGCTAGCCCTACTCACAGAATTCATAGAAATTGAATGGTTTAAGATCATTCTTAGCAGAGTTCATTATCAGTTTATCTGGATTGGAGAACAACTAGTAAAGATTTGTGCACAGATGATCCTTGAGATTACAAGATTTGACAATGCAGGAGCCCTACTCAGAAAATAATTAAGGAAACTAGCATAAACCCTAACCCATTCCAAGTGGGACAAGAGGGCGATGACACTCAATGACATCTTTCAACAAGATGTTAGGTTGATAGCAATATTGTTGGTTTATAAGTTGTTTCATAGTAGCAGACGAAACTTTGTATCATCTAGTGTTGTCATGATGGCCTATAGGATGGTCAAGGAAAATAAGAAGTATAACCTCTGCGAAGTACTTGCATAACAGCTCCTTAATAATGTAAAAGTGATAAAGAAAGATGGGACTAAAGCATTTAGGTTTGGGTCCTTGTTAGTTCACATGTATATTCATATTATTCATAAGTTTTCTGGCATGCATCCTAGGGTATGGAAGGATAAATGTATCCTCTAGAATTCAGATTTCAGAGTACTACTGAAGACAAGACAAGAATTGGGTTGATGGTGAAATATTTGCCATGACAAAGATACTACAGAGGTAGATGAAAAAAAGGTATAGGATATTGGAAAACATAGTTGAAAAGTATGAGGATGCCATCTGTTTCATGGTTGAAACTAATTGTGTTTTCTTTGAGGCAGTACAACCAAGAATGAAATGGTGTTATCCTATGGGATATGAAGTGCTGAGATTCTAACCATGCCGATAGAGCATGTACTGGCAAAAAAAATATGCCCTACCCAAGAAAGATGGGGAACATATAGGGAGAAGTATGAAAAAGTCAGAGAAGAGAAAGAGAAGGTAACAAGAAAAAGGAAAGTCGGCAAAATTGTTGAAGATATCACTGCGAAGGTAGGAATCACTAAAAGGAAGTTGATAGACATGAGAAATAAGATGGAAGCATCTTCGAGCATGGCCATTGACACTTATGTTCCTTCAGAAGCTTAAAAGAAAGTAACTCCTACTATTGATATTGTAGACTTATCAGCTTCACAAGAGGAGGTAGTACAAGAAGTCTTGCCTGCAACCATTCCCAAAGGACTACAAGGTCTAGCAAGCAGGACAGTCCTAAGGAGAAAGAAGTAGAAGTGAAAAGGAAGAAGATAGAGTAAAAGGTTCCTAAGAATGTTTAGGAAAAGGTTATGTGTTACAAATGTTCTTGAATGCAGGGTAGACAGTGAAGTGGAAGAACATTCTCAGATTGCTTGGATAGCCTAGTTTAAGGGTCACTAGAATTGGGGACAGTCAAGGTCTGGATGATTGGTCCATTTGAGGACCATCTTTCTTTTCATAGAAGACCACTTTATGATCAGGATATGGTGTTAGATCCATTTGTGGGGTCTAAGAAGGTGTGGAAGGATGTGTTTGAGAAGACCCTAGGTTATTAAGCCTTAAAAGGAGCATTTTGTGAATGAGAATTTAAAACTTGTTAGTGGTCCTTGAAAATGTGAAAATATTTGGTTTTGGAGGGTATCTAGACTCTGTATATGATAGAGAAGTCCTGGTTGAGTGTCGAGTTGGGTGTTTCTTTGGAAAAGGAGGCCTAATGGAGGGCTAGTCATAGAGCACCAGTCCTAGTATGGATAGTTGGTCCAAAGGAAAAATATTTCATTTTCCAGTATGTTGTATAACCCTAAAAAGGGTATCAAAATATGTGATTATCTTCCTGAGTCTTTTTGGAAAGTCTAGCAAGAACCTTGTGAAATTAGTCTAGAAGGCTACTAGGAAACTAGGCTCATCAGGAGTGTGTACCCGGGTGTGGGTAAAGGATCTAGAATCTATCCTAGAATCCATTATTGTGTGGATTAGAGTGTTGAAGACCTTTTTTTTGGTTTTTGGATGCATAGCTCTGCATCAATGGGGATTTGATTGACATGACTAGCAAAAATAGCTTTGTTAAAATATCTATTCCTCTTGTGTGGGCATTATATTCTTTGTACACTGCTGACCTAAAAGTGAGTGTTAACACTTACCCTTTTATATGGAGAAGGATATTGGTTTTTTGGTTAGCACCCTCATTTGTCAAGGAATTTTTTTTCCTTATGTAGGCTATGAAAGTAATTTGGGTTTTCTTCTTTATTAAACATCTAGGGTATAGTCAGTTTAATAGTAGTTTGACATAAAATATATGAAGGCTACTTTGTTTATCTTAGGGATAGAGATAATTTAATTTTAACTTTGGTTGTGTTAATAGAACTATGTTGACTTTATTTTGTAGTTGTTTAACATGAGAGTTTGTAGATTAATAGGAATTCACAGATACTAGTGTTCCATAGTTGCCCATCTATAACTAGTGAGATGCACATAACTCATGTACCTCATGCTATTGTGCTTGGATACCTTGTATACACTATTTTTCATTAGACTAGACATTATCCAAATAGTGAGTATTTATATAAAGTTCTATAACACACAAGTGGTCCTCCTTTTACACCAATTAATAATAGTGACAACCCTCATAGGCGGTTGGATAATGTCTAGTCTAATCCAAGCACACTAGCATGAGGTACATGAGTTATGTTCATTTTACTAGATATAGATGGGCATTAATGCTCAATTGAATGATACATTCCCATAAAAATGTGAACTCCTATTAATTTACAAACTCTCATGTTAAACAACTACAAAATAAAGTGAACATACTTCCTTTAACACAACCAAAGTTAAAATTAAATTATTCGAAGAAGGGTTTATGTTTTGAGTTAATTGGTTTATGTAAATCTGTTTCAGCAATCGTTATGTTGATAAAATCTCTATTTGGTTTCAGAACCCATTTTAGTTTTGAAGTAAATAATGGTATAATATCATTCGGGTTTTCTAGATTATGGTAAAGTTTTGTGTTATACCTGTATGGATCAATGGAAAGGTTTTAGTCTCTATAACCTGTGTGGATAGTTCTTGTTTATATCCCTAGCTATTTCATATTGGGCTTCATACATATTGTTGATTTTTCATTAAAAGGTTAAGCCTCATTTTGAGTTCTCTTGTCTGTGATTATATGTCAAACCCTAATTTGAGTAAGGTTTTTTTTTGGAGTTTGGTTAAGATACATTGTGTTAGTCTTTGAACTAATTGTAATGTAGCCCTATGTTGGGTCATTGTTCAGTTTGTAAACCAGTGTTGTGTTTATGGGGGGTTTACTTAACAAGTTAACACATTGTGTAAGGGATGAAATTGTGACAGTTTTAGGATTATTATTTGAAAATAGTAAATGTTCTTGAAGACTAATTTTTAGAGACACTATTAAGACTTATTGGAGATAACAAAAGACATTGTTATGGTTATCTGAGAATAGAAAATGGTTATTATTTTGTTAAGGCATTCCTTTTTGACAACTGCTTTGTGACAGTTAGACATAATGTTCAGTTTTTGAAAAGGATTTGTTCTCAAATCAGAGGTGAAAGATTATATAAATATATTATTCTTTTTCTCTCCATTGTAGAGAGTTGTACTAAAAATAAATATCTTTCACGCGATGAAAAAGGAATATATTGTTTTATAATTTATTTTTCTGCAATATTCAGTGCTCTGTTATTTATGCTAGTTCCATTAGTTGTGACTGGATGGGCATGGATTAAAAAATAAATAAAATTTTCCTTCTATAATCTGACTAGGTATCCACACTCATTCTACTACTTGTCACAAAGGCATCTTGATCGGTGATTTTGACCAACACGGGCATGGATTAAAAAAAAGAAAAAGTTTTCCTTCTATAATCCGACCAACCTAAACCTTTTTAATTGATGGTCGAAACTTTTGGTAGAAAAATGAGGTCAAATGTACAAGTGTCCTATTTTACTCGATCTGACTTCTTTTAACTTCTTTTAGAGTTGTCTCAAAATTCAATTCAATTCAATTCAAAAATTTCAATTTCACCTTGAGATAATTCCACCAGTGACTGTGAGTACAAACCTTTTAATACTTTGAATCTTCATTCTATTCTTCATGTAAACTAGCTAGGTTAATTATTTGAAAGATGAAATAAGTTATTAGATGGTTACATTTCATAGTTTGGAAAATTGGAGAGGCATTTAGCATGAACTGTACCTTCTTGTACGATGGCTTGGACTGACTTTTATTAGTTTTCCTTTTGTATTTTGAAGTCTAACTTGTAACCCACACCTTTCCATGGGCTCAAAGTCCTAGCATCCATGGAAAGATGATTGGTAACAATGTACCATAGTTCTAATGATCTTTACTTGCAGAGATTTAACAATTAATGTGATCACAGGCTGATTTAAGGAAGGTTTTCTAATGAATCTGATGGCTAAGGTATAGCAGTGGGAGATCGGGTTGAACAACATAGTGTTGTTAAGTTTTGGATAGTCTTATATTGGCATATAAATGGTGAATCAATCACCAATTAATCCAAGAAGGGTGTGGAAGGGTGGGATTGGAGAAACACTCAAATCAAGGGCCATGGATATTGATCAACCAAACAAGAAGCAACATCTGTTATCATGGTCAAGATCTAGGTCTAGGCCTCCTGGTGAAGTTGTTCCAGGAGATGGTTTCAATGATTCATCTTAGAAATTGAAAGCTATTAAACTTGGCAAGAATGCATCAAAGAAGAGAAACAAGGATGGTCACAAGGGAGAGGCTGATAGAGTGATCGTGAACCTAAAACCAAAGCATTGCACATGTGATGAACATGCAGATTTACCTAAGCACTACTGGGAGCTTACCCAGAAACACATTTAATATTGTGAAAATCATCACAAGTCTATTTGCTGCTAGGTGTAGCTCCCAGTATTGCTTGGTCAAATCTACATGTTTTTCACCTGTGCATATACCTTCTCTGATCAACTCTGATATGCACAGGTGATGAACATTCATATTTTCCTAAGTAGTACTTTGAGCTTTCCTGCAACACATGAACTATTGTGAAAATTATCATAAGTCCATTTGTTGCAGGAAAGCTCACAGTACACATATCTGGATGGTTGCATGTTTTTCACCTGTTCATATACTAAATGATGAATGCTCAATTGTTGTAATGGAAAAGCATTAGAACCATCCATATATGACCTTCATTATTTATGTTCATCCACTTATGTATGTTTTTATTCATTTATATTCTTCTGAAAGTTGGCTTTTACCGACCATGTAGGACCGTTCTTGATGTTTTTGTGTCATTTGATGAAAGGATGTAAATATGGATATCTTAATCTTTATGAGCTCAAATTCAAAATAGTAAGTGTATTATTTTATTACTGATGTCCCTATTTGATGTCTCTATTTTATTACTGATGTCCCTATTTAATCTAATAGCATCAATATAACAAATAGAGCACCGACCAATCAAATAGGGACATGAGGTGCTCAAATAGTGAGCTCATAAAACAATATATTTAGTCTTAATAAAATATTATAAAACAACATATATTGTGTGAAGTGTTTGATCTCTCTTTATTTGTTTTTTTGTTGATATTCACTATGTGGTACTCCCCATTTATGATCATTTCATGAGGAAATGTCTTGATGGCTCGTGGGCTACAAGCCAGGGCATCATGCATTGTTTATGAGCTCACTGTTTGAGCATCATGTAGCTTTCTTACTTATCCTTTAAAATGAAGATTCAAATATACTCCATGCCATAGCATTAATGTATAGATGATGCAGATTTGTGTACCTCTTTGTTTTGATGTAGCTTACTCATTGCATGCAATGGGGCCTCCTTGGGGCTGCCAACCATGTTGTGATGTTATGATATTTACTTGAAATCCATGATGTACTCATCCCTTAATATGCAGATTTGATGCTTTTCTTCTATGATTTGATGATGATGTATGCCCCTTCCATCACTTGCTCATGCTTTCTCATGACTGCCTTGTGCTGATGGGAAAGATTTCTTATTGTAGTTTGTAATAAGATTGATTTGCAACCACTAGAGATAGTATCAGAGGAGGATGAAAAATTGGTTGCGGAGATGAGATCTGAGACTAGGAAAAATATGGGTGGGTTCTTTGGAAATTAGGATGGGGGGGATGATGGCGTGCTATTCTTGATGAGTGCTTTGAAGGAAGAAGGGGTGATTGCGGTGAAGAATGCGACATGCGAGAGGTTGTTGGAGTAGAGAGTGGAAATTAAGATGAAGTTGAAGAAGATAATTAGTAGTCTCAATAGGATTCATGTTCCAATGCCCAAGCTACGAGATGAGAAAGATAGGCCCTGTTGTATTCCTCAAGTTGTTTTGGATGCCAGGGCGCATGCTAACAAGGAGGCCATGAAGATGGAGAAGGATATTGAGAATGAAAATGGTGGGGCTGGAGTTTACTCCACAAGATTGAAGAAGCGTTATATTTTGGCAAATGAAGAGTGGAAAGAAGATGATATTCCAAAGATCATGGATGGACACAATGTTGCAGACTTTATTGATCCAGATATCTTGTAGAGGCTTGAAGAACTGGAGAGGGAAGAAGGGCTTAGGATGGTAGCTAAGGGAGACGAGGATGATGAGATGGGGAAAGTGGAGTTGAATCCTGATGAAAAGGAAGCTCTAGCTGCAATTAGTAATAAGAAGAAGATGCTTATCGTCAAACACAGATTAAAGAAGAGTACTACAGAGAGCTGAGAAACATAAATGTAGGCACCATGGTCACATTTTTTTGGAGACAACATAATTGAGTTTTATACCTAGACGATGGAGAGAAACTTCTACCCCTCTGATTCCAAGTTGACACTGTGGGCTCCAAAGACCATAGATAAGGAATAAATTTAGAGAGTGGAGGAGGGTCATAACGACCAAAATAATACATGTCAAACCTCAAGTTAAATGAGGCAACTGCAAACATTTTAATAGATTTTTATTAATAAATAATGAAATTTGCATATACTAGTGTTCTAAGCCCCCTCATTACATGATTTATTATTGTAAGCCCCCTCTGACTTATGCATCTAGAAAATGAAACTACAACTTTGCATATACTAGTGTTCTCTTGTGAGGACTCATTAGGTTAAGGACTGGTTAAGGACTCTATCCACAAGCACCACCAGCATCCCCAACAAGAAGATGGATTGCTAGAGCCCAAAGCAGTCTGGAAAATAGAACGAGCAGGGACCTATTAGCAATAAGTGATAGAACGAGTGTGGACACCTAAAGATAAATATCTATACTAATCACAGATCAAGATGTCGTTGGTGATTAGTCTAGATATTTATCTTCATTCATTTTTTTTAAACATTCCATATTTGGTCAAAATTTTGACTAATCGTAGTCGATGGTTCGACTAACCTATGTCAAAACTCTGACCTAGTTTGGTCTAATAATCGATCATTTTGCGTCAAACTGTTAGGTCATGGGTTTGGCATCCTAGTCAGAGCGGCCAAATATTTCGACCAATATTGGTCTATATTGGGACGCAATTTGGTCGAAATATGAGCGTCATGGTTTTCGCATCCTGGTTGGATGGGCCAAGGCATTTCAACCAACTTTGGTCAAATTTTCAACTAATATACCACCACTTGCCACTGTCATTTTTTACCAAGATTTGCGTCGAACATTCTACGATTAAAGAGATATGTTGATATTTTGAATACAAAATAGTGACCAATGAGTTGGTCGATTATTCGACCCATTTGGGTAGAAACTTCGACCAATATTCCATCGAAAAAAGGTGCAAATTGTACTAGTGTATGCTAGAGAAGGGTTAAGATCACTCCCTACGGAATCTCAAGAAATGGATGTTGGAGCAGGTTCAGGATCACTCCTTACGAAAGCTCAAGAAATGGATCTTGGAGAAGGGTCAAGATCACATGCTCCTACTTGTATGGATGAACTTATAGATCTATCTCAAACTGTAAAGAGAAAAGAATAATTATAGAAACATATATCATCTACTTACAATGGATGTGGAGAAATTAAAATCACTTGATAATTTTCAATGCTTAAGTATTTCTAAGAAGAGGTCAATGAATAAGATATAAAGAGATATATTGGCTAAATTTGATAATTTTGAAACACTTGAACAAGCCCTACTTCTTTAATTTATACTTATGAATAAATTGTTTGAAGAGGCCTTAAAATTATTGGGTATAGTCACAACATCAAAGAAGAGAAATTTTTTAAGAGCATGTTCTTTCTATTTTGAATTGAGCCAACCTACATGTATGTAATTAGTTAGAGAATTGAAGAGATTATAGAACAAGTGATATCTATTCAAGGAGACTTTATCCCTTAGTGCCAACTCCAAAATACCAATTAAAATCAGTTGGAGGTCACCGTTAGGTGGGGCATAATGAGTCTTAGACATAATTGGATTTATATTTCAAGATGAAGCTCTTAGAGTAAATGGTTATTTTCCATTTCACTCATTACTTAAGTTTACCTAGGTCAACTTATTTATTAGGAGAAATTATTTATTATAGATATTATATTTAGGAGGTATTGACGAGTCACACACTTTGACTCTATCCTCTCCTTGGATAAGGATAAGGATGAGTCATACTTTGACTCTATCCTCTCCTTGGGATATGGTTGTGTTCTATCAGGACTCTACTTCCTCTTCGTTGAGACACTTGTCTCAACCATGTCCAAGCCTCCTATGAGATCTTGCCTATATAAACAATCTACCTCACATTTAATTTTATATCTTAAATATCTTGGAAATATATTGAATATTGTATTATCCATATTGGAAATATATTGTGAAAGCTAGGATGGCATATTTTCCTTGATGCACAATAACATCAAGATTATTCAAATATTGTTATTATTCTAATTTCATTTCCAATTAGTGAAATAATACTTCATATTAGATCTAGGCTTATTTATGTTTTTAACAGATTCTAACATGGTATCAGAGCCTCTTTTGAAAGTTTAGATTCCATAATCTCTTTTTTGCATATATGCATTTTTAATAATTTGGTTGATTGAATCACCTTGAAGGATCTAGAGAGAATTTCTAATTATGCCATTATGTCGAAAAGGCTCGAGAAAGTCAAGATTGAGTTTTGTTTCATCCTTTTAGGAGATCGTTTGCAAATGTTACAAAATGGGGTTTTGTAGCTCAGATCGGTGGATAACATACAAAATTAGAGCATTTTCAAAATAAAAGGACCCTTCTAATGTGTCCAGGATGGCTGAACGACAAATTTTGATATAAAATTCGACCTATTTCAGTACAAGGAGCATCCTCGGCAAAAACATTTGACCAATCAGGCCTTGCACACAAATATAGGAAAAGAAAGTTAAAAAAATACACGTTTTTAAAAATTAAAATATGCAGAATTTTGAAAAAAAGTCACTTTTAAAAGTACCAATGTGGGCCAGCCCACCTAGTGGCATCATCAACTACCCAAGTGGTTCACTGACCACAACTGCCCAAGCGGCCTACGTCGATAGCAACAGGGCCTACAAACACCCACTACCCAAGAGGCCTGCGTCGATAGTAGTGGGGCTTCCACTTGCCACCACCCAACTACGTCACTTGTGTCAGATCCACTAGACTGCCACCAACCAGCCATGTCACCACCGCCCATGTGGCCCAGTTAACTTACCACATCACTTACCCACACAAGCGGCCCAATCAACTCGCCATGTTACCTACCCACACAAGCAATACAAATAGAAAGTGGACCCATTTTTTATTTATTTTGATTTTAATAAATTTTATTCAATGACTTCATTTTATTTTAAAATTATTTTAAAAAAGTTTAATTTCTACTACCATAACTAATTTGAAAAATAAAATATAAAATTTAAATCTGAACTATTCAAAATTGATAGAGTGCTAACACACTAATAAAAAAAATAGAATTGAAAATTTCAAAACTGATAATTTACCCTGGTGAAATTTCCATTCAAATATCCTTCTAATTTGTGAACGACGTCAAGCTGAACATGTTCTCACTTCTGAAAAATATTTAAAATATAAAGAAAGACAGTTATACCACCAAAACTAAAAACATTAAAGGAATGCAAGCACACTGGAATTACCCGTTCCGTATTTGGTTGGTTTGTGAGTATGGTCATACCCTCTTTAATTTCTAAGATTGTGAGAAAAAGTTGGAATTGCATCCCAACGTAACAAATCCTCTACTTGTTTCTCATTTATTTAATGGAATGAAGAGCTTTCAAGGAAGGGGACGATCCATGGCTTGGAGGATACTCTTCTCTAGGACCAATAACATGCCCATAACATGTGGATGATAATAAAATTGAGTAAAACGCCTCATACGGCTAGGTCAAAATAGAAACCCCTGGCAAACGTCACCGTAAACGGTGCAGTTTCATTGAATCTAGCGGGTTCCTTCCAAATTTAGGGTAACTCCCATTGGTTTTTCTTTATAAATATGGGCGTGCCGATGTGTAGTTATACAATTGAGTATAATTGTTCGAAGGAAAGAAAGAATAAGAAGATATGCTGCAACGCAAAATGATTGAGCTCCACGGAGTTACTCTTTATCCAAACCACCATAAATATTTTTATATGATTTGATTTTTTCTTTACATTTTTTTCTTAATACAAGAATAAAACATGATAATAATTTACTTCATTATTATCGTTATCCAACAGTTTTTTATTCTAATAACTTTTAATATTGTTTATTAAAATTCTAGAATTTACTTCATAATAGAATTTTAATTGTTTCTTCCAATTTAATATTTTAACAAATTAAAACTAATATAATGTAATTCTATTAAATACAATTATATTTTAATAAATATATAATTTTTTTAAAAACAAAATTATCAAAAAAATTAAAAAATACTATTATTACATAAAAAAATTGACTAAAAATAAAGAGTAATTAAAAAAGATTATTTTTTAATATTTTCCATAGCCCCGTTGATATTTGTGTAAATTTCAAACAAGCTGAGAAACAAAATAAAACATAAAAAAATGAAGACATAACACAATAAACTCAATATTTATAGTGGTTCAAAAATTTCCTACATTCACTCTCAAACACGGAATTATATCATATTAATCAATATCCAATACACAATAATATATACAATACATGATTGCATAGTCATTTATAGAAAGCTCTTCGAATACGAAGAGATGGGAGAAAATGAATGGTTACGTGACCATTGGGCTTCACATCCCAACAATATTCCCCATGATGTCCAACCGACATAGCCATAAACTGCAACATATCCTACTTCCTATTCTGAATCTCAGAGAACAACGAGACCTTGATCTCAATGTTGCTAGACTTTGTTCCAGCACACTCTGAATGAGTCTTGGTAAAAATATCTTCTCCTGAGTGCTACAACATGTAGCTCACATAATAATATTAAAACATAAATAGTGTGTGTAAACATAGTTAGAAAATATCATAGAATACTAGACAAAAGTTTTGTTATTGATATTGTTGTAGTATAATAGTTAAGTTGAGTATTTTTATTATTGTCATAAATATTCAAAGTTTATTTGAGTATTATTTTTGAGGATTTTTATTGAACATGAGGTCCTTTACTTGTGATTGCATGGATCTACAATTCTTGGTCAATTATTCAAAAGAGCAATTATTACAATATTAGTTCACCCTTTCAAAATTATATTTTTCCAAACCACCCTGAGTATTTTTATAAGATTTCATTTTTGCCTTACATTTCTTTTCATAATGCAACAATAAAAAAAGATAATAATTTACTTCATTATTACCATTATCCAACAATTTTCCATTCTCATATTTTTTAATATTATTTATTAAAATTCTAGAATTTACTTCATAATAGAATTTTAATTGTTTCTTCCAATTTAATATTTTAACAAATTAAAACTATTATAATGTAATTATATTAAATACAATTATATTTTAATACAACTATAAATCTTCTAAATATAAAATTATCAAAAACATTAAATCATACTATTATTACATAAAAAAATTTGAGTAAAAATAAAGAGTAATTAAAAAAATATTATTTTTTAATATTTACCATAGCCCTGTTGACATTTGTGTAAATTTTGAACGAGATGCGAAATAAAATAAAACATAAAACAAAGAAGACAAAATAGAATAAACTCAATATTTATAGTGGATTGGAAATTTCCTACGTTCACTCTCAAGCAGGGAATTACTTTGTATTTATCAATATCCAATACACAATAAAACATACAACACATGACTCCACAATCATTTATATAAATCTCTTTGAATATGAAGAGATGGGAGAAAATGAATGGTTATGTGACCGTTGGGCTTCACATCCCAACAGTATCGCCCATGATGTCCAACCGATACATCCATGAACTATGACACATCTTGCTTCCTATTCTGAATCTCAAAGAACAATGAGACCTTGAGAAGATCTCAATGTTGCCAGACTTTGTTCCAACAAACTCTGAATGAGTCTTATCCAAGTCAGATCAGAGTAAAAAATATCTTCTGCTCACTGCTACAACCTATAGCTCACATAATTTGTATTATTCTTATAGTTGTTCTTGTTTAGGACAACATTTCTATTATTATTATTGTCATTCACTAATGAGAATATTTGGCTATCCTTTTCCATCCAAATGTTGAGTAAAAACCTAATCATATTCATATTTTTAAGTTGTTTCCCCACATCCTAGATTTGATTCTCCACCTCCTCTAGTGTCAGATTATAAAGCTTCGGCCCCTCTAGGAACCTCTCCTTGGGCAACTAGAATTTTGTCCCCTTTTTAAGCTTAAACATGAACTGTGAGGAAACTATTGCATTGTCAATGAATGAACGTCTAATTACTTTCGATGGATCGATAATTCTTTCCTTAACCATGTCAACATTTTCACCTTTGGCAGTGTCAAAACCAAGGTCTCTATTAATTTACTCTAGTAACTTCCCTACCATTCTAGAATCCATGGAAATAAAACCCACAATTCACTTGTTAAACTCTTAAACTAGATACGAACGCTTTCTATGTAGTTGTCCTAATTATGTGTTTGATTATGGAGAGGGTGGTGAATAAGTAATCCCTGATTCCAATCCCTAAAAATCTTTTCTTTGATTAACTTGGTCAAAGCTCGGTTAGACATAATTCACTATTTACCAAAAATAGTAAATAAACTTTAACAATCAATAAATCAATCACATAAACCATTCACAACATGTAACACCGGTATTTAACATGGAAACCCAGCTTTGGGAAAAACCACTATGGGAATTGTCACCAACTAAGAAAATACTCTTCTAAAGTATGCCCAGTTAAGAGCCAATTAGGTTAAAGATTACAATACACACTGTTAGGTGTGACCTAGTCAAGGGATTTTCCTCAGATCTGTTAGGATCTTCACCCTGTTAGGAGTGGTCTGGTTAGAGGACTTCAAACACTCTTTAGAATGTTACATTTTTCAAAGATTTCCACTTTGTTAAGAGATTTCTTTGTTACAAATATTAATAAGAAATAGTAAATAAATTGACCTGTAGATTTGCAACTATCTTTTCTTAATTAGATCCTTTGTGCTCTCTTTTATCTTCACTTCAATTTTTCACTTTCTAATTGCTTCAACACTTCATCAGATCCTGCTTTCCCACTTAGAATCTCTATGTTCCTTCTCCACTGCATTAATCGATGACTCTTCTTTTCATCAATTTGACACCCATTTTGTTAATACAAATTCATCCTTTATATATACAATTTTTCCTTCTTAATATCCTCTATATTACATTTCCCTTTGATCAATCTCAGCCATCCAATTCATTTCATAAACTTATTCACTGTATCTAGACCTTGGTAACATGTTTTATTTTCACATCAGAACTTGAACTTTCTTGAGACTTGTTCCTTCTATTTTTTCTATTTAGATCTTGTCGTAGATCATCACCTTCAATTTTTGTAACCGTAGATCTCTGTAACTAACTTTTCTTGTAATCATAACCATCCAACTCATCATAGCTAATCATTAAATGTCATTCCAATCCTTGTATTTAATTGTTGGTAGATAACTCTAAATTTTGGTTAACTTCACTTAGTGCCTAAAAATTTTCTTCTTGGTGCCTTGAGTTCAGTTTTCTTTACTGAGTAACTTTATTTTTACCTTTACCTTTACTAAGTAACTTTTCCTGCTTGGTAGTAAAAATAGTTTAACTTACCAACTTAACAAATAGTCATTGCCATACTTTAGCAACTTAATAAAATAATGTGTTAGCTAGAAAACAATTATATCGATATAAGATAATCATTATAGGATCTGTATTCATCACCCATTTAAATTCTTCAACTTCACAACATCTCATTTCTTCTTCTCCTTAATTAATTCAACTTATATCTTATACTGAATGATATGGAAACATAATATAAACCAAAAATCATTTGCATGACATCAATGACTATACAATAACTGATCTAACCTTTCTAATTTCTTGTATTCCTCTAATCTTATTCGGTCTTCATCATCATCATTAGATAATCAATCTTCACCATTACTATCCATTATAGTAATAATCTCCCTCTTTGGCATTGATGGAAACACTAACAATATTCAGTGTTCAAGTGATGATGGTGCACTATACTGTCATTCATATTCTCCCTTTGAGATTTGTCTTCTCCTTTGATGTACTTGATCTTGCATCTATAATATTTCTCCCTCTAGCAGTAGTAGTCTTCTTTACTGTTCCTCTCTGACAACTTATTTCTCTCATCTTCTGTCCTTGCAACTTTTGTATTAACTCTTTCTACTTAATCATTAGTATACCAACAAGAAATATTCTTCTACAATCATGAAAGATATTCATCAATTTCATCTCCTTCTTCTCTAGTAATCAATTGACTTGTTTTCAGGCTACATTAATGTCGTTCATCTCCCTCTTCTAAAAAAATGCCAAAGAAACATAAACTTCTCAAATTATACCTCAAATGTATAGATTTTCCATTGCATTACTTGAACATCTTTCACAACTTCAGGATTCACCTAAAGAGTGAACAATAGAATCAAGTCACAAAATAGATATTCTATTGAATACTTGAATTGATGCAGCATGCATCTTTCTTTAGTGAAAATTGGATAGGGGAAGAATCCCTAACTTAATCTAGGGATACTCAAAATCATCATTCAGTAATGGTTTGGTAAATATGTTAGCTATATTTTCTTTAGAATTCACATACTCCAATATCACAAGATTATCTTGTACTTTCTCTCTCAAGCAGTGATACTTAATAGATATATGTTTTGTCTTTGAATACATCACCATATTCTTTGATATGTTTATAAAATTATTATTATCACAATAAATTGTAATTGGATCAGTAATCTCTTCATGCATACCTTCAAGTAATTTTTTGATCCACACAATATTAGAACAATTCATAGCTGTAGCAATATGTACTCATCTTTGATAGTAGATTGTGAAATACAACTTTGTTTCTTTCTAAACCATGTCACTAATCTTTCTCCAAAAAAGAAAGCTTCGCCACTTGTTCTTTTTATGTCATCAATATTTTCAGCCCAGTCAATATCATTATATACCTTGAGCTCAAAATCTCCTCCTTTTGTATATAAAAAACTAAAACCTTCAGTCCCTTTCAGCTATCTAAATATTCTTTTTACTATAGACATGTGTGTTTCCTTTGGGTTGGTAGAAAACCTTACCACAATACCTACTAAATGTGCAATATCAGGCCTACTATGTACAACATACTGTAGTTTACCAATCACTGATCAATAAAGTGTATCATTTACTTCATTTGTATCATCTTCTTTTGATAATTTACAACTAGTAGACATCAGTGTTCCAAATGGCTTTGATCTTCCATATTGAAATTCTTTAGGATCTCCTTGATATAATTAGATTGTGTTATGTAGATCCTAACATTTACTTGTTGGATTTGAAGTCCAATAAAGAATTTAATCTCTACAATCATAGACATGTCAAATCCCTTTCTCATCTCTTTAGAAAATGATTTAGAAATTATCTCATTTCCACCAAATATAATGTCATTGAAAAATATCTCAGAAATCAAAATTTTATCAATACTATCACATTTCAGATACAAATTATTGTGATCACTTATCCTTTGAAATCCAATCTTAACTAAATAAGAGTGTAGCCTTTCATACCATGCTCGGGGTGCCTACTTCAATCCATATAAAGCCTTGTGTAGTTTATAGACCATATCCTTGTCGAAATATTGAACAAATCCTTCAGGTTGTTTAATGTACACTTCTTCTTCAATAATTCCATTTAGAAATGTATATTGAACATCCATTTGATAAAATTTCAATCCTTTATAGGCAACATATGAAAGTAATATCTTTTCACCTTCTAATCTAGCAACATGGCAAAATGTCTCACCATAGTCAATACCTTCTTCTTGTGCATACCCTTTACAAACTAATCTTTATTTATTTCTGATCAAATCTCCTTTCTCATTGACTTTATTTATGAAAATCTACATTGTTCCAATCACATTCTTATCCTTAGGTCCTAGTACTAGTGACCAAGTGTTATTCTTTTCAATCTAATCAATTTCCTATTTCATTGCATTAATCTAGTCTTCATTTCCTAGTGCATACTTGACTAATCTTGGTTCAAATTGAAAAATAAAAAAATGTGTTATTTTCAACTTACTTCTTGTCATTACTCCTGCATTCTTGTCTCCAATTATTATGCTTGGTGAGTGGTGTCTTCTCACATATTTTTCTAATACAGGCTCGGTAGACTGTTCATTAGTGTTTTCATCCCTCGGTGGAGGCTCATCTTTCTCATTAGTTCCTTCTTGTTGCAGCTCAGTTGTATCAATTGAATTACCTTCCTGTACATAAAAAAATCTTTTGTAATCCTTAGGTTCCTTTTTTCTATCTTCTTCATTCCTTTTTGCAAATTCATCAATCCTCACTTTTATACTTTCAATAATTTTTTTAGTAGCCCTGATCAAACATTTATATGCTTTTCTCTCTGATGAATAACTTAGGAATATACCTTCATCTCCTTTAGAGTCAAACTTTCCATTTCTTGCATCTTTTAGTATGTAACACCTACTTCCAAAAATTTTAAGGTAACTTAAAGTCGGTGTGTGACCATACCAGGGTTCAAAGGGTGTCTTGTTTTCACCTTTCTTCAAGTGTACTTAGATGAGAGTGTAAACCGCAGTACTTATCGCTTCTCTCCAATATGTTTTGTGCAACCTTTCCTTCAATCAACAAAGTTCTAGCACAGTCAACTGTAGATCTATTTCTTCTTTCAGCTATGGCATTTTGTTTAGGAGTTCTCAATGTAGATACTTATCTTTTGATTCCATTCTCATTGTAGAAAATAGTAAATTCATCAGAGATAAATTCACCTCCTCTATCTAATCTTAAACATTTTAGTTGTTTACTTGTTTCCTTTTCAATTCTTTCTTTATACCACTTAAACATTTGGAATGCATCAGATTTTTCTTAGAAATATAGAAGACATCATTATTGAATAGTCATCAAAAAACAAAATAAAATACCAATCTCCATAATAGATTTGTATCTTCATAGCACCATAAAGGTTAGTATGAACTAATTCTAAAATACCATTGGTAGAATAATATTTGGTTGAGAAGTATGACTTAAAGTCATCTTACCAATCTGACATTCCTTTCACATCACTTTATCAGGTTTGCATAATTTTGGTAGACCTCTGACTCTACTTTTCTTTCTTACTTAATAGATTTTGAGATACCATTTAAGTGTGAAGATGGCCCCCCTACATTAGGGTTTCAAGTAACTTCTTGCCATGATCTAATTTTACCTAAATCCATCCTCCGAATACTATTACTGGTTGATGTTCATAGCATGATATCTAGTAGGCTAACCTAAAATGATTTACTATTATAGTTATCTGGTTACTACTTCCACCTTTCATACATATATTATAATCACCGTACTCTATCAGGCCATATTTCTCTAAGGAATTTTCACAAACAACACACATATCTTGTGTTTGTTTTCATAATTAGCATACATCACTTCCTGATCACTTATATCTATAACATATTATAATTACCATTTTCACTTACAATTTGATGGATTTCCATTTTCCATTCAGAGGCTTCTATTTTAGCAAAGGTAGGGGGAGTGCTAGTAAAATTTGTGGAATTTATCTTCACAATGACTGATTGCATTTTCTTGAAATTTAAATATTTTTCAACAAAACCTTGTTGTACATAGCCTACAATTATAGCTTCCATGGGGCCATGTTTTGTTTAGAAACTCTGTCAAACATCCTTTGGACGTTTTGTCATTGACACCTATGACCAAGTTCATCCACATGAAATTTTTCAAAGCCTTTTTAACAAATCCATTTTGTGCATTATTTTGCAATCAGTTCTTCTTCCTTGACTATTCATTTCATCTTTATTTTGTTTTTCCCTTCATCTTCTCTTGAAGACTATTATATATATGAGGGTAAAACTTGATGTGATTAAGTTTCAATAAGTGAATAATATATAAATACTCTACTCTCTAGTAGACGTAGCCAAATTGGTGAACCACATTAAATCTTGTGTCTTTGATGTGAGTTCCTAATTTTTATATTAATTTAAAAATTGGTATCATATCCTAAGAATAAGATCCAAGGAGATTGAGTGAATAGGACATAAAATAGTGGTGAAAGCCATGAAGAAGCCCAAGGAAAAGGTACTTGTGAAGGTTGCTAAAAAAAGATTGATAAGGCTCATGGGGAGTGAGAGATGGACTGGCCTCTCTTGTTTGCAGAGAGTTTATGATATCTCCATTATGATTTTTTTTTGTGAAGCTTGGATAGCTTATGTTCCCTACCCACTTAAAAATATTCCTACTGAGAAACAGAGCATGCCTTATTTTGTCAAAATGAATTTCAACTGATAACATAGAGGGGATCATTATGTGTAAGGAAATATGATTATAAGGCATTCATTTTGGTTGAGTTCTCTTGTGATGATCATTTGCAGCCTACTTGTTTGATGTGGAAGGTTGGACCATACACGATGTTTTTCTCTACAACTTGCATCATTTCCTTTGAAACTTTTGTGACCCTATGCTTATTTATTACCTTGTAGAAACAATTATATGAAAATAATATTTAATGAGAGTCTATAAGACCAAATTGAATTAAGAGATATAATTTGTTGCAAGGTGTGAGGTCTATAGTGTGTTGTGGGAAGAGATCCAAAAAGAAGAATATGAATTTTCAACAAAGAGTATTGAAAAATTAGGGGTGTGTGTTGGCATTTTAGGGTGTTGTGTATATGAAAATTGAGGTCTCTTAATTCAAAGGTTGGTATCTATAAGGTGGATAGGCTGGAGATTGTAGCTTGAGTTATAAAAGGAATTCATAAACCTTTTGACCACAAGTTTGATGGTCTCCTATGTTTTCTTAATGTTGAGATTGAGTATGCCCAGACACCCTTGGATTTCCAATTAGAGAACTAATAGAGATGGAATAGTGAGAAATAGGGAACATGATTTATTAGGAAACACTAGATAGTTCAAAATGGTTTCCTTCAAAAGTTGGGCTCTTAGGGAAGCTAATAAGAAACTTGGAATTACAGAAGAATTTGAAGAACTATGAAAATATAGTTGCAATAGGAAGCCAATATAAAAATGATGTTAGTATACACCAGTATTCTTCTTCAAATGGCTCTCTCATAAGCTCTACCTTTGTTCTAGTCGCATTACTCAATTTTTGTTCTGATTATACTGAGATGACAGAGCTAGTGAATAAATCCATATTGTTACATGCTCTTGAGGAGCTTGTGGGGAGAAACAACATCACAATATTTTCTCCCAACAACACATTTTTAGAGAAGAATTTGAATATGGATATTTTAGGATATTTATCCATGAGCTTGGGAATGTTGACAATGTACAAAAGTTGTTGCAATTCCATGTGGTGCCCAAGAGAGTGGTTGTAGAGGAATGGACTAGTGTTACTTGTAAAGCCTTGAACTGGGACATGGAGCTAAATTTTCTACTAAACATGAGGATTGCAATAGAAAAGTAAAGAAAGTGGATCTAGATACTATGGAACACCCTAATTATATTGATGGGGTTACTCATGGTATTTATAGACTCCTTTTTCTAGGCTATATGCAGAATAAGTTCAATGAATGAAGGTTATGATGGTGGCCCAATTGGTGGTGGTCTGTTAGAATAACTGAGAGGGGGGTGAATTAGTTATCCAGTGTCCCAATTCAAAATGTATAATCCAAAACAATATCTTCAATTCCTGCTACTTGGTAAATAGAAATACTATCACTGTCTATGCTTTTACCGATTGGCAATTCTAAACTTATAATTGTTACTGATCAAATCTAACATGTAATATGCAAAAACAAATATTGTAATCAACACATAACACAAGAGATTTAACGTGGAAACCTTGTAAAGGGAAAAACCACCTAGGACCGACAACCCAAAATTGTTCACTCTTTTGAAGTGAGGTCAGTGAAGACCCAACCCTATTAAAGGTTACAAACACACTGTCAGGTGTGACCTTGTTAGAGGATTTTAGACTAGAAGTTATCATCTAACCAACATTCACTATGGGGTTGATAGGATAACAATGTTCACTCTAATGAATGATAAATCATAAGACATTCTAAGTCCACTCGGTTAAGAGATTTGACTATGTACAATGGTTAAATATGTAACAGTAGTTGATCTGCCTTATTACAACTTCAATTGCAGATTATAGATCAATATTATGCTCATACTAATCCTTCTGATCAATATTTCACTTCAGATTCAACACTGTGTTAACTTACTATCCATCGGTAATAGCTCTTTGTAGCTCGGTAACTATTCTGCAGCTCGGTTCTTACTTAACCAATATGATCATATTGCATGAAAACTTCTTCACACAAAATTTTTGTAACATCTACTTCTTCCGGCAGACATTTCATAATGAAACCCTAGTCTCTTATATAGACAAGTAAATTGTTTTCTTTCTATCCATCAGATTTTGCCACTTAATCACATTCATTGATTTTTTCTGCTTCAAGCTTCCTCGACTGATGTGTCAATAACTCATTTCAATCTGCTCTGTCAGATCCTTTTGATTTATGTTAGCCATCGATCTTCATAAAAAACTTTATCTGTTACCTCAGAATCATATGCTTGCTAGCTCATCAATCTTATCGACTAAACTAATCATTTAATTCATTCCGTTCTCATCGGTTAACAAATAAATGCGTCAGTGAACACAAGCTCCGTTAACACTATGCTCGGTATACACTACACTCCATCGGTGTATACTGAAATGCTTTAGTGTACCGACAACACTGCTTTGTAGCTTTCAGCTCTATTCTTCATTATAGATGAATGCAACATAATGAAGTCAATTCCATCAAGTCACAACAAGTTACTCATTGTATTCTTTATCCTCATCTGACATGTACATCTTCTTCATGTAGATTTCTCTATTCTTCATCTCATCCACCTTTCTTCAGATGTGTCGGTATAGTAACTTACAAGATAAGTACTATCAAGCTAGTTGACATCAATGACAACATAAAACTGATTTAATCATCTTGCATTATCTAAACATCAACTTCTTAGTAATCTTGAATTACCGATTCTTCATTCAGGTTCCAAATCAGTTGTAGTTCATCATGGTCATGGGAGCTGGTCAATGTCTATTGGGAGATATTATGGAGAAATTATAGCTTATTTATATAAGATTTTTTTGTAGTGAGAGTTATATTGTCATGGGAAGTTTACCTTTATTTAATATGAATATTTTATCAATTATTCCATGGCAGCATCTCAATTCTAGATTTGAGCATTGACATTGTACAAGTTCTCTTGATAGGTTATTCTCTTTGGAGCATGAGGTTTTAATTCTTGGATCAAGTTTTCATATTGTTTTCCTAGGATATGTAGATGTGTAGTGGGAGTTTTGAGAATTGGGCATGTTTGTATGCTTGGTATCAAGTACATTGGTGGATTGACCATGGAGATTCTATTTCAAACTAAGAGGCTTGGGTGAGGCTAAATTTCTCTTGGGTTTAGACAACATTTATTGAGACGGTTTCTCTTTGGAGGTTTTAGTAAGAAGATTGAGGAGCCTACACTCATGGATGTATGCGAGTTCGTTAAAGACCTAGGGGTAAAAGTACAAACCTGTGTCACACTTTTGTAAAGGAAAAGGTCAACAACACACAAACTTTTCAATCTTAATGACATAAAACTGGCATTTATGTTTAGAATATTAAGATGATGTAAATTGATGAAATGTGTAAAAGTGGATGAAGTTTATTCCTATATCTTTTTTAGAATTTGAAGATGATGTAAACCGATGAAATGTGCAAAAGTGGTTGAATTTCCTATAATTTTTTTTTAAAAATTCAACAAGAATTGACATAGTTCTTTAATTTTTTAAGTCCATTTTCTAATTGCTGAAAAATGCTAAAAATTTGGGGTCTTGTTCCCACTAAAATCGTATATGCAAATAAATTTTTTTTCCTTTGATTTAAAGATATGTTATAGATGACATGTATAGCTAGTGCAAAAAAGAAGAAAAAATGGTTTTTGATATATATTTTCTCCATTATAACTACTCAAAGTCAAACTTATCCAAAATTGACAGTTTTCATCTCTCGTCAAATTTCCCTTATCAAATATACACCATTTAGAAAAAAAATTACACATCCTTGAAGGGGACTCTCTCCTCTAGTGTTAAATATAAAATTTTAATTTTTCTAATATGCTTTACTATTTTTTTTCTATATTTGAACCAACTTCTTCTGAAATGTTAAAATACCTATGTGTAGTATTTTGAAATTATAATATATTATATCTAATAAAAATATTATAAAATTTATATGATGGTAATCTTGACTCTAAGCTCTACAAAAGGGTATTTTTATATTTTTAAAAAAATATCATTAAAAAGAGTAGGATTTATTGAAACATCACTTTTCTAAAATAATTTTATTTCTTTGGTAATTGGTATAAAATATGCATTTAATTGATATTTCCAATTGGAAAAGTTGAAGGACTTATCTAACTTAGCTAGAATGAATCTAGCTAGACCATATGTTTGATGGAAATTAATTTTTAGTTAGAAATACTCAAATTTAGTTGTGCTGATAAATTAGCCTGAAACATGAGACAACTTTGTGCTTTTACCCATAGAGGATATTGTTTTTGAAGAAAAGGTAGTGTGACTCTGTGTATCCTAGATGAGAATTCTCACTCCCCACTCTTGGTCTAAGTGGTAGATTTATGTCTTTATGCATTGATTTTAGGGGATGTTTAAGATGATTCCTAATTTTGGAATATTTTTGAGATTTATCTTCTTGTTTACAAGGGCTTACATCCATAGTATTTGGGTGTTGTAAATTGTCTAATTTGGGGAGGTAAATGAGATCATACTTGGCATAGTTGAGAAATTGGCATTGTTGGTAGAAGGATGAGTAATGGTTTGCATGGGTGTCCCTTCCTAGAGTTTTTTTGAGGTAATCTATTATTGTTGTACTTCATTATTTTTTAACTACAATATGTGGTCTTTTCATAAGGACTTGGAAGATGTTATGTGAGATTTGGTAGTAGGTTGGTTGTAGCTTATTGATCATTTCAAGTTATTACCATACCTTTTTTGTGTTGATTGATAGGTTTGAGTCAACTTTTGGTTGACATTGCTCATGCAACATGTGGATTTCTTTATAAAGGTCCTCTAGTTTTTTGCACATCAATGATATTTTGTTGTGTTTAATTAGAATATGGTATTTTTTTACATGGTGATTTTTTGTATAGATGGATATGTTTCCATAAATCTATTGATGTTGTATGGTTTATAGGATTTGATTATCAACTAGTTGTGGTTTCTATTCTAGCTATAGTGATTGTCTATTAGTAATTTATCACATGGGGATTTGGTAGTTATGTTTGGATAGGGAAAGAAGAGTTTAAGTGGGAGGTTGTTTAGATGTAAAGTCATAGAATGAGTCAAACTTCAAGTGGGAGATTGTTGTATGTGAAGTCCAATTATTCATTTATTCTTCCATGACTGCTCATTTCATCTATCTTATTTTTGTCCCTTCTTCTCTTGAAGACTAAGTTGTATATATATATGAGGGGAAAAGCTGATTAAATTAAGCTACAATGAATGAATAAAAGATAAATTATATGCTCTTTGGTGGATGTACCCAAATTGGTGACCCACATTAAATCTTGTGTCTTTATTGTGTGTTCCCAATTTGTCCATTAATTTAACATTGATAATACATTTCTTGGAAATATTTTGATAAATAATACATGAGCACATTCTCTTCACATTTTTCAATCATAAAAATTTGTGTGAATTTAAGTTGCATACCTTCAAAGGATAAATTTATTTGAATTGTAGGAAACCCTCTTTTCATGTTTCATGTTTCTAGTCACTCATCACTGCAACTTGAAACAACACCATTTTACCCTTCTTTTTCTTTGTAAAGAGTTTCTTTCTCATTATAGGATTATGGTGACAAGTGAATAGGATTTCATTTCTCTATTGAGACTTCAAGGATTGTTTTATGTGAAGAAAATTTTTTTGAATCCCTAATGCATACTACCTTCACTATTACATGCTTACTATAGTTCAGAAAGTTTGGTTAATAGTGGAGGAGCAATGAAACCTCATTCGTTGATCATCTACATATTTATCAACACACAACTCCAAGAGTTGTCTTCAAAAGAAAGGACATGTGGAGGTTGTAGATTGGAGCACTCTTACACTCATAGGAAATTATTTGACCAATTTTTTAAGCATGTAACAATGTTGGATGAAGTTTTGACATCTTTATATAAACCTTAAAAAAATAAAATTTTCATTTCTCTCTCGAGCGAAATATGGAGCGAAATATGCGAAGGGAGAGAAACCTTCAAAATCAGAAGCTGGAGCGAAGGGAACAACCATTTTCATCACAAGGAAGGGGAAAGTTCTTTGCTGGTAGTAAGGGTTTTGGTTCTAGGGTTTCCTAGCCAATTCACCCTCACTATGGCTTTTGGAATAATAAGAATCAAGGTGCTTATTGACAAAAGAATGATTTTCCCAAGACCTTTCCACAGGCTTCAAATACTTTTAATGGTTCTTTTTGCCCGAGGCTTCAACTGGTTTATGATATCTATTTAGGGCCTCTTTTACCAACACCTATCTTTGCATCTGATGGCTCATTAATTGGGGATTTTAACCCTAACACCGTATCTTTCATTTCCTAGCCTAATTCTTTGCCTATTCAATCCCCCAAATTTTTAACCTCGCCAAATAATGTTCCTCTTCATAATTACCATACCCTTCCTAGGTTTGTCACTGTGCCAAACAACATTCTCCTTTGGCACCATCAGGGTACTTACAACTAGCAGGGTTTCAATAAGGATTTGAAGATGGGTAGTTTTGGGAAAAACCCTTCAAAATTGGCTCCGCAGCCTATCATGGATAAGACTGTGCCTTTGCTTCAAATTGAGGATGAGATTTTGGATTCACAGGTATCGTTTATGCAAGAGAAAGTGATTATTGGTAAGATCTAGTCTTTTTTGCCTATTAATGAATTTTGGTCTTGGGCCAAAGGTAACTAGTTAGGGCTTCTTGATTTGTTCTATCTAGATCACTCTTCAAATTTTTTCGTTGCAATCTTTGATTCCACCAATGCTCAAAATGATGTTCTTCGTATAAACTATTGGTTTTCCAATGGCATTGGTATTTGTTTAGAGAAATGGTCTCCTCATTTTAAAATGCATGAATTTGCATGTGCTTCAATGCCATTTTGGGTTGAATTACCAGCATTACGACTGGAGTATAGGGATTTGGACATCATTGAAGCTATCACTAATAAGATTGGGATCTTTATTCAGCATGATTTGACCCTGCATGAACAATTACATCATTATATTAGGGTTTGTCTTGCATTAGACCTCCTTCAACCCTTTCATAATTTTATCATTATTCAGTCCAAATGGAGCTCTTGGAAACATGAAATTATTGTTCAAGATGCGCAGACTAGCTCATATTATGTGAATCTTTTAGGTCACTTTACAAATCAATTTAAGGACCCTAAATGTTCAAATTTGATTATTTGTAAGGATCAGACTTCCTTTCCATCTAAATGTTCTCAAGTTTTGTCCAATATGATTGATCCCTGTTCCTCTGATAAAACTACCCCTGCTAATTGGCCTAAGGGTAATAAATAGCTGATTCATAGTTAGGGGGTTTTTGATTCCTGTAAGGAGAATATGGTATGTCAGGATAGCTCGGGTAAAGCTTTGCAAAACACTAATAAGGAAAACATGCCAAAACAGACTGATCTTATCAACCTGGGTCCGAATTGTGTGATTTCTTCATTTCAAGAAGATTCGGCCAGAGTTCATCATAATGATAATTTTAAAGCTCTCCCAATTCAGACTGTATCTATTCTCCCATTTAAATTCTCTCCAGTTCTCATGGATTCATTTGCTAATATGTTAAACATTTATCTTCCCCCTATTATAGCATTTCTTAGTGCCATAGACACTTCTAGGGCTGTTGTTTCTTAGGCAAAGTCAATATTCAAGTTTTCAAATATGTCAGTTTTTTATTCAATTGTCAACTCCCTTATGTTTTCAAAGAACCCTATTAAGATAAATAAAGTAACTAAAGAGCATGTTGCTATCATGTCTACAAAAGTTATGTCTCTTGTTTCTTCTTACTTGCAGGATGCTAATGATTTTGGTAATGATTTGGCTTTTCAGAATGTCTTTCCTCAAAATAATTTGGATACCAATATATTACAAGAAATGGATCAGGTCACTAATGATAAGTCTTTGGAAAGTTTGGATGATCAGTTAAATTCAATGCACAATTCAGCTTCCTCTTCAGTCATTGAATTATCTACTTTTGATTTAGTACAAGAATCTGGTTTATCATCTCACCAACAATAGTGTTTGTCAGTTGATAATAAGGCTAACCATATTACTAAAATTTCAATTGCTCAGACACCAATATCTCCTAAATCAGGTGTTAAAATTCCTAAAACTAGGGGTAGAAAATCTAGGGCAACTAAGGCCTTAGATGATATTAAAGCTGGTCTTCAATCAACTTTGGATGCTAATTTCTCTGCATCTAGGAGACGTTTGACAAGGAGAACCAAAGTTTCTCCTTATCCTCAATGAGAATCTTTTCTTGGAATGTCAGAGGCATTAATGCCTCTGACAAAAGGCATAGAATCAAGTCAATTCTTGATTCTTCGTAGTGTGAAATTATTCTTTTACAAGAAATTAAACTATCTAGTGATAGTTTTAACTTGACTATGCCCAAGTGGTCTTCTTGGTAGAATTTATGTGCTCTTGCTATGGGTGCCTCAGGGGGGTTAGCTATTTTATGGAATAAGGTAAGAGTGGCTATACATTCACTTCAGAATGGGCCTAATTGGCAGTTCATTAATGTGAGTTTATTCAATTATTCCTTTTTTCTTATCAATGTTTATGGACCTACTTCCACTTTAGATAAATTGCATTTATGGAAAACATTTACTAGTGTCATTCAACAGTATCCTGATTGTAAATTTATTCTAGCTAGGGATTTTAATGCGATTCTGACCTCTTCTGATAAGGTGGGGGGTATTTCATGTCCTGATCATACAATCTTTGATTTTAATAATTTTATCCTTGATAATGATCTTTTTGATGTACTACCCCAGTTTGGAGCATTCTCTTGGACTAATCAAAGAGCTGGTTTTTCACAAATTGCTTTCAGGTTAGACATATTTCTTTGTTCAAAAATCTGGAAATTGGATGGTATTATGATATCTTTGGATATTTTTCCCTTTTCAGATTCAAAACATTTTCCAATTGAACTTACTCTTGATCTAGCTTGTAAAGATGGTATTAAGACCTTTAGGTCATCTTTAAAATTTTATTCTATCTGGTTTAGACCTCCATCTTTTCATTCTCTTTTGAAACAATGGTGGGAGGCTACTCCTTTGGAAGACGGGTCTTTCATGTTTAAATTTTACAAGAAATTGCAATTTTTGAAAAATTTAATAAAGGCTTGGAATGTTAATGTTTTCAAGAACATTTTTGATCAAAAGTTAAAAGTGAGAAGGAGATATCTGAAATCAATCAGTTCATTATCTCTAATGGTCTTGATTCTCAAACATTTTTAAAACAAAAAGCTTTCCAAGAAGAATGGGCTGAGTTATGTGCTAGGGAGGAAGAATATTGGAGACAAAAGTCTTCTGAGTTATGGCTGCAATCTGGTAATCAAAATACTAAATTCTTTCATGCCTCATCAAAACAGAAGAAGGCAGTGAGGGCTATTTTTCTATTAAGGATGATATGGGAAATCTGATCTCTGATGAGAAAGGTATTCATCATGAAGGGGTTAGGCTTTTTTCTAATATTTTATCACCACTTAACATTCCAAGGGGTTCTGGGTCCCCGTTCAAAACCTATTTTTCCCTGCAATCAAAAACATTCCACAGGGTGATGCACTTAGGACTAATGAATTACTTAGTGGGATTCCAACCTTAATCTCCCCTTAGGATAACTATATTCTAATGGCTCCATTTACTTTATTACAGGTACAAAAAGTGGTTTTTTCATTAGCACTTGATAAGGCACCTGGGCCAGATGGCTTCATGGCTTTATTCTTTCAGAAATATTTGGATGTTATATGTTTTGATCTTTTGGCTATTCTTGAAGAATCCAAGAGAAACACATCCATGTTAAAATGTTTTAATGCTACAAACATAGTTCTTATCCCTAAGAATAGCGATCCAAAAACATTTGCCGACTTTAGACTGATTTCTCTTTGGAATACTATTTATAAAATTATTACAAAATCTATTTATTTGAGGCTTCAACACCTTATTCTTAGGATTGTATCTTGTGAACAAGGTGGTTTTGTTCCAAGTCATGAGACCACGGATGGTGCTATTTTAGCCCATGAGGCCCTTCATTCTATTAGTGAGCATTACATTCCCTCCTTTGTAATTAAATTGGATATTATGAAAGCCTATGATAAGCTCAATTGGTCTTTTCTTATTCAGGTCTTGCTTAAATTTGGTTTTTCAAAAATGGTGCAAATAGATTAAAGCATGTATTTCAGGTGCTCACTTTTCAGTTATAATTAATGGTGTACTTGTAGGGTTTTTTCAATCAACTCAAGGGGTTAGGCAAGGTGATCCCTTGTCACCTTGTCTTTTTATTATTATGGTTGAAGCTTTGAGTCGATGTATTAATACTTCTCATACTGCAGGTCACTGGTTTGGTGTGCAAATAAAAAAACACTTCAATTTCAGTCATGCACTCCTTATTTGTTGATGATACATTGTTATTTGGTGATGCTTCTATTCAAGAAGCCATACAAGTTAAGAAATTTCTTGATTTATATACATTATTTTCTAGGCAAAGAATTAATGATTGCAAATCCAAAGTTTATGTCTTCAATACTGCTTCAAAGGTAAAAGAAAAAATTGTTTCTAATTTAGGATTTTCGTTAGATGAACTTCCATCCACATACTTGGGGATTCCATTTTTTATGTGACACAATAAGGTGTCCTTCTGGTAGTCAGTTATTGATCGTATCAAGTCCAAAGTGCTGGCATGGAAAACTAGATGGCTATCTTTGTCTAGTCGAATAATCCTTATTAAATCAATCCTATCATCCATCCCTAATTATTATATATCAGTGTTGCAGGCCCCGAAGTCTATTCTTAACCAGATTGAAAATTTATTAGGGAATTTCTTTCGACAAAAAATATGTCTGGTCAGAAGAAGATTCCTCTTGTTGCTTTATCAGACATGTCTCACCCCCCTTTAGCTAGGGGTGTGGGCCTCGATAATTTTTCCAATAGAAATTTGGCATTTGGTGGTAAACTGGTCTAGAAGATGTATTCCCAGCCTGCCATTAAATGGTGTCAACTAATGCAGCAAAAATATCTTGATAACCCAGACCCAATTAGGATTATCTCAGCCCTTGATCCTCCCAAGGGCTCTGCTATTTGTAATTTTATGTTAAATTTAAGACATATTTTTACTTCTTTTGTCTCATGGGAGGTTCATAATGGTGAATCTGTTAACTTTTCGCTTGACTCTTGGAATGGCCTGCCTCCTTTAAACACATTAGACATGTTTCATGATATTTGGGAAACTACATCCTTAATTTGGGGAGGTAAGTTTGTAGATTATATTTCTATTGTGCATATTCATTTAGGAATGGTTATGTGGAAGGACTTTCATGATTTACCGATTGACTCTCAGGTTGCATCAAATGTAAATCAATACCTTTTGGATAAGATAGTGATCTTTTCTAAGATTCTTGATCGTCTCATTTGGGCTCCTGTTGAAGATGGTAATTATTCAGTTAAACTTGGCTACAGTTTGGCCCAGTCTATTCAAGGTAATGTTAGTCATTCAAGAGCTTTTAAATTTTGCTGGCACTCTGCTATCCTCCCTAAAGCTAGTTATTTTGCTTGGCTAGTTTTAAAGAAGAGAGTTTTAACTAGTGAAGGCTAGTCAGGTTAAATATTGCGGGGCCATTTCTTTGTGTCATTTGTTATCAAGAATTAGAGTCTATTCATCATCTTTTTAAAAATTGTCCACTAGCACAGTTGTGTTGGCATTTTGTTATGCAAAAATTGGATTTGTCTATGCCTCTTCGATTCTTAGTTTGGGACTTGTTTCAATCTTGGCCTATCCTTTTTCATAATTCTACATTCTCTTGCTTATGGATTTGTATCCCTTCACTGGTCTTAAGGTCTATCTCGTGGGAGAGGAATAAAAGAATTTTTTGAAATCAACCTTCTTCTTTTCAGTTTGTTACATATACTCTTGAAAAGTACATTATGGAAGTCACTAATGCTTATTCTGCTAAGTTTAATGGTGTTCGTGTTTTTTCATCTTGGGATAATCTTATCTCTAAGAACTGGGTGGGACTTTTGTTTCCTTCTCTTCCCTTCCCTCTTTTCCTGCAAGATAGATCAACAAGTAGACCTCAAGTTAGGTGGATTCCTCCTCAGCATGGATTTGGAAAACCTAATTTTGATGGAGCATCCAAGGGAAATCTGGGTATTTCAGGTATTGGCTCTGTTATTCATAATTTTCATGGTTCTCCAATTCTTTTGAGGATTGTCCTATTCCCCCTAGAACTAATAACTTAGTTGAAGCTTATGCCCTCCTTCATCGTTTAGTTGCTGCTAAAAAGCTTAACATTAAGTAGCTTCATGTAGAAGGTGACTCCTCCATCATTATTAACTCTTGTATCTCTAGACGATCTTTGTCTTGGTATATTCATTATGTAGTCCAACGGATTTGGGTTCTCTTGGATTCTTTTCCTCAATGCTGC
This sequence comes from Chamaecyparis obtusa, assembly GCA_027943335.1. Lineage (NCBI taxonomy): Eukaryota > Viridiplantae > Streptophyta > Pinopsida > Cupressales > Cupressaceae > Chamaecyparis > Chamaecyparis obtusa. The sequence goes on from BSBK01005229.1 coordinate 286,207, forward strand.
ATTTCTCATACTTATAGAGAGGGAAATAAAATGGCTGACCATTTAGCTAACTTAGGGGTTGAAGGACATAATATTATTTTTCCATCCCCTCTAGTTTTTGCAGAATCCCACCCTTTACTTTTTTATCTTCTTGCCTATGAATTAGTTTCTTGGGTTTGATTACCTCATTTGTTCTCATGCTCTTTGGAATATGATGGTAGTCATACTGAGGGTTTAATTCTCAATCACTCATTTTTCTAATCATGCAAGGTAAGTCGATCTCTAAGTCCCTCATTTAGAAGGATTTGGCTGATTTGATTACTTGGAGGATGTCCGTATCATTATGGTATGCCTGTACATTTTGAGATGGGATTCTTATTTTAATCTTTTTTATGAGCAGGATATTTATGACAAGTATGCACCTGATTTGATTGGTTCACTTACTTTCATGATTTGTATTGTTTTCGTATGATATGGCTGGCTCCGTGGCAAATTCATGACTGCAACACAGCACGTGCCTTTGATCTTTAAAAATTTGGCTATTTATGTGTCTTAATAAATTTGTACATTCACATGCTTCTTTAGTCATTCTTCATCTTAATTGTATTCATGAATCATTTTCTTCCTTCGCTTGATACTTTTCTTTATATATTCATGCCCCTTTCTGCTTTGTATTACTCCTAGTTTTTGGTTCAATTGTGGATATCCTCTGCTATGGTTGTTTGCAGATTTGTTGATGAGTTTAAGTCTTTGAATTTGAGGGTTTCTTTACCTTTTGATGGTCTGGAATTTCCATTTGAAGGTAAGATAAATGATGATCTTTTAGATTCTATGTTTTGTGTTCGCTACCCAAAGTGTTGCGAGTGCATCTAGTGGCTTATCGGGGAATCTATCCTCTCCCCAAGATTTAAGAGAATTATGTTTCCATCTCAAATTATATCCATTTTTTGTTCAATATTTCTGGACCTGTCACAATCTTGGTCATTGTTATTTCATGTGGTGAATGAGACTATTTCCCCAATGTTCCTTCAAAATGATAAGTTGTTGGCTTCTACTCAAGGTTATAATTTTTGGGAGGGGGAAGCAAGTGTGGGAGACATCTTCCCATGACATTTTTTGTTGAATTCGGATAAATTTGTTATGATTTATGGGGCAATTAAAGACTGCATAGCTTCCTCTTCCATCATGCCTTTGGATATCACTCTAAATAGGAATTCAGTTGATGTTGCCTATTAGGGAAAAGCATTTTCCAAGACATATGCTATGTTGGGCCTTATGGCTCATTCTAATGCAATTTCTCATGCTAACCTTTCTCTCCAATCGGCCTCATCTTCAATGGAGGAAAGAGCCTCTAATTTGGCTTCGTGCAAGTCACCAATCCCTTTGATGGAATCAGGGCTGCTAAACTCACTGGAACTGGGGAGAGGTGAACTTTCCTCTCCTTGTTCGCATATAGTTAACAATTCTGGAGCATCTTCTTCTATGCATGCTGAGGCTGACAGGTTATGGGGCTCTCTGTTCTTTTCCCACTTGCCTCATCTTGACGATGAGAATGAGCATTATTAGGGATGATTTCCATTTTTGGTTGGTTTTTGTTTATATTATCTTATAATGCATGTCCTCGAGGCTTACATTTTAATACAAGATTCTTCACGCTCTCATTTGGATATCTTGGATCCTTTGCCTTTCTTCTGCCATGCATCACTCTTAGCTCAGTATAGTCTTTCTTTTTCCAAATAGTTTGGGGGCTTCTAAAGTATCAACTCACTCATATTTTGTTAATATGCCATGGTTGCATATTGGTTTTTTGTATTTTTGTAAGATGTATAAAAACCAGGGCTTGGATTATTGCATATATCCATCCCTTTATTTTTTTAGGGATTTGGGGATGATGGTCTCTATCTAAATGTATTTGGGTTTTTTGGAAAGGTTAGGGGTTTGGATTATTGCATATATCCACCCCTTAATTTTTGTGGGATATGGGGTTGATGGTTATCTTTTTCTAAAAATGTATTGAGATTTTGGATGGGTTTTGTAGTTAGGCTCAAAAAGATAAGGAAAACTTGCAGATCTGTCTTCTTTTTGTATTATGGGTAACAAATGGAGTTTTTCTTTACTAGTTCTTTCCTCCGGGAGCCCTTTTTTTAACCATTTTTATTAATATAAATACCAAAATTTCACAAAAAATAAAATAAAAAATTTCATTTCTCTTTTTTCACAAAGAACCTCTATTAATCTTTCCAAAGTTGTATTCGTCAACGTTTTATTGACCAAACTATATTTGTTTTTCAAACAATAGAAACGTAAACTTTAAAAAACCAAACTTTACTATATCTTTTATTATATGAAATATCTCTAGGGTGGCCCGCCAATTCTTATAAATATAAGTTAAATCATTAATAAAAATGATTTATATCATTTCTTTTGATTTCCATTCAATCTTCTAGGGACTTTTTTCTCTAAACAATGAGTGTTATGTGAGTATGAAGTGCACAAAGTACCTCATATAATTTTATTAGATTCTAAAGGAAAATTAAAAAGTAAATACACTAAAACCTTAACCAACTGCATTCAAGATGCAAAAATGAAATTAGTAACTTTATGTTTCTAATTTCTGATAACTGCCCTTTTGGACCAAAACTAAATTAAACACCTTCTAAATCACCTAAGAAAAATTGATCAAACCTCTTTATCATACTATCAAATTACATGTGAGAGGCATGAAAATTTATAGAGACACACTTTGTGATATGATTAATTCAAGAGACCAACTCTTTTACCATGAAGATCACTAGGACTCAAAATACCAATGGCACAACTAAACTGTAAGGAATCGGAACACTGAGAGGGGGGTGGGGGTGAATCAGTCTTCACTGTATTTTATCTTTTCACTTAATATTTAAACTAAACTTAAATGCTTAAGTACTAAGATGAACATCCATATAAACATGAAACATGAAATTAACACATAACACCAATATGGTTATGGGGAAACCCAAATAGGTAAAAAATCCAGTGGGAATTCACACCCACTAATATTCTATACTAGTGTTTTATGATCCTTGTTAGAAGATCCTTAACCTTGTTAGGAGTTTCTTTACAATGCTTTAAGTACAATAGACCTTGTCAAGGGTTGGACCCTATTACAAGTCTTTTACAATAATCCATGTTAGGGGAGTGGATGCACTGTCCTAGAGCTCACAGCTCAAGTGGTGAAGGCTACAACCTTCTGATCTTAGATACACACTATTGGTTGTGGATTATTCCATTTGATCTTCAACTTGCAGATTTACACTTTGATGGATAATATAAAATCCTGACTCTATCACCACTCCAAAGTCCACAAGGAAGGGGACCAACTGACAAGGATCAAAAGATCCTTCTTCACTTTGAGCTTCAATGCTCAAGCGGATGTACCCTTGACTCACTTCTCTAAAGGAGTCTCAAAATGATGTATACAATGCTCAACAAAAATCTATAAAAGGTTTATCAAATGAATGTGTATGTTTGTGGTCGTTAACCATGCATACCTCAAGAGAAAAGACCAGTGCCTTATCCTAGGGCTAAGAGTCACCCAACTGTATACTTCAACTGAACACCTCAAATCAAACACAATGGAAACTAGAGTAAGTGTTTTGCCTATTACCCCTTTCCCTCAAGCACAAGGACATCAAATTCTACACCCGGCTGTAAACTCACTGAATTCACCTAAAAGGATTTAATCCTAACTTTGTTAGAAACTTAGAGATGAATTCAAAATACTCTTTTTTTACCATACAATAACACACTTTGTGACATTAACATATATGAGCTCAGAGACAAGCAAGAAGACATACACAAGACGCAAGATTGGGATTCAATGGTGTTTTCATTAACAAATCTAGAATCAGCATACAATTAGAATGACACCAAGATGAGAAAAGTCACAAAACCAGACCTCTCTTAGTATAATACAGTAAAAAACTAGGGACCAAAAGTAATAAGATTTCAGAACCCCCTCAAAAATCAAGAAATTGCAACTTATACCACTAGCTGCCTTGAGATTCTCAAAGAGAATGAAACAAGCTACAGATAGCTAGGGCAAGGGTCTCAACCACTCGACATGTCAAAATTTACATCAGAATTTATTACAAAGGCGGGAAACCAAGTAGTCCAGAGAAAGAAAAATCTCAAACAGATCTACAATCATGAAAATCTACGAGCCAGGATAGAGAACTAGGAGCTGCCATAAAAATCAGTCAAATCGGCCACCTGCAAACACCTCTTGAGCCAAGAGTACAATCATTCCTCATGGTACAAATCCCTTTGCAAACAACTGCCAAGCACTCAGGACCAACCAGCAAACCACCTCCACCAAACAGGGTCAAATCTGGCATTCAATTCCACAAATAAAGGTACCCCCTATCACTCAAAATATCAAACTTCAAACTGCAACAGTTATCATCCATTTGGTGGGAAATAAACCTTTTAATCATTTGCCCTTAGTCGCACAACTGTGTTGTCATATCACTAACCACCACAAGAATTGAGCCTCAATAAATGCTTGGTCGCATGATCGCAAGCCATGGAAATGGCCCTTGCAATCATGTGATTACAGTCTCCTAACCATAGTCAATCGCTCTCTACAAAGCCCTTAGCTACTTCACCATGGCAACCCCACAACCGTGACAAATAGACAGTTAGTCACATGATCGCATAGCCAAAGGATGGGCTATGCGAACATGCGACAACCTGCAGATCTCAATCCTGCTGCAACCACCACCGCAAAGTCCTCACGCAAATGTCGGTCACATGATCCCATAGCCTTGAAAAAGGCTATGCAGACATGTGACTAACTATTAGCATTCACCGCTGAATGCAGCCCCACTCTGTCGAGTCACCGCAAATACAGACCCCACATATTTGGCAAACTGGCGACCAAAGAACTTCCGCTAGTTCGCTGAATACTTCCTGCCTCGGCTAAAGAATCTAGTCATCCCGTGACCGCCAAAACCAAGACCCCAATTGGGCATACCAAATGCCACATGTCACACTACTACACGCTACAGCCGCTAAGAAATCCAAACCTGGGCCCATGTTCCAAACTCACCTTCCTACCAGCACGGACCAACTAGAAACTACCACGTGTCAACCTGCCAATAGGAGCCGCTACCGCAATTGCCACGGACACGTGGCACCCTGTCGCATGATTGCATAGCCCGAAAGTGGGCTATGCAAACATGCAATAGCCTGCTATATTGACCACCACTGGTTAACACCACCGCACACAGAATTGCAACCAGACCATCCTTCTGATGGGCTACGAGGACACGTGGCAAGTGGTCACATGATCGTATAGCCAAACGCTGGGCTATGCAATCATGTGATAGCCAATCACAAGCTGCCACATGTCTACCTTCAGGACCACACCAAAGAAGCCAAACCCATCTGGAGGATCAGACGGTTGTCGCAAAAGTGCATAACACTGACAAAACCTTTGTGCTTTAACGACAACTGTTGATCTTGTAACACATCAGGACCCGCTGTGCCTTTGGAAAAATAGGTCCCACCACCATCACACTTGTGCACATAGAAAAGAAGACCACCAGGTAGCTGCATAGGACATGGGACCCACCATTTTGTGATCACGCAACCATGAGAAACTAACCACTCGTGTGATCGTGAGATGCTAGCAGATAACGGCTAGATATTTGGAGATCATGCGACTAAGGAGAAAAAGACTACCAGCCAGGTCACCGAATGAAAACCGATAACTACCAAGCATCAAGAGACCAAGTGATAACATAGTCGCCAAGCCATGGAATAGGAGACGCAATCACCCGGAGACCTGGAGAATCAGCAATAAGAAACTTTGAAGGACTGGGCCCCACCAGATAGAAGCAACATTGGAACAGATAAGATCAATGGTAGGCACATGATCGCATGGGTAAGGAATATTCCATGCGATCACACACCGATCTCCTCCCTTTGGCCCCACATAGTCACAGTTGCATGGTTAAGACAAAGAACAAGGAGAGCTGGCAGAAAAGAAGATAGGCAAGGTCAAAAACATACAGTGTTTTCTATGAAAGATCGAAAACATACAAAGTTTTCAACATGACACAAAGGAAAACAAAGAAGCCAAAAACAACACGGGCTTTTATGCAGGCCAAAAAGGTTGAAAACAATGTGGATTTTCGAATTTAACACAGTATGTTTTCGACACTATGGTAGAAATTTAAAATGCTTCCAATGGACCCAAGGATTCAAAAATCTTTTTGGGTTTTGCAGATTAGGAGATGCAGTTTGAACTAGGTTCAGGTGACAACATAAACTACTAGGGGTAGGACACGCATACCATGAAACACTAAAAATTTTCATCACAAGTCAAGACTGAGATTGCAGGCACGGCAGGATAGCAAAACAAAAACATTGCAAGGAAAAAGGCCAATGTCACAAGATTTTGCAATGATAGATGGAAGGCCTAACAGTGGCTCTATCTAGGGATGTATGCCTCCTACAAGCATAGAAAGGACTTAGAATCACTGGTTAAAGTAGACCATCCCATAGGACAAAATTGTAGAGAGCAAGGAGCAAGCAGGGCAAGACCAAGCAACATGACCAGAAACTGACAGACCAGGGCAAAATAGGGTAGGGGAAAGCAACCTATATACAAGAATTTACAAGATGTACAACCCTAACTACTGTTCATGGAAAACAAAGTACCTCAAACGTAGTACTACTTCAAGAATTGTCCATGAACTGGAAACTCTTGAATATCACCATTAGAATCCTTGATGATGTAAGAATCTTGGCCCCACTTCTCATGAATCAGATATGGCCCTAACCAGATGGGATCAAATTTACCATTTTTCCCCTTATCCTCCAATCTAGTATTCCAAACTAACACCAAATCACCAGGCTCAAACTTTCTGTCAACAGTCTTTTTATCATATAGGTTCTGAACCTGCAACTGCAATTTGGCATTCCTTGCAACTGATTCTCTTCTAGTTTCATCCAACCTAATGAGGTCCTCAATTCTCAACTGCATCTCATCATCAATGTCATCATCATACAACTACACAAACTTGTACATCTCCAAAAAATTATTTTGAGGCATCCTAGCATGAATTTGATACACCAGGTCAAATGGTGCACAACCAATTGCCTTCTTCATAGTTACCCTATCAGCCCATAGAGATAATGACAGCTTTGAATTCCATGCCCTCTTATTCTTCTCCAGAATTCTCTTCAAGATTTTAATCAAGCTCTTGTTAGTAGATTTCGCCTGACCATTTCCTTGCGGACGATAAGGTGAGGAATTAGAAATCTGAATTCCCAAACCTTTGCAAAAGTCCTTATATTTGGCAGACCTGAAGCACATAGCATTGTCACTCACTATCCTCTTAGGGCACCCAAACCTTGTAACAATATTATTCATCAGAAAGTCAATTACCACCCTGCTAGTTGCATTCCTTGTAGGTACAGCTTCTACCTACTTTGTAAAGTAGTCAGTGGCAACTAATATCCATGAATGTCCTCCACTTGACTTGTTTGGTATCTCCCCTATGAAATCAATTCTCCACTACTAGAAAGGAGCTTGAACTTCTACTGGTTTTAATGGTACCTTACCTGAAAACTTAAGCTTAGCAGAGAACCTTTGACAAGCATCACATCTCCTTACCAACTGTTCTGCATCCCTAAAGACTATGGGCCACCAAAATCCTGCTCTCAAGATCTTATGAGAAGTGTTTTTACCCATATAATGTCCACCACAAACTCCCTCATGCATCTCCTTCAACAATAGATTAGCCTGATTCTCATCTACACATTTCAACAGTATGCAATCCAATTTTTTTCCTATACAGCTTACATTTCACAATCACATACTTGATGGCCTGTAACTTCAATGTCCTCTTTTGATTATCATTCATACTATCTGGACACCTCATGTTTCGCAAATAGTAAATAATATCCTGATACCAAATACAATCATTCATATCACATGTATAGTAATTTCAGAATGATTTACCTACTTTGCATCTAGATTGGATTGGGCCATCAACTTTGCAAATCCCTGTCCTCTAACCAACTTAGTGATTTGGATCTCAACATTGAATTCTTGGATCCTATTGATCCATCTACATCTTCTTCCAGACACCTCTTGCTATGAGAAAATATCCTTCATAGCTGCACTTGGCACAAAAGCAATCACAACTGCTCTCATCAAGTAACATCTAAAAGCCTTGATTGCCTTCACAAGTGCATAAGCTTGCTTCTCATTTATGCCATACTTTAATTCTGTAGCCTGCAAAGATTTACTGAAAAATGCAATAGGCTACTCAAAACCAGCCTTATTCTTTTGTAACAAAACTACATCAATAGTGTGAAAGGATGCAAAAGAAAAGATATGCATTGGGACACTATAATCAGGTGCCTTTAGCACTGGTGCATCTTTGATAGCCTACTTGATATTCTTGAAAGCCTCATCAGGCTCACCCTCCCAATTGATTACAGATCCCTTCTTCAACAGCTTGGAAATAGGTCTAGTAACCTCTGAAAAGTTTGTCACAAACCTCCTCAAAAAATTGACCTGACCAAAGAAAGACTGAACTCCTTTAACATTCTTTGGCCTCTGAATTTTATCAATTGCTGCTACCCTCTCTAGGTCAATTCTCACTCCTTGCTTCCCAACTAAGTGGCCAAGCAACTTACCCTCTATGACACCAAAAGTACATTTCCTTGGGTTTAATGAAATGCCAAATTCCAAGGCCCTCACAAATATTTTCTCTAAATGAGCACAATGGTCCTCTTCCTTCTTGGAATAGGTAGTTAGATCATCCTGATACACAACAAGGAAATCATTAATGAAATCTAAGAAGGCAACATCCATTGCCCTTTGAAAAGTAGCACCAACATTTGTGAGACCAAAAGGCATTCTGACATAAACATATGTTCCCCAAGGTGTTGTAAAGACTATCTTTAATTGTTCTGATTCCTTAAAAATGACCTGATTGTAGCCAGAGAAACCATCCATCATTGACATCAATTCTAATCTGGTTACTCTCTACAACATAGCCTCCATATTGGGTAAACAATAATTATCTTTCAGTGAGCTGATGTTCAAATTTTTGAAGTGCACACAAAGCCTGATGTCACCGTTCTTTTTTCTTATAGGAACAATATTTGACACCCAAGAAGAATGCCTTATAGGCTTGATAATGCTAGCATCTCTCAACTTCATTAACTCTTCTTGCATCTTGGGTGCCAAAGTAGGATTAATAGGCCTTTGCTTTTTCCAGAAAGGTTTAGCATCTTCTCTCAATGGAATAACATGCTAAAATAAATCCTCTCTATAAAACTTTAGGTCATCATATGACCATGCAAAAACATGCCTAAATTTTCTCAATAATTCAATCAAAGGTCTCCTTACCTTTTGAGATATACCTCTACCAATGCACACTTTCTTAGGTGCCTCATGTGACCCAAGATTTATCTCCTCAAGATTAGCATGATCTTCTCCTTTGATATTCTTTTGAACTCTATCTTGGTTGTCAAAAGTAGTCTCCAAAACAACAAGCCCCTTGGGCACCTTGTTAGTTCTAAGCTGAATGACCTCATTGCCTAAGACAACCTCCCTTCCTTCTATTAACTCAACCAAGGATGAATAGTCAAGTTTCTGACCATGATACTGATCCTTGCATTCCATAAACTTCAAAATATCATTATCATCATCAAAAACTTGCCAATTCTCAATATTGTCTGCTATACTAGGCCTAGCCTAAATTTCAACTTTAGAAATACCAGAGAATGTAACATCATTAGGATTGATTGCAATATTGGCCAACAAGTCAGCCATCTTGTTATTACTCCTATCCCTCCACTCAATATTGAAGGCATCAAACTGCTCAATCAAATCCCACACTACATTTCTATATTGTTTCAACCTTCTATTCTTGGAAGTATACACTGACCTGACTTGGGACACCACCAGCTCATAATCACCAACAATACTTATGCAATTTATACCATGCTTTTGTGCCAACCTCAGTCCTAACAACAAAGCTTCATATTCTACTATATTGTTGGTACAAAAGAAGTTCAATGTGAAAGATAACTTGTAGGTGCTTCCATTAGGAGAAATAAGCAAACTACCTGCTCCTGCACCATCTTTACAGTTTGCACCATCAAAGTACATGACCCACAAATCACCCTCCACAGAGTCAGCACCTACCTCAGTAGAAATAGGTGACAAAAAAAGCTCATTTTCAAATACAGGGATCTCTTCCCTAAAAGCATTTACATCAGTATCCACAAAACATGTAGTTTCATTATCTATGTTTCTCTCAATCACGTGGCATACTCTTGGCTCTCGTTCAATCTTGACAAACTGCTCATCAATCTTGAAAGTTGCATAGGACAAATCACACTGTAAACTTCCACCCATGGCAGCACTCCATCTTCTAGATAGAAACATCCCATAATGGGGAGGGATATCCACCACTAAAACACTCATTGTTAGCTCTTTCTCTAGATATGTTGCCAACCTATATGACATTGCATTGATAGTCCCAATGACTCGTACCTCCCTCTGATCCATTGCACAACACCTGCCCTGCACTATATCAACTTTAAGGCCCAACCTCTCCATGATTTTGAAGGGCATGACAATATTAGAGGCACCACTATCAATCATACAATTTATTAACTTCATCCCATTCACAAGAACAGTTAAGAAGAATGGGTCAATATTTTCTAGGCTAGCATTGATAGAACTGTCCAAATATATTGGAGGAATTTGAGACACAATTCCCTGATCACAACATCCTTCAAAGCTTTATCCTGAGATCCATCGCATGAAGTATCATTTTTATGAGTATTACCAACCCATGCAATAGCCTTATCTTTATGTTTAGGGATCCTCAACAATTCTGACAATGGAACCTTAACTGTAATTTGTGACAACATAGATAACATGTCAACAGGGGTAGAAGTAGGAATCTCAACCTGCACTACCTTAACATCCTTTTGCTTGTCTGACATATTAGGTGTATTGACCACCTTCATTTTTTCAACCTTAGCCATTGTGTTAACTGGCTTCTCAATCTCACAAGAGATCTTCTCAATTCCAAATCCCTTAGGCTCACAATGTTTACCTTTTACATTCTTTAATTTCAACATGTGATCAACCTTTGATTTGTTCTCATTAGGTTCTCCAGAGTTGGTACTCTTTATAAACATTCTTGTAGCTTTCTCATTTGTGTTCCTTGCCACCATGCCTCTAGTTTGCACCTGGGCAATCATTTCTGTAGTAATCCTCTTCATCTCTTCTCTAGAAGGTCTTCTCAAATTTATTGGCTCGGGAGAAGAGTTCATGTTACATGTTTTCTGATCAACATGTTCACCATCAGAAAAAACCTCTTGCTAAAAAAGGGCCTGATTATGTCTCTTCACATTCACATCTGCCTCTTCATCAAAATCAAAATCATCTTCATATCCTAGACATGAAGAAGCCATGTTGCATCCAACATCATCTTGTTCTTCTTCTTCTTCTATCTCCTCATCACCACAATCTTGATTTGCAACCATAGATTGTGCAACCACACAATGCTTTGCAAAATGAGGGGACTGGCATGCAACACACCATGGTACATTCTCCATGACATTTATTGAAGCTTTATGTAGATGGTCCGGGACACCTCTGTCATTGTTTCCTCTTGCAGCAGGGACAATAGGCTTTCCATCCTTCCATTGGGTGTTGTAGGGCTAGTTCTGCAGTCTATTCTGCTTACTAAAATTATTGTTGAACTGAGGCCTCTCATTGGTAGGAGCACTAATGTTCCTATTTGTAGGTGCCTTCAAATCCTTCAATGCATTAAGCACCTTATCCAATTTATCTTCTTCCTGCCTCCTAGATCCAACACTCTTATCATTTTCTTTTTTGTATTTCCTATCCCCAAACAACTTTGGGTCATCTCTCTTTCCACCCAACTTTCCTAATATTTTCATGTTGTTCTCAATATTGACGGCAATCCTAAAAGAATCTCTAAGAGTTCTTGGTTCTTTATCCCTCAATAAATATCCCATCTTTCCATCAAATGCATTGAAGTATGTAGTTAGACAGACATTGTCATCCAACCGCATGACTTGGAACAACTTATGCATACCCTTCTGAAATCTCATGTTGAACTCAACTGTAGACTCATTTTGATTTTTCCTTATGGTATTGAATTCATTCAACATGAAGCTAGCATTAGGCCTATCACCATTCTGCTCTTTGAAACATTTCTCAAAAGAGTCCCAAGTATCAATACATCTATCAGGAAGCCTCTTAAACCAATCTCTAGCATGCTCCATTAGAGATTGAAAAAAAAATTTCATGACAACATCCTCATGCTCTACCTCATAATCATTAAGCATATCAACAAATAACCTAAGATGCTCCTCACAACTAATAGCATTATTACTAGCAAACTTCGGTACCTTATCCCTAATATCACTTGGAAAAGCATTTGGATAGCCAGAAATTCCATCAAAACTTATTTGCCTATAGCCTTCTAATTGCATAGGTCTTCTTTGAAAGCTCGAACTAGTGTTAACCCTAGGATCAACATTAGCATCTACATTTATCTATGCATTTGACTGCTTCCTAGGATCTGCACCTATCCTAGAAGATGAAGAAGGAATAGAACTAGTAGAATTACTAAGTGGAATAATAGTAGTCATAGATGGCATACCTAGTTCAGTAGCAGATGGGCCAAGAGCATTAGCTGAAGAAGCCCACAAAAATTGGATCTTCCTTTTCTTTTCTGCAATGGTAGCGTCAACCTCAGCTCTCTCTAGTTCTCTTGCAAGTTCCTCATCTTCCTTTCTCCTTCTCTCCATTTCTATGTCCTTATTTGAATCAAGTGGTGGGATCCTTGGTATTGTCATTGGTTTGCTTGCTTGGTCACCCACCATCTTCTGCTTTCCTTTCTCATTTATCATAATAGCAGGTCTGGTAATCCTATGCCCATCCTTATCTTTAGGCAAAGGGACATAGATATGCACTTGTCTAACCACAGGGCCCTCATTATCAAATTCATGATCCTGCAATAAGCGTTCTTGCTCACTCCTCAAGGCATCAAGATCACCAAAAACATCATGCTGCAATGTTTTGGGAGCAGAAGCAAGAATTTTGTTTCTCTCCTTCATTTCATTTATTTTTCTCAGAAGAGACTGCCTCTCTATCAAAGCATTTACCTTTTAAGCCTCTCTCTCCTCCTGTAATCTTTTATGTATGGCATCCTGCTCTGCTAACTGCAACCTCAATGCATTCAAGTCATCAAGATCAACCATAATTTCATCAGAACCAGATGACACATCCACATCAGGAAGATTTTGATATGGGAAATGAACTTGCCTACGTCTCATGGGTTGTCCTCTGAATTGATCTTCATCAAGATCCAAGTCAACCTCTAAACCCACATCTCTTTTTTCTTCATTTTGACCTGCAAGCAATAGACATTTATCCTGAAATGTAGTCTCAGGGGTATCATGAAATCTCTCTTCAAAGTGACCACCTTCTGATCTAGAAACTCTATTTTGTGAACCATCCTCACTTGAGGATACATGTGGTCTTCTGGCTATTGCATTTCTCTATTCTCTCATGGGAGCACTGGTAGACTCACCATTCCTTCTAATCCAGCTCTTGTTTTCCTATCTAGGTAATTGCTCCAGAGTGACCTCCGAATTCTTTCTAACATATGACCTAGTATTTCTCCTCTTATCCATGCTTCTTTAACATGTTGCACTGGTTTAGACCTTTGAGCCGCCACCCACCTAGATGGAAAATCTTCAAAACATTTAGGAAAACAAGAACATAAAATAACCTTTCACTTTAGATTCTCCCCAGTAGAATCACTGACTCTTAACAGATGCTTATCTTTTAGTTGTCCCCAGCAGAGTCACCATTTTGTTGGTTGTGGATGATTCCATTTGATCTTCAACTTCCAGATTTACACTTTGATGGATAATATAAAATCCTAACTCTATCACAACTCCAAAGTCCATAAGGAAGGGGACCAACTGAAAAGGATCAAAAGATCCTTCTTCACTTTGAGCTTCAATGCTCAAGCAGGTGTACCCTTGACTCACTTCTCTAAAGGAGTCTCAAAATGATGTATACAATGCTCAACACAAATCTATAAAAATTTTATCACATGAATGTTTATGTTTGTGGTTGTTAACCATGCATACCTCAAGAGAAAAGACCATTGCCTTATCCCAGGGCTAAGAGTCACCCAACTGTATACTTCAACTGAACACCTCAAATCAAACACAATGGAAACCAGAGTAAGTGCTTTGCCTATTACCCCTTTCCCTCAAGCACAAGGACATCAAATTCTACACTTGGATGTAAACTCACTGAATTCACCTAAAAGGATTTAATCCTAACTTTGTTAGAAACTCAGAGATGAATTCAAAATACTCTTTTTTTACCATACATTAACACACTTTGTGACATTAACATATATGAGCTCAGAGACAAGCAAGAAGACATACACAAGATGCAAGATTGGGATTCAATGGTGTTTTCATTAACAAATCCAAAATTAGCATACAATTAGAATGACACCAAGATGAGAAAAGTCACAAAACCAGACCTCTCTTAGTATAATATAGTCAAAAACTAGGGACCAAAAGCAATAAGATTTCGGAACCCCCTCAAAAATCAAAAAATTGCAACTTATACCACTAGCTGCCTTGGGATTCTCAAAGAGAATGTAACAAGCTACGGACAGCTAGGGCAAGGGTCTTAACCACCCAACATGTAAAAATTTACATCAGAATTTATTACAAAGGTGGGAAACCAAGCAGTCCAGAGAAAGAAAATCTCAAACAGATCTGCAATCATGAAAATATGCGAGCCAGGATAGAGAACTAGGAGCTGCCATGAAAATCAGTCAAATCGGCCACCTACAAACACCTCTTGAGCCAAGAGTGCAATCATTCCTCATGGTACAAATCCCTTTGCAAACAAATGCCAAGCACTTAGGACCAACCTGCAAACCACCTCCACCAAACAAGGTCAAATCTGGCATTCAATTCCGCAAACAAAGGTACCCCCTATCACTTAGAAAATCAAACTTCAATCTACAATGGTTATCATGCATTTGGTAGGAAATAAACCTTTTAGCCATTCTCCCTTAATCGCGCAACCACACTGTCATATCACTAACTGCCACAAGAATCGGGCCTCAATAAATGCTTGGTCGCATGATCGCAAGCCATGGAAATGGCCCTTGTGATCATGCGACTACGGTCTCCTAACCACAGTCAATCGGTCTCTTCAAAGCCCTCGGCCACTTCACCATCTTAACTCTACAACCACAATAAATGGATGGTTCGTCGAATGATTGCATTGCCCAAGGATGGGCTATGCAAACATGCGACAACCCGTAGCTCTCAATCTTGCTACAACCACCACCGCAAAGTCCTCACACAAACGTCAGTCGCATGATCGTATAGCCTTGAAAAAGGCTATGTGAACATGTGACTAACCATTAGCATTCACCGCCGAATGCAGCCCCACTCTGCCGAGTCATTGCAAATATGGACCCCACATATTTGGCAAACTGGTGACCAAAGAACTTTCGTCAGTTCGCTGAATACTTCCTACCTCCGCTAAAGAATCTAGTGATCCTGTGACTACCAAAACCAAGACCCCACCTGGGCCCGCCAAATGCCACATGTCACGCCACTACACGCTGCAGCCATAGAGAAATCCAAACCTGGGCCCACGTTCCAAACTCACCTTCCTGCCAGCATGGACCAACCAGAAACTGTGACACCTCCACTTGCCAACAGGAGCCGCTACCGTAATCACCACAAAAATGTGGTGCCCTGTCGCATGATCACATAGCCCGAAAGTGGGCTATTGAAACATGCGATAGCCTGCTATATTAACCGCCACTACTTAACACCACTGCACATGGAACTGCAACCAGACCAACCTGCCGACGGGCTATGAGGACACATGGCAAGCGGTCACATGAGCGCATAGCCAAAAGTTGGGCTATGCAATCATGTGACAACCAATCAGAAGCTGCCACATGTCCACCTTTGGGACCACACCAAAGAAGCTAAACCCATCCAGAAGATCATACGGTTGTCGCAAAAGTGCATAGCACTGACAAAACCTTTGCACTTTAACGACAACCATTGATCTTATGACATGTTAGGACCCACTGTGCCTTCAAAAAAATAGGTCCCACCACCATCGCACTTGTGTACATAGCAAAGAAGACCACTAGGCAGCTTCACAGGACACGGGACCCACCATTCCGCGATCACGTGACCACAAGAAACTAACTGCTTGCGTGATTGTGAGATGCTAGCAGATAACCACAGAAATTTGGAGATCACGTAACTAAGGAGAAAAAGACCGCCCGCCAGGTTGCCGAATGAAAACTGATAACTACCAAGGATCAGGAGACCAAGTAATAACATAGTCACCAAGTCGCGAAATAGGAGACATAACCGCCCGGAGACCTGGAGAATTAGGGAGAAGAAACTTTGAAGGATTGGGCCCCACCAGACAAAAGCAATGTTGGAACAGATAAGATCAACAACAAGTGCATGATTGCATGGGTAAGGAATATTCCATGCAATCACATGCCAATCGTTGATCTCCTCCCTCTGGCCCCACATGGTCGCACTTGCGCGGTTAAGACAAAGAACAAGGAGAGCTGGCAGAAAAGAAGACAGGCAAGGTCGAAAACACATAGTGTTTTCTGTGAAAGATCGAAAACATACAAAGTTTTCAACATGACACAAAGGCAAACAAAGAAGCCGAAAACAACATGGGCTTTTATGCAGGCCAAAAAGGTCGAAAACAACGTGGATTTTTGAAAACACAGTATATTTTCGACACTATGGCAGAAATTTAAAATGCTTCCCGTGGACCCAAGTATTCGAAAATCTTTCTGGGTTTTGTGGATTAGGAGATGCAGTTTGAACCAGGGCCAGGTGACAACATAAAATACCAGGGGTAGGACACACATACCATGAAACACTAAATATTTTCATCACAAGTCAAGACTGAGATTGCAGGCACGGCAGGACAGCAAAACAAAAACATTGCAGGGAAAAAGGCCAATGTCACAAGATTTTACAATGACAGAAAGAAGGCCTAACACACACTATATCTGCTAGATGAACTGTCACTATGACACTGCTTGTCTGATCAGTTCCTTTAATGCACTGATGATTTGACCTCTTACAAAGCTCTAATACATCTTATAGACTCTTTGCACACTTCTGCTCTACTTATCACAACTCTATATCAACTTCCATACTAATTACAATGGGTGCATCTCATATTTATATGCACATAGAAACCAAACAACTAGGTTGGTCCTTAACCTATTACATACAATGCTTCCAATTGAATTGGCTCAAGCATGTTTACAAACAAACAAACATATATGTGTGTGTGTGTGTGTGTGTGTGTGTGTGTGTGTATGTCAGAAGCCTAATTACAATAGGCTCATAGCCTTTACATCATTAGAATATAACCACAACTCAAAATGATAACAGTTGGCTACTTACTCTGTTCTTCACTGGCACACACTAACTATGTAACTTCAATTGTCTATATCTTTCTAATACTTGCATATCTGATCATGCACTCATAGACTAATCATGAATACAACCTAACTAGCTTAACTTCCAGGGTGCACACCATAACTCGATTGTACGCACATGCGTTGATGCTCTGAGCTTCAGGAACTTTGTACACTGTCTAGTCTTCAACACTTAACCGATTTCTGATCTTCTCATCAAGTGCATTGACTGCAAACTACTATATGACTTTGTTGCCATAATGACAACACTATATCAATTCATATACGCTAGTATAGTCAACTTGCCAACATAAATGACTTTAACATATTTGAAAGGGTAGTCTTTAAAACTTTATCAAAAACCACCTACTTGTTGATTTGAAAACTTATGAAATTTGATTCTTATGATCTGAAAATAGATAGGTGCACTTAATTCTGACATTTGAGCATACATGAAAAGTGGTTTTTCATTGAAGTGAATGGATCTCATGCTATACCTTTCCAAAGTAGGCTATTTGGATAATTTTGCAAGTTAGTAAAAAAGAGTGCTGATGCAAATTGAACTCAAAATGACACGAAAAAATTACAAAAAATTGAATGTTCCAATAGTTTGAATGAAAACATTGTTATTTTTTTCATTGATTTGTTTCTCGCATTGGGAATTTGGGTTTTAGCCTCATTTCTATTTGGTTGTGATTGGCGAGATTCCCTTCATGGGTCTCCTCCCACTACCCTTTTCCTTTAGTACAAATACTTTTTATGGTCCAGATAACATGTGGAGTATTGATTATATTTCTTTGTTCCAGTCCTCACATTTGGAAGTTTTATTCTTGGTTCTAAGAACCATTTGTGTCCATGTCCTTAAAATACATGGATGAAAGATGTTGGTTTGTAGTGTGTGTTAGAGTGGCTCTTATTGAAATTTTTCCTTCCAAATCTTGTGAGAATTTTTGGGTTATAATATATTCAAGAGGGGAATTTATTATGGGCTTACTCATTAATTCTTTAGGGGTTTCACCTTTTTTCCTATGTTTATGTATTTAGATGGGATTTAGAATTGTTTTATAGTACCTCTACTTTGGCTCATGGATAGATGGGTTGTAGTGTGAAAATTTTCATAGGATCCATTTATAGTTTTTCTCGTGTGCTCATTATTGGATCTAGGATAATCCTATAGAGGTGTTTATTTCCCCTATTAAGATTTTTATTTGGTTCCCTTGCTTGGTTTTTATGTTTCCCACCCCAAAAGTATCTTATCAATGCCTCTTATTGGGTTTGAGATATCTATCTCTTTCCAAAATTTCTTTTGGTATCTCAAATTTTGGGGTTGAGGTTATTTCTTATAGAGCTATTAAGATTCTCTAGTGTAGCTAATTCCTAATTTCTCATGGTTACTATTCTAGTAGAATATATTGATGGAGTATATCAATATTATTGAGCATGTAGAGGTCGCTTTAGACATGAATTTTATGGGGATTTCATTTATGAGAAGGAAGAAACTAGCTAGAAAAGGCTAGTATGGGAGGGCTCTTAGGATCCTTAACAAAGTGAATTATCTCTCTATATTGGCCACTAAACTAATTTGTGTCATGGTCATAAGGGTTTTTCCTATAGCTATCATTCATACTAGGGTGGTTTTAGAAGTACAGTTAACTAGGGTTTTGTCCATCAGCTGGAAGAATATCTATTCTACTACAAGTCTTATGGAGGTGGACCTCACACTAGGCCTCATTCATGTAGATCCTATAGAGGTGGAATCAGTTTTAATCTTGGTCCTATCGAGGTGGATCATTTCAAGGGTTATGCTTTTGTTTATCTTATAGAGGTGGCATTAGAAGTTGAGTGTGTAGGAGATTGAATTGTGAAACATAGGTGCTTTATGTCAAAGGACTGTATGTGATGACTCCTCAACTTCATTATCTTTCTTTTGATACAAGTTTCGACAGAAGCTTTTTTTTGCTTCCTATGTATTGGGGTGTTGATTGGACCCTTTTCTAGGTTTCCCTTAGCCAAAGACACGTCTTTAAGGTTTTGTGGTCCATCCAAAAGAATGAAGATTATGAGAAGGTAATCTTAGTTCAAGGTTGGGTCCTTTATCTCCCATTAGTTATTGCTTCAATCAACAACTCTTGATCTTGTTGGTATTATTCCTTGTGAGACATTTTGTTCTCACCTTTCTAGTGGATTTCTTTCTTTCTAACCTTGACTGTTGATCTATAAATAGATCTAAGTCCTCTTTCATGCCTACCTAATTGAAACATGACACTTATACAATCTCTTGAAACCAATAATAATAAGATTAATACTAGCCTGTTTTAAAGAAACGACAATTTAATTTATATTTTTAGCAATAATATAATTAAAATAGTATAAAAATTAATTTTGAAATAAAGACTTTCAAATAAGATTTTGTTATAAAAATTAAATAGTATCTAACTATTAGATAACAACGTGGTGACGATGCTTCTAGTTTGGCACGAATTATGGGTAATATTTGCTAAGTTTAGTGAAGCCAATTTTATTTACAATGGTATTCAGAGTTCTTACAGTGATACTGTGAAGGGCTATCAAAGATATAACATGGATGGTAGTAAGAAGAGATTTGAATCAGTGAACTGTGAGGACTGAAAATAGAACAAGGAGGTGTGGGATATTTTGAAGAAAGGTTGGATGAGGAGCTTTATGGAGAGATTGCATGGCAGAAACCCTACTGTGTCAAAGTAGTTCTTCAAAACTTGGAAGAATGGCATGGTTCTTGTGGGAAATTTGTTAATGGAGGTTATAGAGGAGATCATTGCATGGAAGCTACTAGTATGAGCATGGAAGGGTTAAAGTTTTATAGAGATAGAAGTATCTCTAACAAAGCTCCCGATAAGTTCCCTGTTACGAAGCTGAAAAAGTTGAGAGTGGTCAAGGAGGATACCTCCTACTATAACCCTAAGTGCATTTCTCAGTCGTAGAGGTATGTGTTACATGGTGTCATCAACTATATCATGCTCGATGGTAGATTTAGTCAAGCTTATGGGCATCATTTTATGTTGTTAAATCACTTTAGACATTATGTGAAGATTAGTCTTCCTTTTTATTTGTTGAGTTCGTTGGATTCCACCATTATTATTCTTCAAAAGGATCTGAAAGTGAACCATGCCTCTCATCAAGGCCTCATGGTTATGGTGTATGATCTTCTCAAAACAAAAAAAAGTGGAAAAAACCTTTTTGAAGGGTTGTACTAGGGATGATGAAGAAACAAAGGGTGATGAGGAGGATGTGTATGTTGAGGAAATAGAGGATGAGGAGGAGCCCTTTGAGGCCTTTTCCTCAAAAAAGGATAAGTTTAAAGGATCATATTCTAAGAAAAATGTTAAAAGGGCTTATGTTGAAGAGTCTAATACTGATAAGGGCACTAAGGATGAGGGTTATGAAGAGGAAAACGGGAAATAGGGGAATAAGAGGAAAAGAGGTGAGGCCACTGGTAACAAGAAAAATAAATAAAAAGAGTGATAAGTACTAGTAAGAGGAGAACCATTCTTTCTTCAGAGGATGACGAGAATTAGGAGTAGGAGAAGAGTTTTGGGGAAAATATTGGGGAGAAGATACATGAAGATGGTAGGTTGGAGGTCGACATTGGTAATTTGGGTGAAGATCAAATTCCTCTAGAGAAGGAGAAGGATAATCTGCAAAATGCCTACCAGGTTATGGAGGAGATTGTGGATAGTATTGACAAAGACACTATAGGAACCAAGGTGACGAAGATTACTGCCAATGAGAATACTGAAAAGGAAAAATATTTGGTGAAAGATTTTCCTAAAGACAAGAGTTGTGTGGTGGATTTTACCTGCACGCTTGGTAAAATGATGGATGATATAGGCAATATTAAAAAGGAAACGTGGGTGATGGGTTACGAGGTGAACATCATTAAGAAGACCAGTCTAGGGGACAAACCAGTTGTTGTGTGCATTGATGAAATGAAAGATGTGGTGGGTAGGGCGGAGGCTTTTGCTGAAATGGTTGACAAGGTCTGTGAGATGGAAAAATGATTCAAAGAGGAGGATAGAGCTATGGATTGGGACTTTGAGGGAAGGCTCCATACACTGAATAACAGAGTGGATAACTTAGAAGAATCCATGAGAAAAATTGGTGAGCAATGCCTTGTTAGTCTCAGAGCCTACATTGAACATCCCAAGGTCTTGGTTGACAAGATGGAATAGGAGAAGGGCGATAAAGAGGTTAAGGAGTTGAAAGACACTATGGGGTCAAGAAAGCGTACATGGGCTAGCACGAGAAAATATGGTATCAAAGAGGACAAAGAGGGCAAGGACCTGGAAGAGCTCAAGAAGTCTACTGGGCAGATGCAGGTTATGATGATCCAGGCTAAAGACCTTATTAAGTGCATATAGATGTCTTTCTCTTTGTTGTCATGTCTTTTTTTTGTCCTTGTATGGGATTTTTTGTTTATTGCCCACTGTTATGGTTATTTACTTTTTTGTTTTGGCTTCTGTTCCTCGGTGTTGTGGCACAGTTTCTATAAAACTTTACTGCTATACTTTTAACTCTCTATTATAGGTTTCAGGTACTTGTAAAACCTATTTTTACTTAATTAGAACATTTTTTAAATATTTAAATAAAAACATAATTTAATTTGCATGAAATGACAATAATTGGGCAGAAAATTAAAAGAACAATATTTTTGTTTCTTTAACATACTCCCGTTAACATTGAACGGATTAGAATCAGTCATGACATCACAATCCAAAAAGTGAGCTAGTCCAAGATTGGAAATTTGGAAGTAGTTATCTTGTCGTTCTCAGCAGCTTCCTACATTGACGTCAAACTTAGTCACAATCTCAATAGTCAAATTAAAAAAATTGCATGGCTAACTATTTGCACCTAAAAATGAAAAACCTCAAAAGTGGACATTGTCTTCCCTTCTCATCGATTTCACTATAATTTCCCCATAGGAACTAATGCAAAGACAAAGGCATGCATACAACTTAGTCTTCACGTAAAGGGTTTCTATTTACACATGAAACCCAACTCTCATTGTATCTTGCCATGAATTCTCATAAATTAAATAAATCTGGAAAATATTAAGCAAGGTGGAAGTCAAGTAAAAAAGTTTAGATCAAGTGAGGGCAATTTCCTGTAATTTTAAAACGTGTTCTCCACGTAAAACTAGATCTACAGCTTTCCTGATTATTTCTTATTCACTACAAGGAGGGACACATTTATTGCAGATCACTCTTCCTAGTAGACATAAATACACTCCAACCATTGAAGGCGCGGATCATAATCTCCAATTGGAAAGCACAGATCTATTTTGAGTCATACATAGATTTCCATCATGAAGAGAACAACTTAGAATATGCAGGAATTCTGACGAAGGAAGGATAAGAAGTTCGCTGGAGGCACAACATGAGTTGAGAAAGTCGCTGTTAACATTCAGTAGAGAATAGTCATTTCCGAGCATGATTCACAATCTACATTTAACTTCCGTATATATTATCTCATATTACACCAATGATTCTTTTCTTATTTAGAGTTTCATGATATGATTTACATTTACATATGAATGCTATGTTGGTAGAAATGATGTTCCTTGAAGAATTTCTAGCCATATTTGCTTGACTTTGTTGATGATATGTTTGTAATTCAAGTGCTGAAAAACCTTTTTTTCATTCCTCAAGTTATACAGACAATTCATTTATAACTGTTAGTGTGTTTAATTTTCTACATGGAGTTATTGAGCCTAGCTAGGTGTCTTAGTTAGATGTCACCTAGTTGACTTGCTCTAGGTGAGTTGTCTAGTTGATTGTTGAGATTTAGGAGTGTACTAGACATGTGTCAATTTCATTTCAACACCTCAACCTAGTCTCTTGGGCATTTTTTACACCACTCCAGTTCTTCCCTCCTTTCATGGTTGGACATGGTTGCTCATCTCTATCAATATGTACTCTGTACATTTGTATTATTGAGAAGCAATTTTTTGCAATTATGTTGTGCTTCATTTTTATGGCTTAGATATTATGGAATTATTCATGGTATCAGAGCATAGGTCATCAGTTCAAGTCCCTCAAGCCCTAGACCATTTATCCATGTAAGTTCGGCTAATCGACGTGGTATGTAGTGGTTGCGAATCCCACATGGTATGTGGTTTTATCTAGCTCTATCATGTGGGGGATGTTTGTGTAGCGACTATATCCATGATGAGATCCATCTCCGCCACCATTACATGTTTTTATTGAGACAACAAAATCTATATGGTATCAGAGCATACAACAAAAGAATGTTGGTTTTGTCAAATTGAGGAAATACAACAAATCCTTCTAAATCATGGTATTGCCTTACCTAATTCTCCAACTCATACAAAAACACCATCTAGTCTTACTTGGCCATCGAGTGGGACACCATCACTTGTTGCTACATCTAAATTTATTGTCCATTTATTCATGAATTCCATAGATTCTTTCCATCAGGTATTTTCTACAGTCATTCCAAATCCACCACATTGGGATACATATCTGTGAGCAAGGCTTTCGAGGGTACCTGTTATCTGTTTTGAAAGGCTCAAATCAATCAAACATTAAGAGTTTAATCTAGCATACAATCAAAACAAAAATAAGGAAACTCTAAGCTAGCCACCTCAGATTGAGCCAGAAACAGGTGCACCCAAGCACTGTTTGATTTGCTCTGATAAGGGGGATGTGGGTGTGCTCTCTAAGCACTTGGAGCATACTATAATGCATTCTAAGATGGATTGAAATCCATGAAAACCCCAAAATGGCACAAAAATAGGTATAGAACACCTGATTTGCCCCTAAGGCCTCAAGGATCCAAAAATGCTTAAATAGAGATTAAGCTACATGATGAGTAATCTAGGATTGATTTTAGCCCAAATAGAGATGTGATATGATGCTATGCTATGCAAAACAATAAGAAAAGCTATGTTAATCCATTATTACTAAGCTATGATGAGTTAAAATGCTTGAAAGTAAACTAAATTAGAATGATTTGCTAAGATCTAACATGAAAATGACATTATAACAATGCATGAGAATGAAAGTAAGCTAATTGATTTTTCTCTTGAAAGGAGGGGTATTTATAGGATTTGGAAGGAAGAATGAGTGGCCAAGATTGAAATCCTTAAGAGAGGCCAAGATTCACTCAAAGGGGAGCACATGGATTGTGCTAGTTTAGGGATCACCTCCTTGTGACAAGTGTCACAAGGGCATTGGATTGAAAGATGGAAAGAATGTGCACAATTTGGGAAATGTGCCTAAGGTCAAAGGGTGTAAGAAAGGGGTGAGGGGCTTCTTAAATGCACCATAAGTGCATGTAAGAGGGATAAGGAGGCCTTAAATGTCTTCAATGCATTTCAAAAAGGGAAGCCCTCTTTGTTGACTTTGGGGTAAGCTTAAGAGTTGGCTAACCTTGTTTAGGGAATGTGACAAGGTTAAGGGAGGAATTAGGATTAGGATTAGGGGATTTTAGGATTAGGATGGGTGAAGAGGTTGGATTTGAGAAGATTCTAGAAGAGTCTAGAATTCTCCTTGGTTTTATGGAATAAAAGTTTATTCATTCCAAAAGCTTAAGTTTTGAAAATATTTATTGAAATATTTTCAATAAATATGAAATTTAAATATTTAATCTTAATTAAATATTTGGCCTTGGGATTAGGGTTAGAAAATATGGGATTAGCCTTTTAATCAAAATTAAGAAGGGATTAGAAGATTTTGGAAGAGGTTAGTGGTCTAAAGGAAATTGGCCAAGTTTTGGGCAAAAAATAAATTAATTATTTATTTTGGGATTTTTGGTCAATTTATTAATTAAATAATTAATAAATAAGGAGATAATGTTTAAATAATATTTAAACATTTTTGGGAGGGATTTCTTAATTAAATATTTTTAATTAAGAAAAAGGGATTTAATGATATAAAAATAAATTAATTAATTAAATAAATAATTAATTAATAAATGATGATGTCATCAGGAATTTTTCAGAAAATAAAAATACTTTATTTTCTAAAGGATTTTTAGGTGTCTACATTTTGCCCCTCTTTGATGCAATGCTGCAAGTGGCATGGCTTCAAAGACAAGAAAATAAGATGCCCGAGGCTATAATTTAGAGGAATGATGGGTTGTGCCCCCTCGAGAAAATAACGCAAGGAGTAAACATTGTGGAATTTTCTCGAAAGGAAACAAAGAAGGAAGGGCCGAGGAAGAAGGGGAGATAAGTAACCAAGCTTCCAAGAGCAAAGATGGGCAAATGCAAGATGAGATGGAATGCAAAATGCAGGATGCAGCTATATGAGGATGCAAGATTAATCTATATGATGCTAGATGCAGGGGATTTGGGAAAGCTCCATGCTTTAGATCTTTTAGAGAGCACAACCTAGTTTAATATAGCAATGCTAGAGACCTGCCAAGGATACTGGGATCACGAGGCCTTGTCACTAGTGTTGCATAGGACTGACGCTAAAAAGACACGCAGGGTTGCCCCAGCATCACGCATGAAACCCGAAGGAGGCACGGTGGAAATGATGCAGACGAAACCACAAACACACAACTGACTCATAGGCAGAAGTAAAAGATCAAAAGACCTTGCCCCAGATTATCCTCATTCGCAGCACACCATGATATAAAGGATCGTGGTGACTTTGAGTAGAGAACAACGAGAAGCTGTAAAAGATTAACAAGACCCAAATGACAAAATCCAAGGCCAAAATGATAACTCCAAAAGACAACCTTTGCCAAGGAGAGAGATTTGATTTGATTGATGGCGGGAAGATTGGTCTGAACGTGTGGAAGGATACATCGACACAGACCTAGTGTGCTTGGTGGAAGATTAAGTCAGACAGGGAGGATACAACTGAGGGGACCCGTGATTAGGCTTGGTCAGACAAAATAGAAGCATACATCTGTGCGGACCCGATGCTGATGGGGAGAATGTTGTGTTGCTAATTGGAAAATGATGAAGTTCAAAGATAGTCACGATGATCAAGGATAGTCGACAATTGATGTTGCTAAAGTACAAGGCTGGGTAGGACAAAGTGTTCTGATCAAATGCTGCTGCAGGACTGACGAGGATATGTACAACAAGACGCAAGGATATTTACAATGGCTATGTACAGAAGCTGAGGATTAGGATAGACAAAGAACTTGGGGATGAAGCTAAAAACTCCAAAGATATGCAGGATGATGCCCCAGTTGGGCTGGAAGGCCAAGATGGACTGGTGATGGATGATGTGTCCTAAAATGACACGGATTTGGGAAGGGCATATCCCAATGATGATGATTGGATTGAGATCAAGGCTTGCTACAAGACTAAGGATGTGATTGGATCGGTTGGCTTGATCTTGGATGTTGGATAGCTAGAGGATGTGGAGAGGATTGGAAGATTGCTAGAAGACTGCTATGAATGGTTGGATATGGATGAATGGCATTGGATTACAATGAGGTAGCCTATAGCTAGATACCAATGACAAGGGAAGATACTGGGTGATGGAAAGATGGAGGAAATGCTTAGGATGAGGATGATGGAACTGTTAGGAGATTTGGATGGAGGAAGATTTGGATTTGGATGGAAGAACTACTTAGGAGACTTGGATGACAGATTTGCTTGAGGATTGGATAGAGGAGTGCTTGGGGAGATTGGATGGCAGATTTTCTTAGGAGACTTGGATGGAGGAAGATTTGGATTTGGATGGAGGAACTGCTTAGGAGACATGGATGATAGATTTGCTTGAGGATTGGATAGAGGAATGCTTGGGATTTGGATGGAGGAATTGCTGAAAGATTTGGGAGATGGGATATTTTGGATGAAAGATAGTCTCCAAGGAATATGTCACCAAGGAATAAGATGCCCCCTGCTTAGAATAGTTCATGTATTTCAGAGACATGAGGTATGCTTGGATGGAAGATATGCCGACAAGAGGATGAGGAAGGTAGATGGAAGCTAGGATGAATGGATTGGATAGAGGATACGTAGCTGAAAGGTGTGATGGATGCGAAGAAGGTGCCCAAAAGCATGTATACCTGGTAGTCTTTGTTTTTGTCATCAAGATCCAAAGGAGGATGAAGGAGGTGAGAGACAAATGGGATGGAGGAGATGTTTGGATAAGATGGAAGAAGGGAATGGCCCCCAACTACAGAAAGGAATTGGGGGGGC
This sequence comes from Chamaecyparis obtusa, assembly GCA_027943335.1. NCBI lineage: Eukaryota > Viridiplantae > Streptophyta > Pinopsida > Cupressales > Cupressaceae > Chamaecyparis > Chamaecyparis obtusa. The sequence continues at coordinate 313,936 of BSBK01005229.1, forward strand.
CTACGCATGATGCCTGTTTGCCAGGTTTTCACCATGGTACTTGTCCAAGGCACTTGAATTGCCAAGTTTTCACCATAGGACGAATGTTTTTCTCTTTTCTTTTTTTGATACTTTTCTCTTGATTTTTCCAATTTTTATGGATTTTCTGATTTTTTTTGCTGATTAGATGCTGATCTTTCACTGATATGCTGATTGATTTCTAACTTGTTGTTGATTCTCTGATTTGGTACTACCTTTTGATTTGATGCTGACTTTCTGATTTCGCTGACCTGATGATTTCTCTGATTTGTCGCTGACTTTCTTCATTGATCTTTCTGATGTGCTTGGATGTTAGTATAGCTTTGTTAGGATGGAGGAATTATGTAAAGGCATGGATGAGATGGGGGAGATGGGAAATATGGTGGTATAAAGTGTTTGGATGAAAAGATGGAAAGTGATCGTGATAGGGAGATGCTGTCAGGACCAACATTGCACATGTTGTGGGGAAGGTGGATGAAGTGGATAGGACATGGAAGATAGAGGTGGATGTGATGGAGGATTTACGCTAGGAGATTTTGAATCTTTGGGACCCAAAATAGATTTAGGAGATGGAGGAGAAGACTGAGTAGCTGGGGGATTAGCAACTTTGGATGCCATTGTGGATGTTTCTTTTAGATGCATTACATCTTTTTTCTTTGGGATCCACATCATTTTTGCTTTAGCTTTGGTGGGCCTTTGTGGCCATTGGTATGCATCAGATTTTTCTTTTGCTTTGCTGGGCCTTTGCGGCCATGTAGTGGATTTTTCTTGTGCTTTGCTGGGCCTTTGTAGCCATTGGGATGCTTTGGATCGCTTGATTGGATTTTTCTTGGGTTGAGCATGTCGTTTAGACTGGACATGGCAATCCTTGGATTTTTGTGGATATTTCCCTTTATTCATATTGGATATGGCATCCAAATTGTGGGGAGCATCAGAGTGAATATGAGGAGATGTGTGGGATGGAGGAAATATGGATGGAGAGATGGAAGGAGATTGGTAGATAGGATATGTGGGAAGGTACCTTTGTTGATCTCGACTAGGGATGCTTGGATTTTGGATGAAAGATTGAGTAGGATAAGATGGGGGATGATATTTTGGGATGTAGGGTCCCAAAATGGATTGGGTATGTAGAGGATATGTGCTGGAAGATTTCGGGACATAGGGACCCAAAATGGATTTGGGGGATGGAGGAATGTGATAGGTTGTCCTGGGCTGTAATGATGGAGGAGGAGGAATGGCATTGTATGCTTTGGGAGATGTGATGGTGGGTTTGGAAGGATGCTTGAATTTAGCTTTAGTTGTACCAACCTTTCTGGAGGAAGTGCCTTCTTCTGATGTGTGACCAATTCCACATAACTTTGGATGTTTCTTGTCTTGGATAGGCTCCAGATTTCCTTGTTCATGGATGCCTAGGCCTTTGCCTTGATAATTCCATTTCTGGAGCATTTTATCCAAACAAGGATATTTCTGACTTGGGGAATATGATAAACATCCAATTTCTGGTTCCTTGATGGAAGACATGGAACTTATTGCTTCTGCTTCAAGTGGACTGCCTTTGACAAATGTAAGTGATCCAAGAGGATAGAGTGATGGTTGTGAGACAGTTTGGATTGGAAGATCCTCAAGAGGAGAGGATAGGATGGTGGGATTTTGACTGGGATTGGGGGATAGTAATGGATCTTTAGTTGGAGAAATTGGGATGATAGGATCTTGGATTGGAGGAATTAGGATTGTAGGATTTTGGATTGGGGGTGATGGAAGCAATAGAACATGTGATGGGGGAAGTGAAGGGATTGGATCTTGATTTTCTTCTGTGAGTATTTCAACATGCTTTTGGGAAAGATCTTGATATGGTAGGATTTGTGTGGATAGAGTGATGGGGGATGTATGGATGGACTCATCAGAGGGGGTGGATGGAAGGATGGGAGATTCTGTAGCTGTGATGTCTGGAAGAAGGAAGAACTCTTCAGATGGTATAGATGAATGGATGGAAGATTTTGTAGCTATGATGGTAGGAAGAGGGGTGAATTCATGAGGCTCATCAGATATGCTTTGGATAATGCTAGGAGGAGGTGAAGTTGGTGGGGATGGGATGGAGACCTCAGATGGAAGGGACTCAATGATGCTAGGAGATGGAAGAAGATCAATGAGTGGGATGTATGGAAGATAGATAATAGATGGGAGCGATGGATGGGCCTCATCAATGATGGCTTCACATGAAGTTTTGAGATGGTTTGGATCTTCAACTTTAGGAGTGGGATTCATTTTTGGCTTCCTTGTGAAACTCCTTGGAGACTTTCGTGGTGAAGAAGGATTGGAATGTGGAGGAGATGGAGAGCTATGATATTCCTCATATGAAGATGGGGTGGAAGATTGTGAACTTTCTTGAGGGGATGACGGTGCAGACGAGGATTTGGAGGATGGTGGGTTGGGAGAAAGGATTGGAAGACTTGGTTTTTGGTTTTCAGAATGATTTAGAGGATAAGTAGAAGAAGGGTTTGGATAAAGGATGGGAAGACTAGGATTTTGGATTTGGGGGTGATTTGGAGGATGAGTGGATGGAGGTTTTAGATAAGGGAAGTAGCGTGAAGTGTTTTGAGGGAATGGTGGTGATTGGGATATGACTATAGCAGGAGATGGAGGTATGATGGATGCATATGGAGGATGTGTAGGTTTAAGATAGGGATAAGGTGTGGATGGATAAGATAATGGATTTGCCTTGCCAAGGACATGAAAGGGAGTGCTAGTGGATAAGCGTGAAGGCATGATAGGATATTTTAGAGGAATGATTGGATGCTGGGGGATGTTTGGAGAAATCTTGCTAAGATTTTCAAAATATGCATCGTGATCTACAAGGCTTTCATCATCTTTGGGATAGGATGGATTGAGGGGAGAGACATAATAACCAAACTCATCATAATAGTTTTGAGACATGCTGACTTGTGGATGAGTTGGATAAGGATGGAGGATGAAGATGGATTGGAAGACTAAGACTCAGATTGGGATGACTGACAGGATCAGACTAGGATTGGATTTGGCTTAAGATTGGAAGAAGATTGACTCTAGAGGAAGATAGAGAAGGGGATGGGGGATGACCAAGATGACTTTGCTAACCTAGGATAGGAGGAAAGGATGACAAGACTGGATTGAATATGACTGGAAGACCATGATTTGAGATTCTGAAAGCATTGGCCATTTTCTAGATTTTGGTAGGATTTGGACTGACATGGCTATTTTGAGTATCTTTGAACCAAGTTGTAGATCAGTTTGATGTTTTCCAATGGCAAAGGATAGATTTCAAAAAAGATTTTTGGAAAAGCAATCTCCACAAGGGACAAAGAAACCTTGCGGGATACAAGCAGGATGACTGACTCTGATAAAGCTTCTGAAAGTGTATGTTCCAACAAGTGTTTTCACGGAGTATTTGACTATCATGCACTTCAAGCAGATCTACCTAAGGAAGGTGAGTATCAAAATCACTTGCCCATAGCTTGGTACCCCCCAGAAGGGAATAAAAATGGTGAGTAATCTTGAGGCAACCCAGTAAACCCCTTGGAATCGGTCCTTGCACAAGGATTTTGATACTTTCGGATGTAGATAGGGTAGCCTTTATTTTATCAGGTTTTCAATAGTTCCATGGAGTCTCCATACCCGGTTATGCTGACTACCTATGACTCACTTAAGAGCCTAGCCAACAATGCTGGGGGAGGAATATTTACCTTTCCCTAGACATTTGCATTTGGCACAAGACGCCCGGCGATTAGGAGATGTAAGTGAGTACTTTTTGCCTTCACTTTATTTATATACTAGCCGGGGGGGATACCGGTTTGAGGTCGTTCTCCGAGGAGAAAGCACTTTTCTCCCTGGATAGGCCTCTCTAAAAGTAGAACAAGTGAACTTGTCCGAGTCCAAATGTTCTACGTTGCTTACTTTAACAAGGCTTTACAAAAAATGAAAGCTCCTAGATGCACATCAGGCAAGTTTGTTCATTTTTCCAAATTGATTAAGTGATGTTTGAACTTTGAAAATGAAGACACACGTGTTTAGATTTTGATTTGTTCTTTTCCTCAAAATGTAAATGATTTGAGTGTTTGCAAGTTCTTTCCTTTTGGGCATTCAAGATTGATATTTGTGAGTTGATTTAGGAACCTTGAAAATGTGCTTTGTTTTATCCTTAGATCATTCAAGATTGTGTTTGTTTACTTGCTTTTGAAATCTGAAACAAGAGAGGGAATAGAGTGTTCGTTCCTTTTAGTGCATTCGAGATTGGGTTTGATTTTCAAAATGACAATGACACTTTAGGACCTAAGTTCTTTCCTTTAGTTTCATTCAAGATTGAGTTTGACCTTTTGCAAAATAAAAAATAAATCCAGTGCCAGATAGAAAAACACCAAAAAGCGACACTGTCCAGCTTATAGATGACGTTGGAAAGTTCAGAGGCGACATTTCATTCTTAAAGGTGACATTCTGTACCTTTATAGGCGACAGATAACTATGCAGAGGCGTGATTTCTTTCTTCGAAGGCGTGATTTCTTTCTCATACGCGTGATTTCTTCTTACATACGCGTGATTTCTTTTTTCATACGCGTGATTTCTTTTTTCATACGCGTGATTTCTTTCTTCATACGCGTGATTTCTTTTTTCATACGCGTGATTTCTTTCTGCATACGCGTGATTTCTTTTTACATACGCGTGATTTCTTTTTACATACGCGTGATTTCTTTCTGCAAAGGCATGATTTCTTTCTGCAAAGGCATGATTTCTTTCTGCAAAGGCATGATTTCTTTCTGCAAAGGCGTGATTTGTTTATGCAAAGCGTGATTTGTTTATGCAAAGCGTGATTTCTTTATACAGAGGCATAATTTATTTATGCGAAGGCGACAAAATAAGAAATAAGACAGAAAAGAAATTGTCGATGGCGAAAAATTGTCATTTGTAGGCGTCGTTTCAGAGTTCATAGGCGTGATTTGACTACTTGTAGGCGACATTTCTTTCATTTTCTGCGACACCGAGAGTGAAAAAGTGTGATTTGATCAAGCTGATTGTGGTTTGAGTCCCACTGGGCGTGCCAGAATGTGAGCAAGGCTTTCGAGGGTACCTGTTATCTATTTTGAAAGGCTCAAATCAATCAAACATTAAGAGTTTAATCTAGCATACAATCAAAATAAAAATAAGGAAACTCTAAGCTAGCCACCTCAGATTGAGCCAGAAATAGGTGCACCCAAACACTATTTGATTTGCTCTGATAAGGGGGATGTGGGTGTGCTCTCTAAGCACTTGGAGCATACTATAATGCATTCTAAGATGGATTGAAATCCATGAAAACCCCAAAATGGCACAAAAATAGGTATAGAACACCTGATTTGCCCCTAAGGCCTCAAGGATCCAAAAATGCTTAAATAGAGATTAAGCTACATGATGAGTAATCTAGGATTGATTTTAGCCCAAATAGAGATGTGATATGATGCTATGCTATGCAAAACAATAAGAAAAGCTATGTTAATCCATTATTACTAAGCTATGATGAGTTAAAATGCTTGAAAGTAAACTAAATTAGAATGATTTGCTAAGATCTAACATGAAAATGGCATTATAACAATGCATGAGAATGAAAGTAAGCTAATTGATTTTTCCCTTGAAAGGAGAGGTATTTATAGGATTTGGAAGGAAGAATGAGTGGCCAAGATTGAAATCCTTAAGAGAGGCCAAGATTCACTCAAAGGGGAGCACATGGATTGTGCTAGTTTAGGGATCACCTCCTTGTGACAAGTGTCACAAGGGCATTGGATTGAAAGATGGAAGGAATGTGCACAATTTGGGAAATGTGCCTAAGTTCAAAGGGTGTAAGAAAGGGGTGAGGGGCTTCTTAAATGCACCATAAGTGCATGTAAGAGGGATAAGGAGGCCTTAAATGCCTTCAATGCATTTCAAAAAGGGAAGCCCTCTTTGTTGACTTTGGGGTAAGCTTAAAAGTTGGCTAACCTTGTTTAGGGAATGTGACAAGGTTAAGGGAGGAATTAGGATTAGGATTAGGGGATTTTAGGATTAGGATGGGTGAAGAGGTTGGATTTGAGAAGATTCTAGAAGAGTCTAGAATTCTCCTTGGTTTTATGGAATAAAAGTTTATTCATTCCAAAAGCTTAAGTTTTGGGAATATTTATTGAAATATTTTCAATAAATATGAAATTTAAATATTTAATCTTAATTAAATATTTGGCCTTGGGATTAGGGTTAGAAAAGATGGGATTAGCCTTTTAATCGAAATTAAGAAGGGATTAGAAGATTTTGGAAGAGGTTAGTGGTCTAAAGGAAATTGGCCAAGTTTTGGGCAAAAAATAAATAAATTATTTATTTTGGGATTTTTGGTCAATTTATTAATTAAATAATTAATAAATAAGGAGATAATGTTTAAATAAGATTTAAACATTTTTGGGAGGGATTTCTTAATTAAATATTTTTAATTAAGAAAAAGGGATTTAATGATATAAAAATAAATAAATAAATTAAATAAATAATTAATTAATAAATGATGATGTCATCATTGTTTTTTCAGAAAATAAAAATACTTTATTTTCTAAAGGATTTTTAGGTGTCTACAATATCTATCAGACATAAAACATTTGCTTGTAGAATCCCATCTTATAGATTTGGATGATAGCATTAAAGACATTTTGTCTTCTATTTTGTGATGAATTTTATGAAGTTTGATCACCATTTCCATCTTTGGATATTTCTCTTGTATCACCTACATCAACTTGCATTATGAAATTTTGTGCAGACATTCACGAGTTGTCATATCCAACTCAGTTATCTTCATTTGTAGCAGTATCAGATTCATATTGGTCAAGACATCACCATATATCCATGGTCCATGTTCAAGAATCTTTCATGGTACATGATCCATCACACATCAACATTAGCTTGGATATCTTTGGGCATCATTCAAAGGCATCAATGACATCATTTTAGTCTTTGGGTTATGTGCAGTATTCAGACACATTCATCTTTGTTCCTACATTTTCATATCGAGAATAGGAAGTAATCTTACACACATTTATGGTATCGTTTCTTCCTAAGGTGAGGAATGTTTTTCAACATTCATGGATCATTTTTTGCATCCAATGTTGAGTATCTACCAGTACTACATGGAGTTCATCACTTTATATCTAATGGGGGGGCCATATGCTCTTCTCTACTTTCTCTCCTATGGGTAGGAAATATTATACATTATGGTAGAAGTATTTCTTGTGGGGTTATCATGTGTCCTCCATCTATCACTCTTCTTCTTCTTCTTTACATGTACATGTGTTATTGCATATCATCTCTTTTTTGTAGGGAGGTTTTGTTCCCACTAGGTTTTATTAAATTCTCCTTTTATGAGAGATTTCATTGTAAATGGGTACCTTATTAGGCCTTTTTGTTGGGAATCATATCTTCCATGTCCACCTCAGCTATACTTAAGGGGGGTTTTAAGTGTTTTTAATTCTCCACATGTATTTATTTTAATCCTACTTAACTATCACCTATATTTGACTTGTTCTAGGTGGGTTATCTATTTCATTGTCAATATTTAGGAGCCTACTAGAGATGTGTAAATTTCATTTTGACACATCATCCTAGTCACTTGGGTAATTTTTATTCTACTCTAGTTCTTCCCTCATTTTTTGGTTGGACATGGTTGCTAAACTCTACCTATATGTACTCTCTTCATTTGCATTGGTGAGGAGTAGATTTTTTCCATTATATTGTGCTTCATTTTTAGCTCTTAGATCTTATGGAATTCTTCAATAATAAATTGAGTACAAACCTATCATGGAAGTAAAAAATAAGAACATATTTACCACCATTGACAATTCCAAGTTAGCTAGATTTGCATTTTTTCTATCAATTTGGGCATATTGTATTATTTCTTGATGATTTATTATCAAAGCATTATTGTCTAAGCTTTCATGGTTTTCATTGTTTGGTTCTTATATTAGTCTGTTATCTACATTTGGGAAAAACTTGCATTATGACATCTAGTGTGCATTCATTGTATTAGCAGTTTAAACTAATTTAATCATTATTTGATAAGGAAAAACATTTCATTTTTCATTTGAAAAAATAACGAATCAAAATATTATTTTATTTGTAGTCAATGGCACAAGACCAAGTGCTCTATGGTTACCCCCATAAGAGAGAGGTTTTTGTTAAATTTATATGAGAATGTAAAAAAATATAAAAAATATTATATAGAGTGTGTAAAAAATTGTGATAAGTTTTATGAAAATTTATAGTTCCCTTGTTCATTAGAAAAATATGTTTAAATTAAAATTTTACTCGATGTTGATAAACAACAAAAAATATTGATGGGAATGAGAATATATTAAAGGCATTGACATATTAAAGAGATCTAGATATCTTTATTTTAAGCCATATGAATCTGTTCTTAATGATAATATTCTCACTTTATGACTTGCATCAATATTGAAAAATACATTGTACTAAATACTTGAATTTTTAATGTATAAGTAATATGCATGGAAAAAAGCAATATATTTCAATAAAGGGTTTGATGTTTTCACCACTAACATCTCACAATTATACAATTGAGAAATAATTTGTAATGCCCCAAGTACACTAATGTAAAACCATATTTTTTTAATGTACAACCAGTCCTCTCTACAAGACATTCATGGTATCATTGGTTATCAATGCTCTCATGAAGAGAAAAGAAATGTAGAGGAATAACCATGATTTTGAGTCAATGATGTAGGTGTAAATTGAACAAGTCTAAAAGCTATGCTAGTCCCCATCATTTCCAAGAATATCCATGTAGTTTCTCTTGGAACATTTTGTACCAAAACTCAAGGGGCTGATGTTGTAAGGTTATCTAAAGTGCTCTATAGTTTACAAGATTAGTCAGTTACAGTAATACCGATAATCATGGAAATAATGTAATGATAAGCTTATGCAAATTAATATCTATATCAATCATTTTATTGATAAACCATTTAATACTTTTTACAATAACTACATTAATATTTACATACTAATAACCATATCAATATTTTGTTTAAGATTATTATCCATGTTCATGTTAGGAATATTAATAATTTAGTTTCCTTTTTACCTTTATTCCTAACACTAGGGTTTAAGTAAAGGAAATAATTATAACATAGTTATAGATAGCATACTAATAAGGAATGTTACCTCTCTTTCCTTAGAAATATTCAATTTCAATTCGACCAACTAGTAGTCTCTTCTCCTAAATAGAAATGGCCACTTATGGTCCACATTAATTTCATCACATGTTGTAATAATACTTAACCTCCTAAAATAATGGCTATCATTACAGGGAAGCTAAATATATTTTTACCTTGTCCTCATTAACTGAATGGTTAATAAAGTTACATTATCATAGAGATTAATTTCATCTAATTACAATTGTAATATAAATCCCTTTATACTATTTATTTGCTAGTACAGGTTACAATATAAAACCCATTTTCTTCTTTTATTTATTTGTTTTAAGACTTATGAAGGTGTCAAGAGAGTTATACATTTTTGTTTATATCCTACTAAATATATAAATGATATGTACCACTTATTCTAACCCACTTACATAATTCACAACCAGTCAACAATATTGTATGAATTGTTGTCTTTTATTGATGTTGGCATGGAGGAAACACATAAGAACCTTCTACCGCTAACTACTAAAAAATGATTAGACTCTTCTAGATATCATTTTGAGGTTACACATTCTATTATTTAATCACTCATAATTATTGTATATATGATATATAATGAGATCTTGTATGTAAAACTAGTGAACATAGAAAACAAATAGATTTCCCTTTTTTCTTTCCTATAGATGTAGGCAAATGGGTGAACTAAATAAATCCAATATTTTTGTTTATTATTTTTTTTATCTTTACTATTTAAACTTTTTGATGTATAATTGTTTATTTATTTATAGTTTTTATTGGCAAATATTGACTAGCATATGTTCCTTGAACACAAATCACATATATCCAATAAGTGCCTTATATTGAGAATAATTGAATTTAAAAGACATTTTAGCTACTAAGATAAACCATATTTTCAAGAGAAGCAAAATTTTGTTCATTCTACTTGAATTTTTGATACTTGAATTTTGATCCCTAAAAATCAAAACCAATATGACTTTACAATAGTTAGCTATTTTAAAAGTAGATCTAGATATATCGTAGTTATTGCGCATGTGATTAGAATACACCCATATTTATTGTTGTACTTTTTAGACTCAATAATAATTATTTTACAATTGTATAGCCACATGATATTAGTGATGAAAGAATGAAAATCTTTATTGAAATATATTTTTTTTTCAAAAATTTAGATAGATATATTAATATGTTTTGTTATGTATTAAAAATTTTAAACTAATCAATCTTTATGCAAGTTACAAAATGTGTTTTAAAATTTTAATGGGTTTTTTCATATACCACTATCATAATTAATCTAAGTGGGGAATTTCCTTTAATCTTTCAGATGCGTCAACATTTCTAAATTTGATTAGAGTCCATGTGTTTCTTCTTATCATCTCTAATAATTATCATTTTTCTATTTTGAGAAGAATATTTCATTGTTGTGTTTTTCTTACCATTGGTGTTGGTTTGATTTAGGTGGAGAAAAATAAATGTGAGACCTTAAAAAAATACAATAACTTACAACCAATACTTGAAAATGGGAACTTATTCTCCTATAAGTGATGACTAGCCATGACCCTACTATTTCCATCAATTCCACTAGTACCTTGAAATATGTGATGCATTGTATTGAAGGAATGTCCTTTGTTGCTTCTATTGAGCTTATTGGTGTAGATACTAATGTCCCTATGGAAAGGGTTTCTTTTCCTAATAAACTGAAAGGAAATTATAAATAGATTTCAAGAGTTTCCTATTCAAGAATGAGAAAATCACTCATCTTCAAAGATAGTTTTAATAAAGAGCATCTTCCTAGAGACTGGAAATAGGTGAAGGAAGTTCTAGTGAAATATTACATCCTTGATGATGATTTCTAAAGGTTTACCTTGCAATACTTTCCTATGTTAAATTATTTTGAGCTAGGGATTAGGATATATTTTCCTTTATGATTTTTATTCTCTTTTTTGTTGGTTGTAATCACCCAACCTAAACCTAATGATTTACCCCTATGTCAAAAACTCATTGTTTTTACTTTATAAATTTAAATTGAGCCTCTCTTAAGCTAGTTATCAATTTCCTATTCTACTAACCCTTCTCTTATTTTGGACTTGAACAAATCCTTTGTACATGATCTCTTAGGAACCTCTTCCTCTGTCATGGTTAATACCTCCTCCAAAGGTATTGTTACTATAATGTTAAAAAGAGAAACCTAAATACCTTGGCTAAGGATCAAAAGAGAAAAAAGTTAATTTCACTAAATCCCTCAAAGTTGTTTTGGATGATTCTTGTTTTTCTTGATCCGTATTGTCTAAGTGGTCCCATGATGAATCTCATATCAACATTTCTAGTTCTATCCATAAGAACTTATACAATGATTTTGATTCCTTATTTCAATCCTTTATTTTCCCTACTAACCCTATTCGTGTAGAGGTTATTACCAAGATTAATGAGTTGTGTCAGACCTATAATTTGTAGATTAATATTTTAAAATGGTTTCTTGTCCAATCAAGCACTACAAATTATTGAAAAGTCAATAGGATTAAATCCTTGGTTGTGTGTGAAGAAAAGGTCGAGGATTAGTCATCGAAGCTAAAATATGTGGTGATGTGATCTATTCTAATTAATTGAAGCAGGAGAGGGACCAAAATAAACATTAAAGTAACATCATGTCTTAAAGATGGAACACAAATAAATACTAAAACAAATGCATCTAACAATGTTCCAATCTTCACAAAAAATGAACCATAATTTTACAACCTTTTTTTAACTATTTCGCATGAAATAGAGAAAATTTGGAGTATATAAGTTACATGTTCTTGTATTTTTTTTTTTTGAAGAGGGATAGATAATTTGACTCAAAGATATGGACCAATGAGGTAAAAAATCAGGGACCCTATACACATTCAAATATTAAAAACTAAGACCGTATCATGGTTTGAACCTTGAATCTTGATGGAAAGAATAATAATAGCACAACTTAACCGTCACAATATGTTAGTGCCAACTACATGTTCTTGTATGTAATTTATATATTAAAAATTGAATAATATTTAGGGATATTGGAGGGAATAATTAGTTAATTCATTTATGATGACCATGTGAAAGAGAATGAGATAAACAATATAAGATAGCTACACGAAACTCCACATAATTTACTCACAAGAAGGCTTCCGCTAACTGGATCGTGCATGATCTCATCTCAGATTCCCAACACAATCTTGGTAATATCAATTAACACATAGTAGCTCATGCCTTTCATGAGTCAAAAAGATAGATTATATGGGCTCATTCATTCAAAATTTGAATTTGTGGACCTCAACAAAAAAAACTTGTCGATGGCATGGGTGTCATGATACTTAAAGATCAAAGATTTGATGTGGCTAATTAATATGTGGATTTCCATTTTAATGGGCCTTTTCATCTACCAATATCATAATTAATTTAAGTGGGGAATGTCCTCTACTTTTTCAGATAGGACAAGCTTTCTAAATTTGATTATAGTATAGTTTTTTCTTTTTATCATATATAGTAGTGATCATTTTTCTATTTTCAGAAAACAAAACTTTCATTTCTTAGTATTTCCTACCATTGGAGGTACTTTGGTTTATGTGGATCCAAACAAATTTGATACCTTAAACAAAGACACCAATTTACAACCAATGTATTTTACTAATCCCTCTCTTTAACTTTGGACTTGAACCAATTCTTTGCATGTGATCTCATAGGAACCTCTTACTTTACCATGGTTTATACTTCCTCTAAAGATATTGCCTTCCATGTAAACCCTTAGTATAGGGATAAAAATAAAAACTCAACATCTTGGCTAAGGCTCAAAAAGAGAAAAAGATTAATTTAACTAAATCCCTCAAATTATTTTTGGATGATTTCACTTTGTGTTGATCATATCATTTGAATAGTCTCATGATGAGTCTCATATCCATATTTTTAGGTCTATCCATAAGCATTTACAAAAAAAATCAGGTACGTTATCTCAATCTTTTATTTCCCCTCCTTACCCTACTCATGCAAAGGTTAGAACAAAAATTAATGAGTTGTGCAAAGCCTACAATTTGTAGAATAATTTTTTTAAATAGCTTCTTGTCAAAATAAATAGTATGAAGGTGAAAATCAATAAGCTTGAAGCCTTGGTTGAATGTGAAGCCAAGACTAGGGATTGGTCATCCAAACTAGAAGATGATGTTGTGTGATCTAGTGCAAAAGGGTTAAATAAGAGATTGGAAAAGTGGGATTTCCTCAAAGTTAAAGTAAATGATTTAAAAGTTAAAGTAGTCTCAAAGGAGAAAAGGAATACCATGGTGATGAATATCTCCGGAATCCAAGACAAACGAAATAAAATGATTAAAAATTTGGATGAAGCTACTTATTTATGCAAGGAGATGATGAGCAAGATGGTTGTCTTATTGAAAGTTCTATAGAAGGATTTGGAAAGGAAACATGCTAAGTGTAAGCACTCCATGCTAGATGAGGCTTCTACTAGTCCTTGATACTATTTTTCTAAAAGGGACATGTCATTTTCTCTATAGACACAACCCACTCTAAGGAGATTTCTCCCTTTATGGGGCTATCTTTTTTAGAGGAGTTAAACATTCTTAGTTGGGAGTGGCGAATTCTGAAGGATCCTAGTCTTTGAGGAAATCACTAATTGGTTTATGTGGTTCTTTTTGGTTATTAATGGACTCCATTTTTTTTGTGTCTAGTTTTTGGTCACTTTTATTATGTTTGGTTCTTTTTGTTTGTTTTTGTCACTACTCATGAGACCCCAAGTTTCTTCTACTTGATGGCTATTGTGTAAGTGGCTTAAGCCCTATATCATGATTTATTTAATGAAAAAATAATTACATTTGTGAAAAACCTAGATTTCTTTACAAAATAAACAAATTTTTATTTTAATTATAAATACAATTATGATTATTTAAATAAACACATCAAACAAGGTTCCATTCTCCATAAAAATGAATGATAGATTTTGCAACTTTTAAAAAACTATTTGAAAAGAAACATAGAAAATTTGGAGTGTATAAATTACATGTTTATGTATTTTTAATTTATTTTTAAAAGAGGGGTAAATGCTTTGACTCAAATCTATGCACCAAGGGGGTAACAAATGAGGGACCTTATCCCCATTCAAGCATTCAACAATAACACTCTAGTAAGGTTTGAACCTTAATGGCAAGAATGATAGCAACTCAACTATCACAATATGTCAATGTTAGCTACATGTTCTTGTATTCAACTTACAAATTAAAATACAATAAGTTCTATAGACACTCTAGTAAAGAATTAGCTCTCATTTATAATAGTCATGTAAAAGATAATATAGTATACAATATAAGATGGCTACAAGAAACTCTACATTTAAATTTAATAATATATTGATACAAACATTAAACTTAATTACCATAAATATTATCTTTTACCCATATTACAAAATAGGATACGTAATATCTTTAAAAATATTTCTAAAAAATAAATACATCCCAAGACACAAACTTAAACTAATCAGAAATACATAGTTTTAAATCCCAAACATCGATAGCAAATTCTACTCTTCATATGTTGCCCTCTCTTTAACTTCAGCATTGCCATATTTTTCCCTCAGTTTTTTAACTGAACACATAAAAACACAGGACCACATGTTAGAAAGTAAAATATGAAGATTTGGACAATACGCATGCAAAAATAGTGCAAGTATAAGTAACAATATATCATGCCTATCTGTTCCTCGGAATTTGGATCATGATCCACCGTAATTGTCTTCCCCGCAATGGTAACTCGTCTTACATTGCCCAGCAATTGCGTCATCTCTTGTTGGGAAAGAGAACCACACACTCCCTCAAGATCAATTGTTGAGCGCTGCCACTTCCCCATGATCTCTGCTACAAACAATTCTACTGTCTCTTTGTTCCTCTTCTCCTAGAAATGATTCTACTTCACAGGGCGACACCTATTTATAATAGAATACAAAGATTCTACTTAATGAGAATACAACAAACTATGACTGCCAAGCACAAATTTTACGTTAAAAAATAGCAATGATAAGGCGAGACTAAGAATTTTTGTGTCATCTCTTGTTTTACTATATATCAAAAAGTAATCCCCTCTCATCAAGTATCCACTTTTTTAATCAATTTTGGTGAAGTATTTGGCTTTACTCAAACAATCCATCATATCGTCGATTTATGAAAAAGGAAACTAATAATTGATGGTTATTCTATTTATTATTCTTAAATTCATTGACAATGACCAATATCCAATCTTCTTTGGTGCCAACATATTGAAAGAACACGTCTCAAAATCTCTCTAATTAGACCCCTATCAAGAAAATCTCGCACTTGGCTATTTTTCTCTTCATCCTTCTCTGATGAAATGCTATAAGCTTCCTTATTTGGAAAACTCATATTGGATATCAAATCCATACAATGACTAGTGCTCCTCATGGGTGCAAATCCATTAAGCAACTCCTACATCAATGGGTGATTCCACAAAATTGTGTCCCACATTTTCCCACTAAAAACATGAGTGATTGAAAACTTTCCATACCGACCCTTCATGCAAATAAGGGTGTTTTCTCGAAGTTGTAAAACCCCTTCATGTGAATGGGATGATGTGGGCTAGTATGGGAAAAGGGGGATCTTCACGCGAACACCATGATCCAAGGGTCTTCGCATGTCAACCGAATTTTATATAAATTTCCAGCATGAATCTTTAACTATCACTTTTCACTTTCACTATTATCAGAGACCACATTAAGCATTGGAACAAACACCCTTATTACCAAATGCTATCAAAAGTAACTTGTGCGCATGTTTGACCTCTTGTCGACCTTCAGTAATACCAAGTGCACTAATTTCATCCTTTTTTGTTTATCTATGATTGTAAATTTTATGTTTTTAAATTATTTTTAGTTATTATCAGTAATTTTCATTTTTAATTATTTTTAATTGATTTTAATTTAAAAATTAGAAATTTATAAGAAATCTTAAAAACCTATTAAAAAGCCTTAGGAAAATTTAGAAAACATTAGAAAAATTTAGCAAACTATTAGAAAATGTTTTTAAAAAATTATTTATAGTTTTCATTTCTTTATCACATATACTCACTTTCTCAATGCCCTCGCCCTTTGTCTCTCTCAAATACACACAATGCTCTCTCTCTCTCTCTCTCTCTCTCTCTCTCTACATGAAAGAAATACTTTACATGGGTGTACATACATAACTTATGTTATGATTTATCACATTTACAATCCAATATAGGTGATGTACATGTTAATAGTAAATAAATACATGTAATTTTCATCACTGAGAATTGTACATGTGTATGTTAGATTTTAATATTAGGCTGGTCCCACAATAGTGAGTTCCACTTTTTGGCCAACTTTGACACAGAGTTCAACATTCTGAGAAAAAATTTCACTTTCGAACATCTATTGCCGCAAAACTATTAGGAATTTGAAGATGATGTAAACTAGAGTCTTTTACAATTTTTTTTCTAGTTTCTATATATATATATATATATATATATATATATATATATATATATATATATATATATATATATATATATATATATATATATATATATATATATATATATATCTATATATCTATATAATCATTTAAATTCATTATTCCTTCTCCTTCTAAAAGTGGTTTGCATGAAAAAACTATGTTTTTAAGGAGTTACTGTCACTTGGATCAGCATAACTTTTTTTAAAAAATATGATAATGATGTAATTCTTTCAAGATTATATTTTCAACTTCAATATCTAAAGGATGCAATTGGTTTTATTTATTTTGGATCAATATTTCATAGTTTATTAAGTTTTAAAGTGACTGTAGCTGTAATTTAGACATAAGGTCACTTGGATCGCTCTAACTTGATCTGTGTATATCGAAATTCATTTTTTCTTTTTTTCATAGAAAGGTAACACAAATACGCTTTTCCTAGATATTTTTTATTATTATTATTTTTTTTTATCATTTACTATTTTTTCCGAAGTCTTGAAGAGACAGGTTGTTGAATGACCAAACAACCTATGTTTAGTTAAAGTAATATTTAAAAGTGATAATGAAGTCAATATGTATTAAAATTATATTCATTAGAAAGATTATTCTGAATTGCATCGTTTGACATCATCTGTTTGAAAAAATCATCTTGTTTGGTCCTTGTTTCATACCCCGGAAGACCATTTTCTAAAGTTTTGTTGTTTTCTGAGGGAAGAATTTTAGTTTTGGGGTCTTTGTATGAAGACCCCCTTCACATGAAGACATTTGAGGGGCTTCATGTGAAGACCCTTTGCATGAAGCCTGTCAAGTGAAAATCTCGGCAAAAAGACATTTGCCAGAATTTTATCTTGGCTACTTCGCATGAGGTATATACTTCGAGCGAAGTCGGCTAGTAAAATTATTTTGTAAATAAAATTTAGAATGGTATAAAAGTAAAACATTTTGTTTCTATTTTATATCTAATTGCAATTAATAAATTCACATTTTCTATTATTGAAGGCATTTTTTGAAGGAGGATTGATATTTCTATTTTTTCAAAGGCATAATTTTGGAGAGGAAAAATATTAGATTAAAGTATTTTTTGAAGAAGAAAATTTTTGTTGACGATCTTGTGGAAGACATTTTTTTTGAGCTCAAAGAAATGGGGAACAAGAAAGGAAGACAAAGTAAATCTTCTATAAAAAGGTCACCTGGTACTGAACAAAGAAATCATGAAGCTGCATTGACATATTATCATAAAACTAAAGAAGCTGAAAGACAAGCTGAAGTAGGAGGGTCATGTCAAGTCGAAGAATTTCACATTGAAGAAGGGTCAAGATTACTCCCTAGAGAAGCTCAAACAATTGATGTTTGAGAAGGGTCAACATCATGTGCTCCTACTGGTATGGATGAACTTTTAAATTTAGATCAAACTGTAAAGAAAAATATTAATTATAGAAACTTAGATCATTTACTTACAATGGATGTGGACAATTTGAGATCACTTGCTAATGTTCAACACTTAAGTCTTCCTAAGAAGAGATTAATGAAAATGATAGCAAGAGAAATATTGGGTAAATTTGATAATTTTGATACACTTGAACAAGCTCAATTTCTTTCACTTATACTTATAAAGAAGAAGTTGGAAGGGGCATTAAAATTATTGGGTATCAACACATTATCAAAGAAGAGAAAAGTTGTTGACATGCAAACTGATATGATTGAAAATCTTAAGAAAGGTTTGAACCAGCTAGGGAAGCAATCTCGAACTATAGATAAGTCCATTACAAGAAAATTTATTGTTACCATTATTTTACTCATCTTTGGTGACCTAATTACTAGATGAAGCTACAAGTACCCTAGTTTGTGTTATTAGGTGATCTTGCTTAAAATTTGTGTTCATTTCATTTGCAAAATACATGAAGGGAAAGGAAATGAACTGCATCTAAGACTAGATGTGCATATATCAATGTTAAGCATGATGTACAAGAGGGAAAGAACTGAAAAGAACATCTATCTGAGCTCACACATGCCGTGAGTGTAGCCATTGCCAGAATTGCATAAACAAGTGCAGATATACATATAAAATGAGCATAGATATAGGGGTACTAGACATTTCCTGGTAATGAGTCTATCTCCATGGTGTTCCCAGTGTGCTCCTATGATCCTAAACCTATAGATACAAAGATGAGAAGTGGGTTAGATCCAACAGACCTAAACAATGTCTAGTATCAAAGTATTTTACAAGCATGCATACATGCACTTAGCTATACACCTCTGACATGGGCTGTGCTGAGGACATGTACATAAAAGAGACTCTAGAAATAAAATAATACCATTGTTTTCACTAATGTGTTTGTTCCATCTGTAGATATAGGCCAAAGCACCCATGATCAATATTGAGTCTCCTAGTACCCTACACTGAACTCATGAGGGTTCTTAGAAGCTCTATTCCAACAGAGTTTCTGGGAGCCCTAACAGTCTCAAGGAGAGGCACTGAATCATGTGGGGAGGCATTCAGTAGATGAAGCAATATCAATGGGCATTCAAGCATGAAAGTTCAAACAGAGATCAACATTATAGAATGGGTGTGCTTCAAATCTACATGCTAGTGCTTTAGATCTACATTATGAGCTTAGAAAAGTCATCAATAGTTGAGACATCATGGCATCACCAGTAGAAAATAAGAGTTGAAATTAGGATAAATAGGGAAATCTTGGAATGGTGGATTAATGCCTTAAACTAAGTATTGAAATAAAATTCCATTATGAGCACTAAATTGCCAATAGCAGCTCCATACATTGTTGACCATTACTTCTATCAACATTGTTCAAGCTTATCAAATGGAGTAGCATCAACAGAGCCTCAGGAGAATATAGCCGTTACAATGGAGCAGTAGCATAAACACAACAATGATGTCACAATGCATGGCACCTCATGAAACAAACAAGAAGCATCAGTGAATGGTGATGCAATTAAATACCCAAGCTCATGAGACTAGCATCAATAGTGAGGTTCATTTAAATGTAGAGTAATGAGGTAATGCCTCCAAAATAGAGAAATCCATGGTAATCAATGATATATGCAAGTTGGGATACACCAAGTCCAAAATATGGGCTCTCAAAATAGTAAATAAATGCCCCAGTTTCAAACATTAGAGCATGCAATAGAATCATAAGTGTTAAGCAATGATGTAGTAAACTAGAGCAATCCCATGCTATACATGGTGGAATAGTAATACAATGACAATGACACTGATGCTCTCATTAGATACATATCACAACAAGCATTCAAGCAACAGTGAATCTATTCAAAGAGGTGACCATATACAATGGTATCATAAGCACAAGCTACAGATCAAAATCATGATTCCATTCATCATAGAACAATAGGCATTGCAAAATGAAATGGCGACATGTATGTTGAATCCACGGTCAAAGAAATGAGAGCATGGAGAAAACAATAGAGCACGGGCCCAGAGTATGGTGCTGTGTTTTTCCATGGTAATGAATGGCAGTGAGACTAGACAAATTGTACCCAAGTGTATGGCTCACGGTCACCAAATATGAAGGAGTACCAAGTTTGGGCCTCCACAACCAATGATCATTCCATTAAACTTATGAAGTATCAACAATGCAATGCCGAGTAGTCAAGCATTGGTGCCAAGCAAGAATAAAGACATTCAACTTATTAGATACAAATAGCCATGAATAAAACAATGCATCAATTCAACATGAAAGCTCATAGGCTTCCTCAATAACAGTTGTTAATAAACATGAAAAGCTCATGGGCTAACACGAAGCAATAAATGACATAACTCAACAATATTGTGCCCTAGTTTTAACACTCATGGGTCACCACGATATGCAGTGGTGATCAGTCATCAATGCAAGGATTCTTGACAGCAGTATGATATTCCTCTTAAACATCAGCAAGATAAGAGGTTGAAGTGGAGAATGTTAGCATTGAACATAGTGCCTAGCCAGAGGCTCACGGACTATACCAGCAGATAGAGAAAACAAAATAGTGCCCTCATCATATATTTAACGGTAAAAGAAATGCCCTAAGTACCGAACGAGAGGCTTCATCATTCAACAATGGAATTAAATATGCAGAGACTCACTAATGCCCTAAGTACCTAACAGAGGTACTATCATTTTAGAACATGGGCTAGGATCAAACTTAAGACAGTATGTAGCAGAATGAAGTAGAATCAATAAATGCCTAGGTTCGAGCACTGGCTATGCAGGGATAAGGTATTAACATGCAAACAAGTTATAATAGCATTCATCCATGTTAAAACCAGAGAATTCACCACAACATGCCAATAAAGTAAAGTGATACCAATGCCAGTAGGAATCAAATAGTAATGCCCTCAAAATTCTATCAGTAGGCTCAAGAAACAGAGGAAAGCCATGACAGTAAACATTAGAATCATAGAATTACACGTAGTAGCTAGTATGAAAATACAGTGCCATCACTACCAGAGAGTTCATCACTAAAACCCCAAAATTGAATCAAATGCAGAGTGACATCAGTGTTGTGAAATGAAATGAAGGTAACAAAATGCCATGCCCTCATTTCTCAGAGGAAGAATGAACAAAAGTTGCAGACTAGTAAAAATCAATGCCTACCTCCTTGACAGAATTATGCCATGAGAGGAAGGATGCCAGATGTTTCCTTTTGAACTCGAACATTAGAGGAGTGCCAGTGTCAGGAATAGAAGCTTGCCAAAAGCCGAGATGTGAAAATCTAAATGCCAGTGAAAGGGTTTTGATATAATGATCTATTTCATTGTTTCTCCCCTTTTGTAGGGTTGAGTTTTATTGGCCATTTTCTTTTTGTTATGTATCCATGTTTTTAGCATAGGTGGATTTATTAAAATGTAAATACTTTTTAAAAAATATGTTTTCCCCTTTTCTAATATTGGGTTGAGAACTTTTTTTTATTTTAAAGTACATTAAGTCCACTTTATTTGGCATAGGGGTAAGAGTTTTAATGTGAAAATTCATTGTAAAGGTTTTTATTGTAATTTCTGACAATGGTGTTTTATAAACCATTGTTAGAACGTTATTTACGGTGCATGACTTAGTGGGTGGGGTCATTTCTTTGACCATCCTTTTTGGGCATCCCACCTTTTCTGCTACCCCTAGAAACTTGGGAATTGGGCATCTGAGTTAAGGAGGCATTCATGAGCCCATTTGGAGAGTTTTTCCATTTTTAGGAGATGGGCAGTTTCATGCAGATTCTTAAGTTTTGTTTTACATACCTCTCACTTAGGTGATTGAGAGAGTTCTTCTTTCCCTCTTTCTTGGAGGTCAATGTTTGTAGCTTTGGAGAAGCAAGCTGTATTTTGGCTCCCTTCAATTCAGTTCATAGAAATTGTCCTTCTTATTCCTACAACTTTCAGAGTTATTTTGGCAGATTTTTATGTCATGTATTGTGATGAAAGTTAGTCCTTTAATTGATATTTTGTTCATTTAAATGTTCACAATCACTTTTATTTCCTAAAGTTTCAATCTCTATCCATTTGAAAGTATTTGGGTTTGTGGACATCATTTTCCATTCTCATTTATAACCAACACCTTTTTATTTCTAAGGGAAAAATCAGATTATGGAGAAGTTGTGATGCTCAAGTTATGTTTTGAATCACATTGTGAGTTCAATTTTAGTTTGTGGATCTATCAAAGTTTGGTGAATCACCTAGTTAGTTTCAATTTTCATGCACTGTCTCTCCCTTTTCCTTCAAAGTTCAGTTAAGCTTCAAGTGATTCAAGTGGAAGCCAGCCCCGAATCTAGAGGTCTACTCTCTGATAGGTTACCCATAGCCTGGGAGTAGTCCCATGTTTCACAGGATTGCTAGGTTTTACACTTAGCTATACTCGGGTGCAATCCCTAGTGACAATAGTTATGTTGACATCCATTGTAGGTAACACTATGGGATGAAAAGATAGATATCTTCAATTTCATCTCACTTTGGTTTGAATAGGAAAACAATATCACGATATGTTAATAGAAGAATACTTTTGGATGATAGCACCTTGGAAGGCAATTGGACAATCATGTGTAGAGCTCATTGTTTTGATAGGATTGATGAAAGAACAAAAAATTTGGTCACATCATTTTGGAATGATAATACATGTCCTTCATCAAACACTAGAGATGTTATCAGACATAGAATTTCAGCTAATCAATATGAATATCATATGAAAATTGGTTGGACACAACACAACATGAAATCTATGTGTCATTTTGTAGTTCAAATCCTAATATAAAGATTGGACAAACATTGTTTGAAAGATTGAAGTCATATTATATCAGGACAAACAAAGTGTTTGAAAGTTGTTGTTGTTGTTATCATATTGCATTTGAT
The DNA here is from genome assembly GCA_027943335.1 of Chamaecyparis obtusa. NCBI lineage: Eukaryota > Viridiplantae > Streptophyta > Pinopsida > Cupressales > Cupressaceae > Chamaecyparis > Chamaecyparis obtusa. The sequence continues at coordinate 337,002 of BSBK01005229.1, forward strand.
CTCCATGATTAGGTTTTTAGAAATTTTGTAGAAGACGCTTATGGTTTTGAAAAGGCTCCTCCTACTAGACAAAGTGAGTTCATCTCATCCATTTTATGTGAGAAAATAGATGATGTAGCTGGAAAAATAAATTGCATAAAAAGAATATGCCAAACATGTGCCGATTTGTCTCTTTTTCATTTGAAAAATGAAAATATTGATGGAACAAAGATGGTAAATTGCAAGAGTTACAAATATGTAAAGAATGAAACAAAATTTGGGAAAGAATCCTATTGGCTTTTAAACTTGTTCCCACATGGTGCCAGGTTTACACTATGATTGACAAACTGGTTAGTCTTCACTCCAAAGTCTAACAAGGGAACAAGTGCCAATTGATGAGGACCAAGGGCATCCTCCTTCTGCTTTGAGCTCCACATCACTCAGGTGGGTATTGCCTCATCTGCACACTCATGACTCTTCTTGAGTTGATGAACAAAAGGCCTGCAGATGCATTACTATGGAATAGTTCTTAGACCCCAATGGGTATCCTGTACCCTAATGAACCATGACCTCATGCAATAACCTAATCTGCATGCAATGAATCTGACAACTAGAGAGAAACCTCCTACTACTACTTCCAACATGAAAGGGAAAAGATTTAAAAGAATGATTGATGCTGGGTTGAATGGACTCCTAAAGTACCCCAAGTCTCTCATAGACCAGTGCCTTATCCAATGGGCAATAGAGTCAAATACCTCACTGCAATAGGGCTATGAAACAAGAAAACAATACACTCACCCTGACCAAATCACACATTACCAAACCACCTGTGCACCCAGACATGCTATCACCTATCCAAAGAAAGACCTAGGAATAGGCAATACATTAACCAGCATCCACTGGAAGACAAGCATGATGCATCTTTGATACCTCAGCTCATACATATCTGAACACCAGTCCTAGACACAGTTGCTTCTGTGAAAAACAACTCTACTACAGACGCTCACTGGAAATGCAAGTAGAAAAACTATAACACCCTTGATGCTACAATTAATAAGTCTAAAACCCAAATGGAGACAATCTGGAAGAAGAACAAATATATTGAAATCTTATACATAAGACATCTGTTATAATTTCATTATATTCCCATAGCCAGAGAGGATAGGGGGAACACCCTATATGCAAAGAAGAAGGAAAACACTTCAGGAAGAACATTCATGGAACCAGTCCCCACAATTGTGGCAGAAAGGAACCCAGAAAAAGATAAAAATTCAACACTATATACCACTAGCTACCTTGGAATTCTCTAGGAGAATGCAACAAGCTTAGGGATAGCTAGGACATAGCCTTCACCAACCAAGCCAATCAGGGACAGCGAAGAAATTTACTGCAGGGGTAGGAAACAAAGGCAACCAAAAGAAAGAGATCTCAAATAGATCTAACAATCATGACAATCAGTACAAAACACCAGGAAGAACCATGAGAGCCAGTCAAATTGGCCACCTGCAAACACACCTGCCGAGCACAAAATAGTCCTTCATATGGCACAAAAGTCTACATGCAATCAAGTAACAGGACTTTGGACCACCTTGCAATCACTGGCACCACCAAACCAGTCAAAATCTGCCGAAGAAACCATAAAGTTCGGTACTTCTTGCAACTGCAACTCTCAGAAATTCAAATTTGAAAAGCAACGACTACTTTGTACTTCATGGGTTTCACACTTCTTAACCGTTTGCCCCAGTCATGCAATTGCGTTGTCATCAACCTGACCACCATAGGAAATCAGGCCTCAAATTATGCTTGGTTGCATGATCCCAAGGCACCAAGCTAACCCTTGCAATCATGCGACGACAGCTTCTTAACCGTGCAATGCCAACCATAAACTACCCACAAAAATCCTCGGCCCCACCACCAGTCACCGACCAATCATAACCGGGCACGGCGGCAAGACCCGCACAGTGGACCCATCCTAACTCTGCAACCGTGACACTAGACTTGCAGGTTGTCGCATGATCGTAGAGCCCGGGGACGGGTTATGTTAACATGTGACAACCTGTAAACTTTATCCTTGCCGCAACTGCCACCGCTAAGTGCTAATGCAAATGTCAGTTGCATGATCACATAGCCTTGAAAAAGGCTATGCGAACATGTGACTAACTGTTAGCACTCACTGCTAAAGTCAAACACGCTCAGTCACCACAAACCCCCTGCCACCTGGCACACCGACAACCAATCGGAACACACCATGGGGACTGTAGACCCATCTGCAAACAAGCCTAGAAATGAATGGCAAGTGCATGATCACATGTGCTTGAAACCTCCCATGAGATCATGCACCAACCACATGATCTACCACGTCACCCCCGCAGACGCCACACTACCATCTCTCACCAGGCCCCAATGACACATGTCGACCGGTCGCATGATCGCATGGCCAAAGAATGGGCTATGTGATCATGCGACAGCCAACCAAAGGATGCCACATCACCACCTCTACCATCAGGCCCACAATGAACAAACCATTGGCACCAAATCAGACGGTGAGCACATGATCGCATGGGGAAAGAATATTTCATGTGATCACATGCCGACCGTAGGTCTTTGATCTCTGACTCCGGGCAATGAGAAGAACTAGGACCCATGAACCAACCATCGAGCACTTAGAGACTACATGACTAACCACCTACGTGATCATGAGATGCTAGCAGATAACTACCAAATATTTGGAGATCAAGCGACTAAAGAGAAATAGACCGCCCACCAGGTCACTGAAGGTTAGGCGCCAACCGCCAAGCATGAAGAGATCTTGTGATAGCACAGTTGCCAGATCATTGAATAGAAGATGTAACCACCCGGAGACCTGGAGAATCAGTGATAAGAAACTTTGAAGGACTGGGCCCCACCACCCATCACACCTACGTAGTTAAGACCAAGGTCGAAAACACACAACATTTTAGACATAGAGAAAGACCGAAAACATAGAGAGTTTTCGACGCCAAAGGATAAGTGCACAAAAGTAGGAAGCACAGGGGGTCGAAAACAATGCAGGTTATCAGTAAAAGATCGAAAACATCATGGAATTTCGAAAACACTGTGGGTTTTTGACATTGTGGCAAATTTTGCAATATTTCCAGCAGGCTTTGAAATTTGAATATCTTTCTAGATTTTTCAAATTGGGAGGTGCGATTTGAACCAGGGCCAGGTGACAACATGAGGAACACAGGGCAAGACACTATGAAGAACACTTCCAAGGAAAATAGGCCATTCTCATAAGATTTTTGCTATGATAGAAAACTAGCCTAACAAATCCAAAAGGTTAGAATATGTTGAAGAGGAGATAAATTTTGGAGTATTTATGGAAAAATTTAAAAAATTGATCCAACCCTACATTCATCATGCTTTTTTTGCAAATTGGCAAGAACAACAATTTCAAACACTGAGAAACAATTTCCCACTTGGAACTATTGTATCAGTTGTTGATTTTGCAGAAAATTATTCTTTTTTTCATCAAAAGGCAATTCAGTCACGATACTATTTTTCAGAGAAAATTACTATTATGGTACATGTGTGTTATTGACATGCACAATTAGATTTGGATGGTATTCAGAGCACATTTGAAGCATGGGTCATCAAGAAGGAATATCATTTTTATATAAGTGATGATAGAGAGCATGACATTCATTATGTGAAACACTGCTTTAAGATGTTTTTTGCAAATTTGAAAGAAAGAGGTATAAAAATTGATAAACATTATGTTTCATTAGATGGATGTGCTGCACAATTCAAATCATCGAGACCATTTTATGTACTATGTAGATATCATCGTAATGAAAACATACCACATGTCTGGAGATTCTTTAAGAGTGGACATGGAAAATGTGAACATGATGGTGCCAGAGCTTGCATCAAATGTGCTATATGAAAGTATCAAATGAATTATAAGGGAGTGCATATAAAAAATGCACATGATGTGGTTGAATGGTGCAAGACACATTTCACACCAAATGAGAATGACACATCATCAGGATTGACTCAGGTGGTGCCATATAGAAAATTTTAGGAGATAAAAGGTATGCACACATTTTTAAATTATTTGAAAGTGTTTAAAATTTTTATGATATTTTTTATTCAAATTATATTTATATAGAATGTATTATGTATGAATTTGTTCAGGTGTGGATAGAAAACTTATGCATGGTTGCAATAGGATGTAAAAGACACGATCTTTGCATTCAGTTATGAGTATGAATTGTCGCAATTGGATGTTGAACACTAGGGGCTACTCATGCTTTTGTTGTCACTGCATTGCTGACAATTATGAGGAATGTATCAATCAAGATCATGGATATGTAGGTGTATGGAATCTAGTGCCACTAGTTGTTACTAATACATTTGATAGAGATGAAGATGAAAACTTTGATGATGTTCCTTTGATTTCTACTGATTACGATCATATCTCGGGATTGTTCAAAATTGGTAAGTATATATATTTCACATTATATGGTACATTGAGTTACATGTATAGATAGATATAGATAGATCTATAGATTGAACTAAGTATTTATTTTAAGATCTCACACACGTACATATATAAATTTAATGTACAGGAGATATCTTTGCAGTGATTGCTGAGCGTGGAAATGTAGAAGGAGTTGGTTATTATTTATTATGTTGTACTGCAGAGAGGATGAAGTTACTTGAACTTGAAGAAAGCGATGGAATGTTGTTCCACGTAGGTTTTTATATGGTTTACATCAATATATTGAACTCAATTTGTAAATTTTAAATTTCAACCTTTTAACAAATTTCAAATTGAGTTTGTTTAAATTTATATATTGTTAAAATTTGTGACCTGCAGGTGCAGTTGTTTTAGAGGGAACATATTTCAAGAAAATCAAAGTAATTCAACATGGTATTCACTTTGTTGATTACGAACCAGACAATAAGGTGTTTCAATAGTCACCTAGTAGTTGCCACATCCATTTGTCTTCATATAGTTAAATCTCAACGTGGACGTCGTAAGTGGAGACTAGATAGTGAGGATCATGAGAGAATATTACAGGTTCTCCATGAAAGGTTTGAACCACTTGAGTTGGTCTAAAAAGTATAATATGTATACTTATTTCTTGTGTTAGGACCTACTTGATATCTCTGGATTAAATTTCATTATATTTTGTTTATATATTTAAACATATGATGGACTATAATTTGTTGATATATGATGAACCTATTTGATCATTCAATGGTTTTAATATATATAATTTTATACGTATACTTTGATTATTCAATGATTTTTATAGATTTCATATTAGTTAAAGATTTTATGTATGCTTTGATGAAATTAGTTATATTACTTATGACGTGTTAGTTCTAGAATTAGTTAGAATAGTTATTATCCATTAGTTACATGTATTAACTAGTTATCTTTTATGATATTAATTATAGATCCCCTTAAGACCTCCCCTTAAGACACTAAAAAATGATGAAATTAATTATATTACATATGACATGTGTTAGTTCTAGGATTAGTTAGAATAGTTATTATTCACTAGTTACATGTATTAACTAGTTTTCTTTTATGATATTAATTATAGATCCCCTTAAAACCTCCCCTTAAGACACTAAAAAAAGATGAAATTAGTTATATTACGTATGAAATGTGGTAGTTCTAGAATTAGTTCGAATAGTTTTTAATTGCAGGGAACAATAGGTTTTGAACGGGGACCCAAAACCCCTTACAAGCTAAGATAAAAGTTTAAACATTGAAGCACACCAAAATGATTCAGGATTGGAAACTAGTACACAAAAGCCAAAACTAAACAACAAAAAACCTAGAAAAAACCGAAGACCAGAGATCAGCAGAAAACCAGGAAACTAGCACCAAAGATCAGAGCCCTAGACAAACTCCTTGCAAGCCTCATCGGCTTCCTGCTTCGCTTTAGTTATCTTCTTCATCGCTGCATTAAACTCTATGAGTTCCTAGATCCTCTTGTGAATTTTCTTCCTTCTGGTTGATCTGGTGCATTTTTCGGGGCCATCATCTTCCAGGTTCTTAGTAATATGCTTTGGTTTTTAACTGGGGGATCTAATATCCAACTCAACCTTAATTGTTAGGAAACTATCCATGGCCAAACCCATGAATTTGTTGTAGTCTTGCATGTGTTTTTTCATAGTATTCTCCACAGTTTCCATAATAGCCTGTAACTCCTGCACATTCTTATCTTCTTCATTAGTACTCTTATCCACCATAGTTTTAGGGCCCACATCCAACAAAGTCTGCAGACAATCCACCTTAGCAACAATAGAACGGTGCTTAAGGTTTAAGTTCTTAATCTCCTAGAAGACCCATTTGAATAACCGAAAGGAGTACATGGAAGCAGCTTTGGCCGTTTGGAGAACCCCGAAGGGAGGATCGATCTTATCATCCATGTCTTCCCTCAATAATTGAACGTTCCTTTCCTACATGTCAACCATTTTGATGAAAGGGATAGTTTGAGAACTACCAGGGGCATTATCAGTCTCCTTATCTGGTAAAGTTGACTTCTTGGCAAGGGGGGTATTCTCCATCTCTGTCATGTCCTTCTGAGAGTCCTGACCAACATCCATAACCACTTCAAGTTATAGAGATATAGGCACATCTTGGCCTTCAGAACTATCATACTCAACCAAAATTGGCACTTTCTAACCTCCCACATCCTCCTTCTCCTTTTTTTCCTCTTTGTTCTTCCTTCTACTTGAGGTTTTTCCTTTGTCTAGAGAGCCTGTAACCTCATCATCTATGTTGTCATTCTCCTCTGAAGTGGAATTTGAGACTGAGGAGGAAGTGTAACTATCCTCCTCAATGGAATCATCCATATTTTCATAGCCTTCAGTACTATTAGCAGAGGTATCCATTTCCATGGTAGTATCCTTACCCTTCTTAAGTTTTTTACCAGTCGAACTCTTTTCTTTCACATTCTCATCCCTAATTCTCTTTTTACCTGAACCAGATTTAGACAGGGAAATGACAGGGCTAAAACTAGCCATCTTTTTCATGTGTTCAACAATTAAGAGAATCAACCCCTCATGAAGAATGGGTTTTTTCTCCTTCTTCCTGTGCTAGGAAATACTTAAACGAAGAGATTGCAAAATGTAGACAGGCAGGGACACCCTAATTTTATGCCAAAAATGACAAAGAAAAACAAAGTGGTAAGAATGTGCTCTTTTAAACCTACCATCCAGGGTCACATACTCCATGACCGCTGTAATAACAGTAGCCCAGATTTCTTTGAACAAAGCCACATCATAGCACCCTCCAGACTCTTTAACAAGGCTTTTTTTCTCCTCCTTGCTCTTGGGAAAGCACTGAATGGCCTTTCATGACACCTTACTATCCCGAAAGAATTTGATTCCCTTTGTGCTGAGCCTAGAGATCTCAACAATGAAATCCTCTGTGATGGTCACAGTGATACCCACTATAGTTACGGTCCCATCTTTCCAGGAATCAACAAAAAGTTTAGTAGCACTATCTTTCGCACCATGCAATCTTTCCATGTAGGTTGTAAGACCCCCCTTCTCAAGAATATCCCAAACTTCTTGCATTTTTCTCCATTTGACATAGTCCTTTGACTCTTTGTGGTTAAGACCACCTCCCATGGTATCACAGCTCACAGAGATGTTAAGAATCGCAGAGAAAAACCAACTATTACGAAAATTGATAACATTGAAAATAATGAGGGTTAACTCGTGCCTGCAATTAAAGTTCCTGGGAAAGACACCACTTTCCATCCTCCTTTTCCTCTGAGTTTTTGAAGTGTGTCTAATCATCATAGCTTCTCAAGATACGCCAAATCGACCCACTTGCTTTGGGATCTGTCGAAGGCCAACTTGGCTTTGATATCGACAGTCAAATTTTTATAATTGTGCCAAATCATGATTTCCCTGGCTTTAACTGCAAAATTGGCTAGCTCATCCACTATACCATTCACTTCCCTATAGGCATGGGAGATAATGACTTGGCTAAAGGAATTAATTATGATCCTAGCCTCCTCAATGATCTCCTTAACTACCCATGATGGCTTAGTCTTGTCACTAATACATTTTAAAATATTGAGTGAGTCACCCTCGATCCACACCTTCTGGGCCATGTATTTCTTGACAAGTTTTAGCATCTGAAGAAGGGCCATAGCCTCTGCCATGTGGTTGTTTTGCACCCCAAGAGGTAAGGCCACCGCAGCTAGGCATTTGGCCATGTCATCTCGAATAAGGCGCCCACAGCCAGCTAGGCTAGGGTTGCCCTGTGCTGCACCGTTGAAATTAATTTTTATCCACCTAGGAAGAGGAGAAAGCCAGATGGCATTCTCCCTAGGATTAGGTTTGTGATTAGCAGTCCTCACACCCAAATCACCAGCATTGAAATCCAGCAATCTACCAGATGACATCTTGAAGTTTTCCTTTAAGCTTCTCTTTATCTTTTCAGCAATCACTTTTGGAGGAAGGTTAGTGTTTCTGAAGACTCTATCATTGTGTTCCCTCCATAACCACCATATAACATGAGGGGGAATAATATTCCACAAGTGTTGATCGATAGGGGAATTAGCTTTTCACCATTGTTTACAAAAGCTTTCCATGTTATTGGGAAAAAACCATTTAATCTCCCAGCATTGTAATAATTCATCCTAGACCTCCCAAGCATAACTATAGTCAATGGCCAAATGAAAAACCATTTCTTCGGCATTTTTACATAAGAAGCATCTATTACTTAGCATCATTCCCTATTTCTGGAGATTATCAATTGTGAGGATTTTATTCTGCAAGACCAGCCAGGAAAAGATATTAATTTTGGGAATTAAAGAATTATCCCATACTTGAGCCCATAAAGGGATGGGATTTGGTTGCTTTAATAAAATCTTAGAGTAGGAGGCAACCGTAAAGATTTTTGAAGGGAGAACTCCCTAGAGGAGCTTGTCTTCTCTAGAAATTTTAACCTTCCAGATCACAAGGTCCAACATTAGAGGTTTTAATGTCTCAAAAGAAAGGAATAGATTAATCCACGAGCCTTTCCTCTAGTAATCCCCAACCAAGGCTCCATGTCTCTATATACACTAATTGATGAAGGGTTGAAAAGCAGCAACATAATTAAGAGGATAATCTTTGATCCAGTAGTCTTCCCAAAAAAGTATTTTTCTTCCATTTCCTAAAAACCACCTAGCTCCTTTAAAAGCCGCATCCTTAGCATTCTGTATACTATTCTAGATAAAAGAACCTTGCACTTTCAGGTCTGTTTTCTAGAATTCTAAAATATGAGAAAAAGAGAAGAGGTATTTTTTATGAATGATGTCATTCCATTCTCTTTTAACCCCAAAAATTCTCCAAATCTATTTAGCCAACAGGGCTAAGTTGGTGGCTCTAATAGGGCGGATCCCCAGCCCCCCCCCCCCCCCACCCCCCACTTTTTAGGAGTGAAGACCCTGTCCCAAGCTACTAAAGCTAATCTCTTTTTTTCCTCTACTCCCGACCACAGAAAATTTCTCTAAATTTTTTCAATAATATCTGCGTATTTCCCAGGGATCTTGAAAAGACTGAGAGCATAAACAGGAAGACTTTGTAGAGATTCCTTAAGGAGATGGAGCTTACCAGCTTGACTCAAAATGGCTCCTTTCCATCCACCCAGCTTCCTATTAAATCTATCAACAATGCCACCCAAGAAGGAGTCCGGAGGTTTAAGACCAAGAGGGAGACCCAAATAAGTAGCAGGAAGGGATTCAATTTTGCAGCCTATAATTCTAGCAATTCTATATTGCCTATCCTTAGGAGTATTAATGAAATATAGGGAGCTCTTTTCCCAGTTGATGATTTGACCTGAACCAAGGGAATAAGTAGTGAGATCCTTTTTGATAGTCCTGGCTTCCTGAATAGAAGAAAAACCCATTATGATAGTGTCATCCATGAACTGTTCATGCGAGCACAGACTAGAAGTCAAGGAAGGGGAAAGGTTGACAAAAGACCCATTAGAAGTGATCTTCTGAAAGAGGCACCCTAGGCATTCGGCCAAAATGGAGAAGAGGACAGGAGAAAGAGGATCTCCTTGCCTTAACCCCCTAGAAGGTTTAAAAAACCTAGAAGGAGAACCATCAATCAAAATGGTAGTAGTAGAAGAGCTAATAAGCTGAAGAACCAATTGAAGGAAGATGTCTCCAAACCCAAAGGTTCTATGAAATTTTATCAACAAATCCCAATCCACCCGATCATAGGCCTTCGAATACTTATTATTCACTCATATCATCTAGTTAGAATAGTTATTATTCACTCGTTACATGTATTAACTAGTTTTCTTTTATGATATTAATTATAGATCCCCTTAAGACACTAAAAAATGATGAAATTAGTTATATTACTTACGACATGTGTTAGTTTTAGAATTAGTTAGAATAGTTATTATTCATCATATCATCTAAACAAATCATATCATCTAATCAAATAAAACCATGTAATCAAATTATCTATCATCAAATAAAATCATATCATCTAATCGAATAAAATCATATTCATCTAATCGAATAAAACCATCTAATCTAATCATATCATCTAATCGAATAAAACCATCTAATCAAATCATATATCATATCATCTAATAAAATAAAATCATATCATCTAATCAAATAAAACCATCTAATCTAATCATATCATTTAATCAAATATACATCTCTAATCAAATACACGTGTCTCTAATCAAATATATGTCTCGAATCAAATATAAGTACATCTAATCAAATATATATGTTTCTAATCAAATATATGTCTCAAATCATAAACTGAGTCTCAAATAAAATATATGTTCAACATGTCCTAAACTAGGGAGTCATCTAGGTGCATGTGAACAGAGCAACCCTCTGAGTGACTGTCACGAGCATCCTCTAGCTATGAGACATCAATTGATCCCTGTGAATATAAATGCATACATATATATGATAATAATCTAAAATAATTAAAATATTATAAATGCATGTTTAAACTTACATATTTTTAAAACTTACCCAACCACTACTAGGCATCACATCTACTGAATCGCTCCTATGAAAAGCATCATCTAGCTGTAAAGCAATGACCAACACCTGCAAATTTAGTGTACAACAGTTGGTTATATACATGTGCATAGCAAATATATTATGTAATGTACTTGAAATATATAAATACATGTGTACATATGCATGCTTAAACATACATATATCTATAACTTACCTGGCCACTAGTAGGTGTCACATCATGTGAAGATGCTCTGAGCTCACACTAGAGGTAACATGCTTTGCTAATTGTGCCTACAAAATATTATACATTGAACAAACATCAATACATGTGTAACCTACAATTAATTGTTCACTAAAACTCCTAATAAAAAAGAAAAGAAAATTTTATATGTACCTGAGTCTCAGGAGCAGGAGGATTGTCAGCATGCTACACCATCATATCATCAACTGATACTTCATCACCCACACCACCTAAGGTCCCAAAACTCTATAGTAATGAGGCGTGTAGGGGTGACACTAGTTGGGAGAGGACTGATGTAGAACCTAAACCATCTGGATGCAATAACATATCCATAAATGACCTGTCATCAGTGCCAATGTCCCCCTGACCCAACCCATGCAATTGATCATCAAAAGTGTCTAGGTACCAGTAGATGGTGCATCCTTTGTCGGTGGAACTACATGACCCCATGTAAGTGGAATCAAATCCCTCACTGAATGTATGGGGATCCTATGCGTATCAACAATATGAGAATAGGCCTGGAGGACATCCTCCAAAAAGTAAAGGGCCATATCTAAAGTACTCTGATGACCTAATAGTGCTTGTATCTCTCCAGGTATAGGAAGACCTCTAGCTCTATATGTCTCCTCACTCACACCTGCAATAGTACTAGACAAAGCCTTGAAAGATGATCTAGCTCTACTCGGTCTAGTCAAAAATGTATTTTCCTACTAAATCTGAAGTGATGGATGTGGTTACAGAAGCAATCTGTCCTATACTATCCACAACTCCCCTCTAAGAAGCAATCATGACTCTATCTGCAGTAGCCACCATCACTGATGCCACTGTCGGAGTCCTCTCCCCAACTACCTATCTACAAGGTTGCACAACTTGATCAGCCCTACGATACTGATCGTGGTTTGCAAACCTACCAAGCCCCTGATCATAATATGATGGTAAATCTAAATAGTTGACCTTGAGTCCCAAACAAAACTCAGCATACAACTACTGTGCAAAATATAATGGAATCTGGTCATTATTTGGATAATGATCATGTGCTGCAAGATGTCAAGGGTAAATCATACATGCAATCTAAGGTATCACACACCATGTGACCTAATATACCCTCACCACTCTCATCCCCTCATAATGTGGGAAAACCTCTCGTTTGATGGTTTCCTTGGGGACGAGGCTGTGAACCGTCACCAAGGAAACATCACCCAAGACCTCCTCCCTCAACTCTCAAAAAATAGCCTCAACTACCTGAGGCATGAAGCATGAGTGAGACCTCAATCTACCAGTCATAGTCTCCAAACTACTCAATATAGTAGCACATGTATCTCTATATATACCATCCCCTACAGACCTATGGATAGACTCTCTAAGTTGATATATCTCTGTATCAGCCATATGAAAAAAAGTATGCATATCAGGAGTCTGAGGTGCATGCTGAGTAGCCATCTAGATACATCACATGTGAAAGCTAAGTGTTAATAATTAATTACTTGATTACATGTTATAGCTGCATGTAAAATGGAAACAAATATCTAAATATATAGAATTATTGGTCTTATTAGGTCACGTAAGTGGTCTTATTAGGTCTTAAGGGGTCGTAGATAACATAAGAGGTCTTATTAGGTCTTAAGGGGTTGTGGGTAACATAAGAGGTCTTAAGGGGTCGTAGGTAACATAAGAGGTCCTAAGGTATAGATAAGACATCAATGGGTCATAGGACATCCTAGTATGTATTAATGAAACCAGACATGTACATCAATGGGTCATAGGACTAACTTTAATATTTACTAAAAATGCATGTACATAAGGAGTCTTGGGTAATTTAAGTGGTCTTAGAGTGTCTTAAGGAGTCATGGGTAACATAAGTGGTCTTATTAGGTCTTAAGAATCCTAAGATGTACTAATTAGGTCTTAAGGGGTCGTAGATAACATAAGAGGTCTTATTAGGTCTTAAGGGGTCGTGGGTAACATAAGAGGTCCTAAGGTATAGATAAGACATCAATGGGTCATAGGACATCCTAGTATGTATTAATGAAACCTAACATGTACATCAATGGGTCATAGGACTAACTTTAATATTTACTAAAAATGTCTGTACATAAGGGGTTGTGGCTAACATAAGTGGTCCTAGAGTGTCTTAAGGACTTGTGGGTAACATAAGTGGTCTTATTAGGTCTTAAGAGTCCTAAGATGTACTAATTAGGTCATAAGGGGTCGTAGATAACATAAGAGGTCTTATTAGGTCTTAAGGGGTCGTGGGTAACATAAGAGGTCCTAATGTATAGATAAGACATCAATGGGTCATAGGACATCCTAGTATGTATTAATGAAACCTAACATGTACACCAATGGGTCATAGGACTAACTTTAATATTTACTAAAAATGTGTGTACATAAGGGGTTGTGGCTAACATAAGTGGTCCTAGAGTGTCTTAAGGACTTGTGGGTAACATAAGTGGTCTTATTAGGTCTCAAGAGTCCTAAGATGTACTAATTAGGTCATAAGGGGTCGTAGATAACTTAAGAGGTCTTATTAGGTCTTAAGGGGTCATGGGTAACATAAGAGGTCCTAAGGTATAGATAAGACATCAATGAGTCATATGAGATCCTAGTATATATTAATGAAACCTAACATGTACATCAATGGGTCATAGGACTAACTTTAATATTTACTAAAAATGCAACATAACTGGTCCTAGAGTGTCTTAAGGAGTTATGGGTAACATAAGTGGTCTTATTAGGTCTTAAGGGTCCTAAGATGTACTAATTAGGTCTTAAGGGGTCGTAAATAACATAAGAGGTCTTATTAGGTCTTAAAGGGTCATAGATAACATAAGAGGTCTTATTAGGTCTTAAATTAGGTTCTAATTGAGTCTAATTACCTATCCTAGCATATAGATAAGAGTCATAGAGTGTCTTAAGGGGTCATGGGTAATATAAGTGGTCCTAGACTATCTTAAGGGGTCGTGGGTAACATAAGTGGTCTTATTAGGTCTGAAGGGTCCTAAGATGTACTAATTAGGTCTTAAGGGGTCGTAGATAACATAAGAGGTCTTATTAGGTCTTAAGGGGTCGTAGATAACATAAGAGGTCTTATTAGGTCTTAAATTAGGTTCTAATTGAGTCTAATTACCTGTCCTAACATATAGATAAGAGTCATAGAGTGTCTTAAGGGGTCGTGGGTAATATAAGGGGTCCTAGACTGTCTTAAGGGGTCATGGGTAACATAAGTGGTCCTAGAGTCATAATTTGTTCTAATTGAGTCTAATTAGGTCCTAATTTGTTCTAATTGATTCTAATTGAGACATAATTGGTTCTAGTTGAGTCAAATTACCTATCCTAATTAGTTCTAATTGGTCATAATTGGTTTTGATTAGTCCTAATAGGTCTAATTGTGTCTAATTAGGTAGATAATTGGGTCCTAAATTTTGTTCCTAATAGGTCCTAATAGGTCTTGGTACAGTTAGGTCTAGTTAAGTCTAATAGGTCCTAAATTTTGGTCCTAATAGGTCCTAATTAGTCTAGTTACCTGTCTAATTGGTCATAATAGGTCTAGATAGGTTTAGTTAGGTCTATTTGGACCTAATAGATCCTAATACATCTAATTGGTCAGACTAATGTTGGTTAAAGACCTAATACCTGTCTAATTGGTCCTAATAGGTCCTAGTTAGGTCTACTTGGTCCTAATAGGTCTAGTTAGGTCTTTAAGTAGAGAAACAACTTAGACATACCTTATTTCCTAATATGAGCTAATGTGACCTATTAGGACCTAATATGACCTAGAGTGTCTTAAGGGGTCATGGGTAACGTAAGTGGTCCTTGATTGTCTTAAGGGGTCATGGGTAACATAAGAGGTCCTAAGGTATAGATAAGAGTCATGGAATGTCTTAAGGGGTCGTGGGTAATGTAAAAGGTCCTAAGGGGTCCTAGGTTACATTAGTGGATCCTTGTATGTATAATGGGTCTTCAGGATCCGAATAGGTCATATATGTCTTAAAGTATCATAAGGGATGTATAATGGTCCAATAATATTAATGGGTTGTAGATGTGATAAGTGGTCTAAGTGGTCCTAGGATATCCTTAGATTGTTTAATTGGTCTTGGGGGTCCTAAGGTTTCATATTTGTTTTAAGATTTCATAAGAGATCCAGATAAGAGTCCTAGAATGTTAATGGGTCATAGGTGCAATGTAAGTGGTCCTAGACTGTCTTAAGGGGTCGTGGGTAATAATGAGTCCTAGATGTGTCTTAAGATAATATAAGGGATGGATAAGGGTCAGGTAGAGTGTCTTAAGGGGTCGGGGGTAACATAAGAGGTCCTCAGAGGTCCTACGTTTCATTAGTGGATCCTTGTATGATATTAATTGAATCTAAGATGTATATAAATGTGTCCTAAGACAACCTAAGATATGATAATGGGTCTTGATGATCTAAATGGGTCATATATGTCTTAAAATGTCGCAAGGGATGTATAATGGTCCAACAATGTTAATGGGTCGTAGATGTGATAAGTGGTCTAAGGGATCTTAGGTTACATTAATTGATATTGGTATGTCTTAAGGGTTCTTATGGGCAATGATGGGTTCACATATGTATTAATAGAAGCTAAGATAGATGAATGTGTCCTAGGACATTTTAAGATATAATAATGGGTCGTATGGGTCCTAAGGGGTCCTATATGTCAAGTAAGATGTCCTAATATGTATTATAAGATCTTGAGATTCCTAAAGGATCCTAAGTGTCTTAATATGTCATAAGAGAGGAATAAGGGTCCTAGAAACTTATTTTACTACAATTTTTTAACATTTTCTAACATACTACTAGATCATTTAAAAAAATTTAACTATAATTTTCTAAGATTTTTACAAACTAAACATTATTTAAAACAAATAACTAACTGTAATATTTACTACAAATGTGTGTACATGTGTGAGAGAGAAATTCCTAATATTTACAACTTTAAACTTAAAATTTAACATTTTCTAACTTTAATCTTAATGTTTTCTAACATTTTCTAACATATTATAACATTTATACTATGATTTTTAATATTTCTATTATTTTCTAATATTTAATTATGATTTTCTAACATTCTACTATTACTTTCTAACATATTAGATAATATTTAACTATAAATTTCTAACATTTGTACGAATAAAAAATTATTTAAAACAAATAACTAAGTAAAATAAATACAAAACATATTATTTACAATAAAAAATAAGAAAAATGTGTGTACTTGATACTGCTAGGAAACTAAAGACGTCGACGAAGCTCGGGAGGTGCTAGCATGATGGTGTGTTGAGGTACTTCTCTCCAAGCCCTGGGGTCCGCAAATAGTGTCAATAAAAATGATAATAAAAAACATAAAACACCAAAATTTATAATAAAAATCCTGTCCTAAGGGGCTTTGTGCAAAGCCCCTCTTCTCACGAAGCCACCTAGGGGTCTTCGAACAAAGCCCCTTGTTTGGGGACTTCATGTGAAGTCACTCTACCACTTCGCACGAAGTCAATACTTCATACAAAGGTGCCAAATTTTTGTTTTTCCCCAATATCACAATTTTGTTCATCCCTAAAAGTGGGACACAGCTTCGTGGGTTCACCCATTAGTTCATAGTTAATACAATGGTTTTATAACAAATTTGTTTCCATGTCACATGCACATAATGTACTTACTTAATTTATAACATTAAACATGTTAGGTCCTAAATGGCACATCCTCATGATGATGCAACTTAGGGTGGCACACCTGATGGTTGTGCATGTCCCGATGAGGCTATTGTTCATGATATTGCTAATATATTTTATTTTTCTGGTGGTGAGATTGCTAGATTAAGAGTTGTGATTAGTAAATTTGATAGGGGTGTATAGAGATATATGTAAAACTATTATAATGATTCTAAAACAACTAAGTGAGTGCTTGAGATCTGGCATTGCATACACCCCATAGATTTGTTGGAAATATTTAGGAATTAACCAAGTTACTGAGAGGGGAGGGGTGAATCAGTAACTCCAAATTTTCTTTCAATTACAGATGTATTAACATATAATTCACTTTAACCTTTCACATATAGAAAGCATGAAACTTAAAAGCATTCACAACAATGACACATAGATTTGGTTACCCAGAAACCTTCCAAAAGAAAGTAAAACTGGGGTGGGGATGAAACCCACAAAGCTTTAGTACTGCAGAATAAAGTTGGCCGGTTAAGGCTTCCAATTGATCACTTCTGATGATCTGCCCTACTAGGAGCAATAAGGATTGCTAAATCCACCCTGTTAAAGGATTTATAAACATACAATGAAGTATGCACTCGGTAAAGAGATTTTACAAAGACTGTTAAGTCTACCCGGTTAAAGGATTTCAAGCTGATTCACCTGTTAGGATGAAATAGTAGATCTCTTACTTTGCAACTGGATTGCTGATTGAGATTTGCTGATGTACTAATCACCTTCTATGATGAATTTGTCTTTGTTGTTCCTTATACTACTGTAGCCCTTTGTAATTCGCTTATCTCTGCCTTTTATCTCTTTTTCATATTCATTCATACTCATACATCTTGGTATTTTTACAACATTGTTTATATACAAGTCTAAACAATTAATTAAAATTACAAAGTCAGCTTGATGAATAAACGTAAGTGCAACTAAGTCAACCCAAGTATGGTTACACGGTTCCTGCAAACTAACTCAGTGACTTTCTGATACTTGGCATCCACTGCATTACTCGGCATCATCATGCACTCGGTAGAAGTGAAGGCACGGTTCATACTAACCACTCGGTAGGTTTTGAACTCGGTAAATACTGGTGACTCGGTAGACATAATGTTACTCAGTTTACCCTGTCCTACTCGGTTTGCACTGTTCTACTCGTTTTGCACTATTCTGCTTGGTTTGCACTATTCTACTCGGTTTGCACTGTTCTACTCGGTTTGCACTGTTCTGCTTGATTTGCACTATTCTACTCAGTTTGCACTGTTTTGCTCAGTTTGCACTGTTCTACTCAGTTTGCACTCAGAATGCAAATAAGTGTTGTCACTAGTGGCAATCTTGCTTAATGCCAACAATCTCCCCCTTTGGCATTAGTGACAAAAACACTTATTGCCTAAAACTTATATACATGAGCTATGCTGAGATTTATTTTGATTTTTCAAAATTTGTCTTTGTCATAGGGCTTTATAAATTATCTCCCCCTTTCAATGTGCTAACTTTTTCTTCTATACATATCTCCTTCTATACATATCTCCCCCTTTTTGATGATAATGCCAAAGGTGTATATACAAGTGATTTACAGAGAGAATCCAAAATTTGATAGAAAAATAGAATGTACCTTCATTATCAGTGCCAGGGTTCTGTCCCAATTTTCTCTCAAAATCTTGCATGTTTGGATTGCAATTTGGACTTCTGCAGAGAGTTCAATCATGTGATCTGCTATTGAGAACTGATTGTCATGAATTAATGTTTTGGAATGTTCAATGTGCTTATACATTGTATTCATGATGGGAAGGATCATGTTCTGAATGTCTAGCAGTGTGGACTGGATCCTTGTGTCTTCTTTCAGTAGTTCTGACTGCATATTTGATAGGTATGAGATTTTCATGTGATGAGCAGAGTTTGAACTTGGTTCAAGTTGCAGCTTCTGTATGCTAATCTTCAAATCCTCATCAATTTTATTCATTTTATCCTTGACATCCTTGGTGAACTCGGCAACATTGCACAGTCTGGCCAAAAGAGAGGTAACATTCGAATAGGAAGATTCAATGTTTGACAAAACTAAAGACAATTTGACTTGATTAATAGCTATGTGCTGAGCAATGTGCTCAAGCACTTTATTGTTGAATTTCTTCTCGGCTCTTTCAACTAACTTGTCTGTCCCAGATGAATCCTCACTATACTTATTTACTGCTTTTGCTAATTGTAACAAAACATGTTGAGAGGAGTCTACTTTAATACCTAATGCTTCTGACAAAATGTCCTTAGCATCCTTAATGATTTGATATTCCTTGTCTCTCTCCTCTTTAAGTTTCCTTTGCTTCACTTTCCTTTGGAGGATTTCACCTATATTTTGCATTTGATCCACTGATAGATTTGCAAAATCCAATGTTGGAATCTCTATTTCCTCATCTAGGTCTATATCCTCTACTATATTCTTGCCCAAAAATCTTATACTCGGTTGAGCCTTAGGCTTATCTGTACTTAATGCCTTAGTAGTAGTGATAGTAGACATAGTAGGATTGGCTATAGAGACTGGTATACTGTCTACTGGAGAACTTAAAGTATTTACACTTGTAGAATCAAAAACTGGAATACTTACTACTGGAAAACTTGATGAAGTAGGAAACTGCAACTCGGTACAAGAAATGGTAGTTGCTTCTGTTGTTGCTATAGGTGGTTGGAAAAATGTTGAATTTGTCACAACCATTCTTGAAGGTGTCTCTGGGCTAGATGTAGTAACTTTTATTGGAGAGGTAGGAAGTGATGCAATGACTTCTGCCACTATCCTCACAGTATCATCTACCTTAGTGGCTTCTTCCTGTTCATCACTGTCATCTTCAATGTCTTTTATTATAACTATTTTAGTACTTAGTTGGTGAAGATGGTATACGTTCTTCCATGTGGCATTTGCAACCTTCACAACCAATTCAATATTGTTAATCAGAATCAAACAAGTATTGAACTTCAGTGTCATCTTATTTTCATTCTCCTTCAATGCCTTCTTTATTTCATCATTTTTCAAGCTCGGCATTAACTGTCTCAGGGTTTGATCAAATATGTCTTTTACAGTTTGCTTTGCATTGGTCCATCTCATTTTTATTGGATCTAATAAAGCTACTAGAATCTGTGGGGCTATTTCATCAGGAGAGTATTTCCACTGTCCCATCTTTTCAATGACAGCATCTTCTATTTCCTTTTGTTCTGTTTCCGATCTGGTTTCATATTTTAAAGATTTTATATTACTTACTCCAGATCCTGATCCTTCTCTAAAAAGTTTGATCTTCTCTTGAAGGGTTAAAGGAGGCCTTTTTAATATTATATCTTTGTCTGCCTTGTCTACCTTACCCCTTGCACTTCTCCTTGTAAATACAGTAGTGGG
Source organism: Chamaecyparis obtusa (assembly GCA_027943335.1). Classification (NCBI taxonomy): domain Eukaryota; kingdom Viridiplantae; phylum Streptophyta; class Pinopsida; order Cupressales; family Cupressaceae; genus Chamaecyparis; species Chamaecyparis obtusa. The sequence continues at coordinate 357,319 of BSBK01005229.1, forward strand.
AGGCTTAGGTGCCTTAGTGATGAATACCTTTCCTTTCTTCTTTGCAGGTTCTGGTTCCTCTATTTTCTCATCCTTTTCCTCTTCTTCTTCAGTGTCTTCTCCTTTGTTCTCGGTTAGCATTTGCATTTTGGCTATCCTCTTCTTTCCTTTATTTACCACCTGTGGAAGTTTTATGCTTAATTCAATTCTCACCTTTGCTTCTTCATATGTTCCAAAATATGGAGCTTTGGGATTAACAGGCTGATTAAGAAGGGCTTCAATGATATTCTTTGTTTCATCAATGTTTACCTCATAAGGAAGAGGTTTTACATGTACAATCCTCAGTTTAGCTACTTGAATGTATACTCTGTCACAGTCCACCATGAAACAAATATCATCCTTATAATCCTCAACCAACTTTTGTGGAATCTAGAATCTGTCATTCATTTTCTCCTTGAAAGACTCAAAATAACTATCCATGATGCTCTCAAAATTTTCACCCATTTCTGAAATATATTAATTTATCTCATAAAGAACTGGCACATCTTTTCTCCATATTACTTTTCCTTTGGAAGGGAAGAATTTCTTAACATAGAAAAATAAATAGACCAGTAGAGATCCAAACTTACATGGATTGTTTTTGGAAGTTTGAATGCTTTCCATGTTCTTGTTAAACTGTTTTAACAATAAATCTGCAAGGTCAAATGATAAGTTATTCTTGACCACTTTGTATGCTAGGTCTATGGCTTCACAGGAAACACTATTCTGTCGACTTGAACTGTATATTTTATGGGCAATGATGTGTGGTCCAAACTTCAGTTCAGCATCAGTAATGCTTCTTACTTTCATGCCTCTACTGTCCCACTCGGCTAGGGTTTTCTTCTCCAGTTCCAGCCGACCTAGGGTTTTGGTAGTTTTAGCTTTGTTTAACATGGGAAGACCGGTGATTTGGTGAATCATCTTCTTAGTGATCTCTATGGGTTGCTCAAGCCAAATCTTTCCTTCATGTGCACGGATGAGAATGTATCTAACCCATTTCTCTTGAAATTTTTGAGGTAAATGTGCAATGTGAACTAATCCCTTGTCTTTCAGATGTTTGTGCTCGGGTTTTAGAATACCATCCACACACAGTTCCTCATGCACAATATTTAGCTCTAGGTTTCCCATTTCTTGAATTGCACAATTGAAATGATTGCGAATATTGTTAACAAGTAGTACCTTAGGAGGAATCTGAGATTGAGCTCCGTTTGGGTCTAGGGCTGCTGCAATTGCAGGCACGAGTTTGAAATCTAGTGCTCTCCATTCCCCTTGGACTATCATTTATGATCCTTTCTTCGCTGAAGTGCTAGATGATGCCATGGTAGCTCACAGAGAATTCTTTTTGCAAAAGTGTTTGAATCACTGGATTGCTCTTGAAATTTTCTGCTCTCAAAGTGCTAAAGTTCGCGATGAAGAATGAGTTTGATTTCTTGCCTTTTGTTTACAACTCGGTCATTAATTCTCAGTACAAATTAGGGTATGAATTCCGATAGACTGTCACCCACTATGAATTAATTGCTCGGTAAAGACTTCACAACTCAGTGAACTTGAGAATTCATGTTTCTCTGACCTCGCTCGGTAAATTAGACCGCTCCTGACCTTGCTCGGTGAAAACTAACACCGACCTTTCTGTGATCTTATTGCATCTTGTATGCCGATTTAGATCTTTCTTTTAATTCAGTTTTGGAACTGCTTGAAATTTATCTATGAGAATATAGTTCTAGTGCTTTCTTGGAAATTTAGTTTGAGTCGGTAGAGCCACCCATTCCATTACTTGGACTGGTTTGCTCGGTAGATTTAGGAATCCACTATTGTCTCATCTATTTTCTGACCTTAGTTGCTTCATTCTTCTTTCCATCTTCAACTTCACTAGCATTCATGAAATTTCTGGCTATGTGACCGAGTTTAGTGCATTTGAAGCATCTTATGGTAGTATCTGTTTTCCTTAGATGATGTTTTATGCAGTTCATGCCAATGTGTCCATATTCTCCACAGTAATGACATCTACACCAGGTGTTGTAATCCCATCCAAACATTGATTTCATAATTTGTTCTGCTGGATTGAATGTTTTGGATCTGCACTCGGATGCCTTGTGACCTTGTTTGTTGCATTTGTGACAATTACCTTTGAATCTTGGTTTTTCCCTGCATTCATTTGCTTTGTGACCATGTTGATTGCAGTTGTAGCATTTTCCATTGAATTCTACTTTTTCATTCCTCCAACATTTATTTGAAGTATGTCCTATTTTACCACAATGATTACAAGTAGGTTTGTGATTTCTTTGAGTACCTTGCTTAGAAGATTCACCTTCTCCTTTGTATCTAAGTCTTGCTTTTCCTTTTTGCCTATGAAGATTTCGATCATACAGCTGATTTAAGTCTTCTTGGGTCTTCAGCATTCCTTCATTGATTTTTTTTTCGGTGTTTAGGTCATCCACCAATCTTAGATTGATTTCTTTTTCAGATCTTAGTTCTTCTCTTGTGCTTTCTATTTCTGATCTTAGAGTCAGAATTTCCTCATTTGTATGCGAGATCTGATCAATTAGGTTTTCTAGCTGAAGGGTTTTGTTTTGGACTTCATTGTTCCTTCCATCTAATTCATCTTTCAACTTGTTTCTTTGTTCTAAGATCTCACAAAATCTTGTTGAGTGTAGCTCTTGTTCTCTTTTCAACTTTCTTACTTCTTCCTACAGAGACCCATTCTTTTCTAGGAGTTCTTTGACAGCATTGTTTGCTTCATCTGAGCTATTTGAGGGAAAAAGATCTTCAATCTTTTCTTCAATGTAATTCTAATCATTCATCTGATTTGCAAGTTCCTTCCTTCTTCTTAGGGATTGGGAAACATATTCTTTTGCTTCTTTAAGTTTAGCTATGGCCACTTCCAGATCTAGCTTTTCATTTTCAATCACCTTGTTCAGTTTGAATACCTCTATTTTCCTGGATCTTTGCTCAAGCTAGTTAAGCTTTATCTTGAGAACCAATACAACTCTGATACCAATTGTTGGAAATATTCAGGAATTAACCAAGTTACTGAGAGGGGAGGGGTGAATCAGTAACTCCAAATTTTCTTTCAATTACAGATGTATTAACATATAATTCACTTTAACCTTTCGCATATAGAAAGCATGAAACTTAAAAGCATTCACAACAATGACACATAGATTTGGTTACCCAAAAACCTTCCAAAAGAAAGTAAAACTGGGGTGGGGATGAAACCCACAAAGCTTTAGTACTGCAGAATAAAGTTGGCCGGTTAAGGCTTCCAATTGATCACTTCTGATGATCTGCCCTGCTAGGAGCAATAAGGATTGCTAAATCCACCCTGTTAAAGGATTTTAAAACATACAATGAATTATGCACTCGGTAAAGAGATTTTACAAAGACTGTTAAGTCTACCCGGTTAAAGGATTTCAAGCTGATTCACCTGTTAGGATGAAATAGTAGATCTCTTACTTTGCAACTAGATTGCTGCTTGAGATTCGCTGATGTACTGATCACCTTCTGTGATGAATTTGTCTTTGCTATTCCTTATACTGCTGTAGCCCTTTGTAAGTCACTTATCTCTGCCTTTTATCTCTTTTTCATATTCATTCATACTCATACATCTTGGTATTTTTACAACATTGTTTATATACAAGTCTAAACAGTTAATTACAATTACAAAGTCAGCTTGACAAATAAACATAAGTGCAACTAAGTCGGCCCAAGTATGGTTACACGGTTCCTGCAAACTAACTCGGTGACTTTCTGATACTCGACGTCCACTGCATTACTCAGCATCGTCATGCACTTGGTAGAAGTGAAGGCACGGTTCATACTAACCACTCGGTAGGTTTTGAACTTAGTAAATACTGGTGACTCAGTAGACATAATGTTACTCGGTTCACACTGTCCTGCTCGGTTTGCACTATTCTACTCAGTTTGCACTGTTCTGCTCAGTTTACACTATTCTACTCTATTTGCACTATTTTGCTCGATTTGCACTGTTCTTCTCGGTTTGCACTGTTCTACTCAGTTTGTACTATTCTGCTCGGTTTGCACTATTATACTCAGTTTGCACTGTTCTGCTCGGTTTGCACTCAGAATGCAAATAAGTGTTGTCAGTAGTGGCAATCCTGCTTAATGCCAACATAGATTATCTCTGAGATTTTTAAGGAGCTAAGAGTAGAGATCATGGGTGTTTTTGTTAGTAATGGGAACACTGAGAGGGAGGGAGGGTGAATCAGTGTTCTATATAATATAACTTTTTTTGCTATCTGGAATCTTAACTTTATTGCTTAAGTACTGAACAAAATATCAATGCAAGTAAGATAAACATTCACAACACATAACACCAAGTATGATTACAGGGAAACCCAAATAGGTAAAAACCTTGGTCGGAATTGACACCCTATAGAACTCTACTAGTGTTTTATAATCCCTGTTAGAAGATATTGTAACCCTGTTAGGAGTTGTTCTTTAGAATGCTTTTAATACAGTGACCTGGTTAAAGGTCAGACCCTATTAGGATTCTTTTACAATAACCCTGTTAGGGGTGGGGACACACTTTCCTAGAGCTCACTGCTCAAGTGGTGAAGACTACAACCTTCTAGATCTTAGATACACACTATATCTGCAAGGTAAACTATTATTGTGGCACTGCTTTTATGATCAATTCCTTTTGTGCGCTGATGATTTAACCTCTTGTAAAGCACTAAAAAATTATATCTTCTCTTCACATACTTCATCTCTACTCCTTTTAACTCTCTTTTTCATCTCATACTTAATTACAAGGGTGCATGTCATAATTATATGCGCTTACAAAATTATTTACTAGGTCGGCCCTTTAATGTATTACATACAATGCTTCCAAATGAATTGGCTCAAGTGTGTTTATATAAAATGTCATTAACATGTCTATAACCTAAATAAAATAGGTTCATATCCTTTGCAAAAAATATTACAAGCGCTAATCAAAATAATGATAGTTGGCTCCATGCTCTGTTCTATTCTGGCGCTCATTGTTTGTGTCACTTCATCTGACTGTAACTTCCTCATATTGACTCATATCATCATGCACTCTTAGACTTAGCATGAATACATACTCAAAAGCTTATCTTCAAGGGTGCATGTCATAACTCTGTCATACTCACGTGTGTTGATGCTCTATTCCTCTGGTGCTCTGCTAATTGTCCAGTCCTCCATACTTAGCCATATGACTGATCTTCTAAGTTATGCGCTGACTCCAAAAATTCATATGACTTTGTTGCCATAATGAAAACACTAAATATAGTCATATACAATAGTATTGTCAAATTTCCAACAATCTCCCCCTTTGTCATTAATGGCAAAAAAGGAATATGGAAAAGTTACTAATTGTATCCTTGTACAAAATTTTCTAACATATACTCTAACTTATACATCTCTTTTACTATATACTATACTCCCCTTTTTCATCATATTAAAAACTTCATATTCTCTTTTCTACATGTTGGAGATTTTCCAGCAAGCCATATTGTTAACTGTTTGTTTGTCATTGATGACAACATATGGTAAGTAGCATGCATGGAAGCCTGATGGAAAGAGCAATCAGCATATGTTACATAGATATGTTATCAACATGATATCATAGACGTAGAGGTTGATTCTGAGTGAAGATAGCAATATAGTTATTTATATCAGTAATTGTTCTTGATAGGTCCCAAGAACAATTATGTAGTTGATTGGTTGCACGGTTGCAAATGACAGAGTTTATATGATTGTGGTAGTTTCACCTATCATCTTGGTATTTGTGCTTGGATTTGTATTAAGAGAAGATTCAAGAATAATCTATTAAGAGTGCATGACATAATTTGACATTAGGAGAAAGTATTAGTTAAATTGCTAGAGTCGACAGTGTAAAGAGTCACGTCTACTCATATGGAGTTGAGCGTTCTTAATTTATGTTGCATGCGTAGTAGAGCCGACTGAGGTGTTATTGGAAAGTTTTATTGTTTCTCTAATATGATTTCAAGATGGTTCTAATAGGCTGACTTGATTATATCATTTAGAAGGAAGATATTAATAGGCATTCATTTGTGATTGTGAAGTATGGTTCATTGTTGAGCCATTAGAAGAAGGTCTATGTGACATAAGAGAAAGCATATGCTATTCATTGGAATTGATCAAGACAACAGGTCTATGCACAAGTCACCAAGATCCATATATAGTGTGTATCAATTGAACAGAAGGTTGCAACCTTCACCCCTTTGAGTAGTGTGCTCCTGGATAGTGCATCCTCACCCCTAGTAGGGTTAATTGTAAAAGACTCCTAATAGGGTCTCACCCTTGACCAAGTCACTGTACTTATTGCATTGTAAAGATCAACTCCTAAAAAGGTTGTAAGGTCTTCTAATAGGGATCATAATACACTAGTGCAGTTCTTAGTGGGTATCAATTCCCACTGGGGTTTTTACCTATTTGGGTTTCCCCATAACCAAAATTGTGGTGTTGTGTTAAGTGTTCTTTCATTGTGTTTATGCTTAATGTAATTATATACTTAATTGGATAAAGAATTAAAACTTGTAGATAACTAATTCACCCCCCCTCTTAGTTATCTCTTGGAACTATTCCTAACAATTAGTATTAGAGAAAAGTACCTCAGAGAGAAATTTTAACAGATTGAGGTTGATCAGATGACATTCTTTAGAAAAGAAAGTCCTAAGTTTGATGGAGAGAACTATCTAGACTGGAAGAAAAAAATGATGACACGTTTGCAGTGCATTGCTTTTGAGATTTTTGAAGTAGCTACCAAAGAAGTTTAGATTCCCTCTCTAGCAGATCTTGCAAAAGATGATGCAACTTTGAAGAAAAAGGAGATGTCCACTTCAAATGCTATTCCAAAGGAAGCTCTTATTTGCACCCTATCTGACAGTGAGTTTTCATAAATCAAGAAGATGGACAAAGCCTACAAGATATGGAAGTATCTAGAAGACATGTTTGAAGGAGACATTCAAGCCAAGAATGTGTGAAGAAAGACATGGAAGAAAAGATAAAATACATTAGAAATGTTACATGATGAGAACGTTAGAGCCTACAATCAAAGGATTAATGAAGCAATTGATGGAATCAAAAAAAATGGTGGAGAGATTTTGGAGGAGGACACAATGGAAAAACTAATGACTACCTTGACACCAGAATATGACAACAAGATATTCATCCTAGATGAAACTATGCAGTCCACAAGAGACTTCAAAAGAAAAACCTTGATCAGCAAGCTTTCTGCTTTTGAGATATCAAGATTGAAGACAGAGCCTAAAAGTGAAACAACATTCAAAGCTTTAGTCCATGGTAAGAAATCTTTGAACACCTCTAGTAATTTTGATCATGAGAATCATGATAGAGATCTAGATTATTTCATTGATATGATATGATTGCTAAGAAAGAAAGAAAAGGGAAATATGAAGGTTAGTTACCATTCAAATACTTTTCATTTAATAAGATTGGTCACTTTGCTTCTAAATATCCCACAAGAGTCAAGAAGTTCAAAAATAACTACAAGCCTAAGTACACAAAAGTATTTTACTATTCAAGTGATGGAATATCAGATGGAGAATCAATAGAAGATGAAATTGGGTTCATTTCTCTTAAATACATGGAAAAAATGATTGATGAACTGGACCTTGAAGATGAGAAGAAAGATCAAGAATTATCCCTGATCTCACAGGTAGACATCAGGACTGATTGGATCATTCATAGTGGTTGTTCACACCACATGATAGGAGACAAAGAAATATTTGTACATCTGGATAAATATAATTGTGGCATGCTTAGGTTTGGAGATAAAAATCCTAAACCTATCATTGGTAGAGGAGCTATCACCTTGGATCGAAAGAACAACACTAATAATGTTCTTTATGTTGATGGCTTCAACATAACCTTCTAAGTGTTGGACAGTTGCTTGACAAAGGATATTAGTTGAAATTGAAAGACAATAAAACACAATGAGTACATCATAAATGACAAAGAAGGAAAGATTAGTGCATCAGGTTCAAAAACTAAAGGTAATGTTTTTCAGCTTAATCCTAAAGCAATTTGTTTTGTTGTTTTGTTGCTAAAGTTGTTTTCTTGTCTCATTTCATTTGCAGGTTGCTTATCTCATTTCATTTGCAAGTTTCAAATTCGAACATTTTTTTTCAAATCAAAACATACATCTCTGTTATTACTTTCATAAATGTTTGGTTTTTCTAAAAAATCTAGATATACTTCTATCTGTACTTCTTTTTTTCCTCTTTTATTTGTTGGTTGGATGTGTGATATATTTTATTCATTCACATTCAATATTATGGTTGTCTCTTTTATCCTTGGTGGACAAATTCTTACCCCATGTTTCAGTTTAGATTTTTCATTGAAGAAGTACAACCTATTGTTAATATGATTTAGAACAATAGAGAGGGGGGCGAATTAGTTGTTCTTAGGTCTAGATGTATAAAACAAACTTTAAAACTCTTCAATAAATCAGATCTAGCAATCAACAACTACTCAATCATTACTGATTGCATAATAGAAACATATAACATTGCAGTCCACTACCCAGATGTATCTAACTTGTAAAACACAGAAATGTTCAAACCAACAAATTCACACAAGTATTGACACTAGGATTTATAATGGAAACCCAATTTGGAAAAAAACACTTTGTAACATGCTACTATTGTTTTCACTCTTCTGAAGTGAGCTCGTTTAAAAGCCAACCCTGTCAAAGGTTACAAACACACTGTCAGGTGTGACCCAGTTAAAGAATTTAAACCACTCTGTTAAAAGTGTGCCTTGTTATAGGACTTACATACACTCCATTAGAATGCAACCTTGTTCAATGGATTTAACATATGACTGTTAGGTCAACCTCTGTTAAAAGGATTTTGACTGTTACAATGGTTAGAAAGTAGCAGTAGTAATGATCTAAACAACATACAACTCACTTTGCAAATATCAGATCCAATTCCATACACATATATTGGTTTAATGACTATGAATCTTTTCCATCACCATCACTGATCTGCTCCGTATTCTCCTCAAGCCATCATAACTCTTCTCCTTTGGCCTTATCTACTTGTATAGTCAATAACACCTTCAATATCCTCTGTATCTTTTAGCCTCATGCTTTGGTTCCCTAAATAAAAATTCATTGAGGCCAATACATCTTTTTCCACTTGATCTCCTTTGTAGATCTTAGGGTTAGGTCAGATCCATTGAATCTACCCGCTTTATGTTCTTCATCTTCTTTTTCTAGAAACATCTCAAATCTCTTAAAGATTTACAATAAAATATTTTACAGTGCATTAAATTCTTTCATACAATCAATAAATAAAGTCAACACATTTTACATAATCCAAGAATTCAACAATGTCGGCTGGAAATCTGAATTCCCCTCAAATGTAAAAATACTGATGCTCGGTCAATACTATGTTCAACTTCTCCATCTATACTAGAAAGCTCGGTCAATAATAAAACTATTTCCTTGGCTAACACTGTCTTCCTCAACAATTAACTGATGTTTGGACAACACTGAATTTTCTCGGCATACACTAACTCAGTCGACACTAACATCACTCAACTTAAACTAGATTTCTCCTCTTTTGCTCGATTAAGCCTACCGGTTTAGTCTTCATTCTTACTAAGATAAACAATACATTATCTTATCATTGTGCAACATAATCAAGTACTCATTGTAGTATCAAGATAACTCAATCTTTTCTTAGGTGCTATTGTTACCAACCTTGCCTATCCCCTTCTCAACAATCAACTAGATATAGTACTTTCCTAAGTAGCAATAGTCTTACCAGTTAAGGGTTGACATCAATGACAATACAACAATTGCTTCAATTGGAGTTTTCAACAATCTCCCTCTTTGACATCGATGGAAACACCATATGATATCACATGAATAGCACATGGATTACCAACCAATCCAAAAACTTATCCATCAATCAGAAATATTTGTAATATCCTTAGCTTCATTCTGATTCATTATCTGTTAGCCTCACTTCTATGACCATCCAGAAATTACAAATCTCCCTCTATCCTGATCGTTCATCTTGTGTGCTATAAATGTGTCACACTTCTATGAATCTTTACATTCAAGAACACTCAAGAATGAGGTCTCAAAAATTGATCCATAGCTCCCTAGACATGGAGTGCAAGGGTTTTGAGAATTCTCTCAACCACAGCTATTTAGCCAATAACCTTGCTAGTAAACCATGCGGGAGATTCAAATGAAGACAAGGGAAAGAATGCCAATATCCTCAAGAACCAAGATGGGAATGCAATGCAATGCTATGCTAGAAATGAAGATGCAAGCTAAGCTATGAAAATGAAAGTGCAAGTATTACAAATCCTTACTAATTAAGCTAGATGAATTAATCTAAAGCATAAAGGAAACTAAGCTAAGTATGAAGCTATGAATGCCATGATGATGCAAGAAATGAAACTATGATAGCATGTAGATGCAAAAGCCAAGAATGTTCCAAGTCTTCAAAAAGCTCCAAAGTGACCTAGAAAACCTGCAGCATAACATTAGTATAAAAATTTGAGGATCTAGAATGAAGAAGACAGCTCTCCTTTTAAAGGAAATGAGAAGGAATGGACCATGGAGATTAAGAGGCAAAAGATTTAATCAAGGGTGGAGCTTGAAAGAGGAGCAATCCATGTGCACAAGTATCCTCCAATGAGAAGATAAGAGTTGACTTTTGTGTCCATATCAGACAAAAAGTGCTTTTTGCCTTTTTATAAAATAAGAATAGTACTTTATTTGTGAAACTTAGGATAAGAGGAAAAGTGGGGGCTTTTTATTTATTAAAAGGGGAGGGAATTCCTTTTAATAAATAAAGACTTAGGATAAAATGGTTAGCCCATAGAATATAATCAAATAAATGATAGAACTAGGATTTGATCAAGAATATAAGCAATTGATGATTTTAGCAAAAATGCTAGCAAAGGGGCTAATAGTCTAGATGACCATTTTTAGGTGTATACATTTACCCCTCTTTGACTAATGTGTGATCGATCTAGGAACACATTATGTCAAAGAATGAAGTTGAAATGTGAGATTGACTTGAGTTCATAAAACAACTCAAATCAGCCAAGAAGGCAAGCAGATAGCCAAGAAGGCAAGCATATAGCAATCTGACTCCAAAGAATGAAGTGTAGAGAGATAGAAAATCCTGCATGATCAGCCTGGTAGCGACAATACTAAACACTTAGGAAAGAGATAGCCAATAAGATATGATGTGTCTGCCCCCTCGAGATTGAAAGCAAAATCAGTTAGAGGGAATGCAGAAGCAAGAGCAACATGATGAAATCACTAGAAATCAGAATCAAAGATGAAAGATGACAGGATAACCATCAAGCAGTGAAGGTATACCCAACACATGGGACACGAGGCACGAACCTATCGGTCCCTCAACTCGTAAACACCACGGAGAGGGGATTTGAACTTGGGATTTGAAAGTGAATGAAAGACTGGAAGTTGGAAAGAGATGGGGATGAAGAGGTGAACAATGCCCCAGCAAAGATCGAAGGATCAGGCCTCAAAAGGTTAGCCAATTGTGTGAAAGAAGGAGAAAGGTGATTTGGACGATCAAGGTGAACTTGGATTTTGGTTTCGATCCTGAAATGAAGAGAAAATGGTGGGATATGAAAGATGAGAAGTGAAAGACATGATCGGGAAGAAGTGAAAGGTAAGCGCAGTTTGATTAAGAAGTCCATGAAAGAGGAAAGGAGAGCTCTCTCCATATGCAAGATGAAAAACTAAACTAACATGAACTTAAGAATGCAAGCTACATGAAAAGTGGTTTACTCGCAAGGTTACAAAGCCAATAGACATCTAATAATCATCATCAAGTGTTATTGGTAGCGTCGCAAGATCATACAATACACACTAGCATAACTATGTGAATCTAAATATGATCTATATCAGATAGAAATGTGGAAATCCCACCTAAGCATCAAAGACATGTAGGTCAAGATGACTAGTGCAGTGAGATTTCCTAAGTTTAATATGGCAATATTATGCTCACATCGAGACACAAGAAAGTCAAGATGACTATAAGCATGCACTTGCAAAATAGTCAAGGATAATACCTTGTAGATCCCAATGTCAAGTGGAACAAGCATAAATGCTAATGACAAGTAGGACCAACAAAATATATCCACAAGAAGAAAAAGCAATAAAACATGTTCTGATTCCCTCAGTCTTCTAGCTATGCATCATCAAAAATGATCATAGGGGGAGAACACTCAACAAAGAAATCATCATAGACAACACGCAAAGAAATAAAGTCAAACATATCTCAGCAAGTCAAGTGCATGTGTGTAGGTCATAGAGTCAAACTTGGATTATCGCATCTACTAGTGAGAAATATTGCATCATCTAGACTACGAGTAGGATATCTGATAAGTGTTAAGAAATACTCGATGCTAGGTTAGTGTTGAAAAACAAAGTTCGGGTGGTGTTGAAAAACACCGCTAGGACCAAGAGGCCCAAGAAACCCAAATGCACAAAGAGACCCAAGATAAGCTTAAAACAACGTATGCCCCCTAGACTAAGACAAGAATCAATTCCAGGCTAGGAGAGGCAAAGCGAGAAGTGGAGCAAATGAGCGCCACACAAGACTGATAGACATAGGTGCAGAGGGTCTCAAGTAGTGCCTGTTTCCAAGTTTTCACCACTTGATAGATTTTTTGCAATTTTTTCAAGACTTTTTTTCCATTTTTTTCATATTTTTGCTACCAAGGTGCCTATTTCCAAGTTTTCACCAAGGCACTTTTTCAATTTTTTCAATTTTTTCAATTTTTTGGTGAGACATCAAAGCATGTATTGCTAGCTAGGATGCTCTTTTTTTTAGTACATTTTATGCTTTTTAGGATTTTTTTAGCATCATATATGAATTTTTTTGGAGTTTTTTCAGGATCATAAAGTGTGTACAAAGAATGCCCTAGACACAAATGGGCATCAAGAATCTGTTTCCTCTAATTTAGAGAACTAATAGGCCCTAGGCCCAAATGCTACAGTTGAGATGATAGGAGGTCTCAACTAGTTCGACCAATAATAACCAGCCCTAAGCAATGTCTGAGCTAGCGGAGGATTGTTAGAATGTGATCCACATATGCCATCATGGATTTCAGCTAGCACTTTTTCTGACTCCTCTATTTCTAGACACTTAAGGAGAGTTCCATCTAGACCCTTCCTATACAAGTCACCAAAGACAAAAGCAAAGTGTAAGGGATGGTGGGAAGAATGGCGTGGTGGATTTTCAGGAGGAATATGAGGTGGAAGATAGGAAAAGATGGTAGGATTGCAAGATTTGTGAGCAGGATAACATAATTCGTCCACCAGGAACTTGAAGAAAAATTTATGCTTTTTCATTTCTACGATGGATGTTGAAGTAACCAAGGCATTAGCAACTTTGTTCTCAGCTCTAGGAATGGGCTAAAGTGTAACAGAAATGAGATCATGCTTGAAGTAGCGCACCATTTTTTTGTAGAGAATCAGCTTGTCATCTATTATTTGATAATCAGTATTCTTGAGCAGATTTTTATTTTTATTTTTCTTAGGTTTGGATACCACCACAATTTGGTTTTCGCCATCTGACCATTGCTCTTTCTTTTGACTTGATGATTGTGATGCTTGATTGCTGATTCACTCTTTTTTGTTGCTAATTCACTGGTGGAAGAAGTAATAGGTGTTGATGTGAGATGAAATGAAGTGATTGGTTCAATAGAATTTATGTGAGGGGTGTCATCTCTGGTGACAAGAGAAGTTGAGCCTATAGGGTAAGTTCCAAAAGTAGCTAGATCTAGATTTGTCATAGAAGGACCAACGTAGTCGACTAAGGTAATATGGGGAACAAACTCATCAGACCCTACACAAGCCTCATCAACTACATTGGGTAGGTTACGAGAGGTATGAACTACATCAACATCCATATCTGTCATGGAAGAATTTTCTGGAAGAGGCTTAAGATGCTGAGAAGTAGAGATACTCATGTCATTATGTGAGAGATCACCTCTTTGTAGCAGTCGTGCAATGTTGCGACCTTGTCTATCATAGTGCAATGATTCTTTAGGCACATAGGTTCTAAACATAGAGGGCTCAACCATATCATTAGTAGATATACATTCTTCTCCCCAATGAAGTGAAGTAGAAGGAAGATCATCTCCGATTTGAGCCATAGTGTGCAGTGCTGACTCATCTATATGTGTGTCTGAATTACTAAGCATGGGAGTATTTCTAGAATAATCAAGGAGGGAATTTGCCGTACTACCCTCATCTTCTCTATAGATCCACTCTTGGACAACTTATTCTTCTCTTTCTGCTTCTAAAGGAATGGATGAAGGAACAAAAGTATCAAAGATCATCATAGCAAAAGTGGAAGGCTTCATCTGATCAGAAGGTTTCCCATATGACCTAGGAGAAATAGGTATAGAAGCAAAGGAATCCAGTGTATATTCACCCATACCAAGGCTCATCATCTTAAGTGTTTTCTTAGCAGCAACTAGAGACGTACTAGGATCAACAGAAGGTTCATTGTGAGGAACAAATTTTTCAACAGCAACAAGAGCATTAATAGCAATAGTATGGTCTCCAGGAATCACAACTTTAGTGCCATTGTATGGAAATTTGACACACTGATGATAAATGGAAGGAACAACCTGCATGTAATGGATCCAAGGATGACCCAAAAGAATGTTATATGCGAGTGGGATGTCCAATACTTGGAAGCTAATATCTTTTGTGACAGGACCCACTTGGATAGGCAGCATGACAAGACCTTTGGAAGATCTTTCCACTTCATCATAAGATTTTATAGTAATATTCTTCTTGGAATCCACAACAAATTCTAACAAATCCAACTGTTGTATGACATTGAAAGAAACAATATTTAAGCCTGCACCATTGTCTATCAGGACTCGGCGGACATGGGTGTGGTAGACTAGAACTTCGATGTGTAAAGCTAGATTATGTGGGTGAGCAATAGATATGTCATCTTCTACAGAAAAGGAGAGAGATAGCGGAGATGAAATGTGGTTGACCATAGCTTGGAATCGATCTGGATCAATGTCATTGGGAACACATGTTGTATGTAGAACCTCATCAAGAATCTCTCTATGCGAAGGGGATAACTGAAGCAACTCAAGGATAGATATCTAGGCTAGTGTCTTTTGCAAATGTTGGACAAGATCATAGCTAGGGGTGGTTGAAGGAGCCACTTGTTTGGAAGACAAAGCTTGCTTGGGATCTTGCACAGTTTTAAGGACAATCTTGGCTTGCCCCCTAGTAACAGCATTCAATGTCTCACTTCAGGAAGATGAACTACCACGTGTTTACAAGACCAAATTTGGCTTACCATGATTGACTTTATTATCATCTTGAGACCTCATCATTAGAACACTTTCAATGGGCTCTACCATGTTGATCACAAGTGTATCAGAAGTATATGTATAATTGATCTTAGCATCATGATTCTTCTTATGTGCTTGAGAGGTTTCCCCCTTATCATGCTTAGGTAGAGGATCTTTGAAAGCTGTGTGATCAAAATTTTTAGTTAAGACATCAGTGGAGATTTTGTTGTTATCAATGAGGTCTTGAATATCATCCTTAAGCTTAAATAATTGTTTGTCAGATGTCCCTTGTTTCTGTGATAATGGCAATAATTATCCTCTCTCCACCAATCAGGCCTATTTAGCGGATCTCTGTCGGATGTTCATCTTCCTTAGGTTACTTTGCTTTTCAGTGTTATTATCATCTCTGTCATGTGTTATTATCATCTTTGTTCATTTCCCTCTTTGACAAAAATGCCAAAGAAGCAACTAAAACATACATCCTCCAGATGTAGATATTATCTTTTTAGTTCAGTATTTCTCCCTTTGTCATCTTACTTATGATGGAATCTTGGCTTTGCTCTTCTTTTCACAACTCTAGGCCAGTCCTAAAGTGTGACCTTCCGCATCAGCTTGTCAGATATTCTTTGTAGCACATTTGATGTAGTGCTCCTAGCTTGACTAGGTAGCCTTAGTTAGGGGAAGGACCTCTAACTGACTTCTTAGTTATTCATGCTCTTCTTTAGGTAAAGCTTTAGTGAATATGTCTGCTAATTATTCCTTTGTATTCACATATTCCATTCATACCTCTTTATCTTGTACCAGCTCTCTCAAGTAGTGATACTTGATTGCAATGTGTTTGGTCTTTGTGTGCATCACTGGATTCTTAGAGATGTTGATAGCACTTGTGTTATCACAAAAGATAACAATTGGTTTAGTGATTTCTTCTTTCATACCCATCAAAAATTGCTTTATCCATATTAGATTTGAATAGTTCACATCTGTAGCCACATACTCGACTTCATCAGTAGATTGGGAAATGTAGTTTTGTTTCTTGCTTGTCCAGGAAACTAATCTTTGTCCAAGAAAGAAAGCTCCACCACTAGTACTCTTTCTGTCATCTATATTTCCCACCCAATCAACATCTGTGTATACTCTTAGTTCAAATTTTTCATCCTTCTTGTAATATAACCCATAGTCAACAATTCCTTTCAAGTATCTCATTATTCTCTTGATAGCCATCATGTGTGGTTCCTTAGGATTAGCAGAGAATCTTGCCACAATCCCAACAACTAATGCAATATCTAGTCTACTATGTACAACATACTGCAGTTTTTCAATCATAGATCTGTACAAATTTTGGTTTACTTCTGCAGCTTCATCATTCTTAGACAACTTTTGTCTAGTAGCCATAGGAGTACTCACTAGTCTAGAATCTTCCATTCCAAAAGTTTTTAGTATCTCATGAATATATTTAGACTGTGTAATGAAAATTCTTTTTTCCATCTGATGTACTTGTAAACCAACAAAAAATTTGATATCACCAAACATACTCATTTCAAATTCAGTTTGCATTTCATGTGAAAATCTCTTACACGAGGCATCTTGTCCACCAAAAATAATATCATCACCAAAAATCTTTTCCAACAAGATTCCTTTACCTTCTTCATCTTTCATGTACAGATTTCTTGTA
Organism: Chamaecyparis obtusa; assembly: GCA_027943335.1. Classification (NCBI taxonomy): domain Eukaryota; kingdom Viridiplantae; phylum Streptophyta; class Pinopsida; order Cupressales; family Cupressaceae; genus Chamaecyparis; species Chamaecyparis obtusa. The sequence continues at coordinate 374,369 of BSBK01005229.1, forward strand.
TCATTTTTCCTTGAGAATACAATCTATATTAAGTAGTTATGCAATCTCTCATACCATGCTCTGGGAGCTTGCTTTAATCCATATAGTGCTTTGTTCTATTTAAAAACTATGTGTCTTCTATTTGGATCAACAAAACCTTCTGGCTATTCAATGTACACTTCTTCTTCTAATATACCATTTAAAAATGCAGACTTGACATCCATTTGGTATACCTTGAAATCTTTATAAGAAACATATGCAAGCAGAGTTCTTACTCCTTCCAATCTAGCTATAGGGGAAAATGTCTCCCCATAATCTATTCCTTCTTCTTATGCGTAGCCTTTGCATACCAGCCTAGCTTTATTTCTTGTGATTTCACCATGCTCATTCAACTTATTTCAGAATACCCAATTTGTCCCAATGACATTTTTATTTTCAGGTCTTGGTATTAGAGTCCAGGTATCATTCTTCTCTATCTGGTCTATTTCTTCATTCATTGCTTGTATCTAGTCTTCATTCTCTAATGCCTCCTTTGTTGTCTTAGGCTTGAATTCACATAGTAAACATGTTGGATCCTTTGTCTTGCTTCTAGTCAGAACTCCAGTATCTTTGTCTCCAATTATCTATTCAGACTTATGATGTCTCCTTACATATTTTGCCAAAATAGGTTCAACTCTCCTTTCCTCTAATTCAATAGGCTCCCCAACAGGATTGTTAGGTTCAACTTCTGAATACTCAGCAATCTCTTCCTAATACTTGGCAACATCTTCCTGATACTTGACACATTCTTCTTCTCTCTTGACACTATTTTCCTGATGCTTGACATTGCTTACCTGAGACTTGGCATCAGGTGCAAGTCTATCACTTGCCTCTTCTTCCTCTATATACAAAAAAGATCTATAATCTTCTGGTTCTCTTTTACTATCAGCTTCATTTCTTTCTTCATACTCATCAATCTTGACATTCACACTTTCCACAATTTTGTTAGTGTTAGAGTTCAAACACTTATAAGCTTTACTTTTTGTGGAATAGCCCAGGAATTACTTTCATCACTTTTAGCATCAAATTTTCCATTCCTATTTTCCTTTAGTATGTAACATTTACTTCCAAAGATTCTAAAGTATTTTACATTCAGTGCATACCCATACCATAACTCATAAGGTGTCAAATTTTTACCTTTCTTTATCTATACTTGGTTAAGAGTGTAAATAGCTATACTTATAGCTTCCTTCCAATACTTTTGTGCCACATTCTTTTCAATCAACAATGTCCTTGCACAATCTAAGATACATCTGTTCCTCCTTTCTGCTATATCATTCTGTGGAGGAGTCCTTGGTGCAAAATTTTGTCTTTTGATCCCTCTATCATTGTAAAATAGATTAAATTCATTAGATATAAATTATCTACCTCGGTCAGATCTCAGTCACTTCAGGTTTCTTCCTGTCTCCTTTTCAACCTTAGCCAAATACCACTTAAATAATTGAAAAGCATCATATTTTTCTTTTAATAACATTACATACATCATCCCAATATGATCATCAACAAACAAAATAAAATATCAAGCACCAAAATAGCTTTGTACACCCATAGGTCCACAAAGGTCAATATGAGCCAAATCTAAAGTATTCTCAGAAGTAAAGTTTTTTTTCTTGAAACTTGACTTTGTCATCTTTCCTAACTAACATTCTTTGCACATCACATTCTTAGGTTTCTTCAATCTAGGTAGACCTCTTACTTTCTTGTTCTTACTAATCTCTACTAGATTATCAAAGTTAACATGACATAGCGTCTTATTGATGCAGGAGCATCCTGGGTGTAAGAGCAATCTTGCATCACCCAAAAAATATTTCTATTTTTATATTCAATAAGGGCTATTTTGTGCAGAGCTGCTATTTATGGAAAGTTACTATTTTTTGGTAATTTTCGTATGTGCTCAGAATGATCTGATTTTTTTCTTGCAGGTTCATTTTGGTCATACAAGTCTGCCAGTAAAGTTTCATTGCCAGATCAAGTGTATATTGGAAGATATTGAAGATTTTCGGTATTGGCAGCAGGGGACAGAAACTTTGAACTCAGTTTTGAAGGCTTTAGAGGCCCCGGATGAGGTCGAATTTTGGGCTGAATGAAGCTTGCTTAATTCAAGCGTTGTAGAGCTCCTCGCACCCTTTCCGAAATGGGGTTACAATAGTCAATCGGGTCAACTGGTGATGACTTATGGTCTTCGGAAGTTGGGTCACTTGAAATGGCGGAAAATGATTTTTTCTTCAAAATTTATGTTCGGGTTTCAAAATTTATTTTGAGCCAACTATGATGTAATGAAATGTAAAATAAAAATAATTCTAAGTTTGGTCGGCCTTATTGGCTAAAATTCTGGAACCTTCCCAAGTGGTGGAAAATTGCCTATATAAGGAAGGCTGTATTATTGTCTTAGGCAGTTCAGAATAGTTCTGGGTAGTAGATCTGGGTAATAGCTCGAGGCTTTGTCCTACAGAATATTGTAAAGGAATGCCCATGTGGCTTTGCATATTGTAATTCTGAAAGTTTGTAATTCCACATTTGTGGAGATAATAAGAAGCCAATTTTCTGTTCTTGCATATTGTTGTTGTTCTCTATATCTGTTATGTGTTTGTGGTATTAAGGGGAGCACCCTTTATCAGGTGGTATCAGAGCAAGGGTTCTTGAGTGTGTAAACAGATCGCCGACTGTGAGGCAGTTTGAACCAGGACTGTGGTTAAGGTTTCAGCGCGCATCGCGAAAATACCTCCACGAAGAGAACGTGGTGGAAGACCTGGTGTTGTGACACCTGAGGTTAGAGAGTTGCAGAGACAAGTGCGAGCATTGCAAGAAGAGATTCATAGAGGAATGAATCTTAACGTCAAAGACGAAAGTGAGGATGAAGCCGAAGAAGAATATCAAGAAGGAGAAGTTGAAATTGTGAACCGGGAGGAAGAAAGACTTTTTCGGGCGATTTCCAAGATTAGGAAAAGACCTAAGATTGAGGTTCCTACATTTTTTGAAAATCTTAACCGAGAGGAATTGATCGACTGGATCAATGAATGTGAGGAATATTTTGAGTACGAAGATGTTGAGGATCTTGATAGAGTCAAATTTGCGAAGGCCACATTGAAAGGTCATGCGAAGATCTGGTGGCAAGAAATTCAATTAGAGCGAAATAGAAGAGGGAAAGATAAAATCACAAGATGGGATCGGATGGTGGATAAATTGAAGCGACAGTTCATTCCTGTTGATTATGAGCTTGACCTACTGAAGAAAATGCAGAGTTTGAAGAAAGCAGGAAGATCTGTTCAGGAGTATACAGAGGAGTTCTATCGACTTCTCATCAGAACAGGCCATGCAGAAGCTGATAAGGAGAAAGTTGCCCGATACCTTAATGGGTTAAGGTAGAGCATTCAGGAGGAGCTGAATCTGGTTCGAATAAATAGTATTGAAGAGGCATACCAGTTTGCCCTAAAAGTAGAGGAAAAGCTGAACAAGAAGTTTGAGAGCAAACAAAACGGAAGAGGTCACGGTGGACGATCTGGTGGACGGTCATATGGTGGCCGAAATGAGGATCCGAAAAAGAAGGATGAGGCCAGTAGTAGTCAGAATCAGTGAGGAAATAATTCCAATCACTTCCAGGATCAGAATAATAGAGATCAGAGAGGAAGAGGAAGAGGACAAGGATCTGGAAGAGGTGGCTTCCATGGAACATGTTTTCACTGTGGAGAAGAAGGTCATAGGGCATTTGAATGTCCTTAGCACCAAGGCAGAATAGACAGGAGAAATGAAGGCCAGGCTAGAGTTGCACATGTAGATGAAGATGCCAGATCATCAAATTCTGAAGATGCTGAAAGAGGAGAAACGTTGATTAACAGAAGAGTCCTGTTGAGTGGTGAGAATGAACCTGAACAAAGGAGGAGCCTGTTTCGCACCAGGTGCAAGTGCGAAGGTAAATGTTGTGATGTGATTATTGATAGTGGAAGCATTGACAATTTGGTGTCAGAAGAGATGGTGACAAAGTTGAAGCTCAAGAGACAGAAACACCCACATCCATATCGAATTGCCTGGGTGCAGGATGACCACAAGGTCATGGTCAGTGAATAGTGCCTGGTAAAGTTTAAGGTTGGCAGATACCAGGATGAGGTATTGTGTGATATCATATCTATGGATGCATGTCATATGTTGTTGGGTAGACCATGGCAGTTTGACAGATGTGTTGTACATGATGGTCGTGCAAATACCTATTCCCTGACAAAGGATGGAGTGCGACATAAGCTAAAACCATTGAAAGAGACTGAAGAAAAGGTATGTGGTAATGCAAGGATAACTTTTGTTGATGGAAGAAATTTTCTAGATGGTATGAGGCATGAGCATGTATGTTTTTCTTTAATTCCAAAAGCTGGTAAAGAAGAAGTAGAAGATGTTCCTGTAGAAGTTGCAGATTTGTTGAATGAGTTTCAGGATATTGTATCCGATAACGTGCCTGATGGATTACCACCAGTCAGAAAGATCAGTCATCAGATGGAATTGATCCCAAGAGCGAGTTTGCCGAATAAGGTAGCACACAGAATGACACCTGCAAAAAGTGAGGAGTTGAACAGACAAGTACATGAATTGTTACAGAAGTTTATCAGAAATTTTAGCAGTATTTGTGGACCCTTGACTGAAACAATGAGAGGGGATAGAAAAGAGTTTAAGTGGACTAATGGGGCAGAAAAGAGTTTTCAATTATTGAAACAAAAGGTTACAGAACAACCTGTTTTAGCACTTCCAGATTTTAATAAGGTGTTTCAAGTAGATTGTGATGCTAGTGGTACTGCAATAGGAGCTGTTATGAGCCAAGAAGGTAAACCTGTTGCTTATTTCAGTGAGAAGTTAAATGATGCTAAGAGGAAATATTCTGTTTATGATCAGGAATTTTATGCTATAGTTCAGGCATTAAAGAAGTGGAGACATTATCTGCTTCCTAAGGAGTTTGTTTTGTACACTGATCATCAAGCTTTGCAATATTTGAATAGTCAAGGAAAGTTGAATCAGAGGCATTTGAAATGGGTTGAGTTTTTGCAGAGTTATACATTTGTTTTGAAACATAGGAGTGGAAAGTCTAATAGGGTTGCAGATGCTCTTAGCAGAAGGCAACTATTGCTGACAGAAATGCAGATTGAAGTGGTTGGGTTCAAGGAACTCAAGAATTTGTATCCAGAGGATCCTGATTTTGGTGAAGCTTGGAAAGCTTGTGCAGAACCTGTTACTCTAGACAGGACGAAATGGTTGGATTTCATCATCCAGGATGATATGCTATTCAGAGGGAGTCAGTTGTGCATTCCACAAAGTTCTATGAAGGAGAATCTCATCAAGGAGAAGCATAGTGGAGGATTGGCTGGACATTTTGGTCGTGATAAAACCGTTGGTTTGGTTAGTGAGAATTATTATTGGCCGCAGTTGCAGCAAGATGTGAAGAAGTTTGTACAGAGTTGCAGAGTATGTCAGATGGCGAAAGGAGTGAAGCAGAATACAGAGTTGTATCAGCCATTACCTATACCAGAGAAGCCTTGGGAGGATATCAGTATGGACTTTGTTCTTGGTTTACCGAGGACACAGCGGGGACATGATTCAATTTTTGTAGTAGTTGACCGATTTTCAAAGATGGCACATTTCATTCCCTGCAGGAAGACTAATGATGCTGTTCATGTAGCAGAATTGTTTTTCAGAGAAGTGGTGAGACTTCATGGTTTGCCAAAGACCATAGTTTCAGATCGGGACACTAAGTTTGTTGGATATTTCTGACGTACGTTGTGGAAGAAGTTGAAGACAGATTTGAAATTTAGTTCATCACATCATCCACAGACTGATGGACAGACAGAGGTGGTGAATAGGAGTTTGGAAAATTTGATGAGATTTTTGGTTGGAGATAAGCCAACAGGATGGGATTTGATTTTACCACAGGCGGAATTTGCATACAATAATTCTGTCAACAGGAGCACTGGTAAATCACCATTCCAGATTGTATATGGAAGTAGTCCAAGAAATGCATCTGAATTGAGGAAGATAGATAAAGGAGAAATAAGTAGTGCTGAAGCTGAAGATTTTGCAGAACACTTGAAGAACATCCATGAAGAGGTGAGGAAGCATATTACCAAGATGAACACACAGTATAAGGCTAAGGCAGATGAGAAAAGGAGGTATAAGGAATTTCAAGTTGGTGATGAAGTCATGGTTCATTTGCGGAAGGAGCGGTTTCCAGTTGGTACATATAACAAGCTGAAAATGAAGAAGTTTGGGCCATGTAAGATACTGAAGAAACATGATTCAAGAAACGCATATGAGGTAGAATTGCCTACTGAGCTAAATATTTCACCAGTGTTTAACATTTCAGATCTGACAGAGTATCATGAAGGAGGTGTTGAAGATGAGATCACAGCAGCACAGTGGAGTATTCCAGCAACTAGTTCAAACACTAAGGAGATCGAAGATATACTGGACAGTCGTGTTGGCAGAAGCACAAGGAACAGGACATATGAAGAATATCTGGTCAAGTGAAAAGGATGACCTGTTGAAGATTCATCATGGCTGACAAAGGAGGAGGTTAGCCGTCTTGGCTTTCCTCTGCACACCTGAGTCGTGACAGGGTCACTTCTCAAATTACCCTGGGTGTCTGATGCAGGAGCATCCTGGGTGTAAGAGCAATCTTGCATCACCCAAAAAATATTTCTATTTTTATATTCAATAAGGGCTATTTTGTGCAGAGCTGCTATTTATGGAAAGTTACTATTTTTTGGTAATTTTTGTATGTGCTCAGAATGATCTGAATTTTTTCTTGGAGGTTCATTTTGGTCATACAAGTCTGCCAGTAAAGTTTCATTGCCAGATCAAGTGTATATTGGAAGATATTGAAGATTTTCGGTATTGGCAGCAGGGGACAAAAATTTTGAACTCAGTTTTGAAGGCTTTAGAGGCCCCGGATGAGGTCGAATTTTGGGCTGAATGAAGCTTGCTTACTTTAAGCGTTGTAGAGCTCCTTGCGCCCTTTCCGAAATGGGGTTACAATAGTCAATCGGGTCAACTGGTGATGACTTATGGTCTTCGGAAGTTGGGTCACTTGAAATGGTGGAAAATGATTTTTTCTTCAAAATTTCTATTCGGGTTTCAAAATTTATTTTGAGCCGACTATGATGTAATAAAATGTAAAATAAAAAATAATTCTAAGTTTGGTCGGCCTTATTGGCTAAAATTCTGGAACCTTCCCAGGCGGTGGAAAATTGCCTATATAAGGAAGGCTGTATTATTGTCTTAGGCAGTTCAGAATAGTTCTGGGTAGTAGATCTGGGTAATAGCTCGAGGCTTTGTCCTACAGAATATTGTAAGGGAATGCCCATGTGGCTTTGCATATTGTAATTCTGAAAGTTTGTAATTCCACATTTGTGGAGATAATAAGAAGCCAATTTTCTGTTCTTGCATATTGTTGTTGTTTCTCTATATCTGTTATGTGTTTGTGGTATTAAGGGGAGCACCCTTTATCAGGTGGTATCAGAGCAGGGGTTCTTGAGTGTGTAAACAGATTGCCGACTGTGAGGCAGTTTACACCAGGACTGTGGTTAGGGTTTCAGCGCGCATCGCGAAAATACCTCCACGAAGAGAACGTGGCGGAAGACCTGGTGTTGTGACACCTGAGGTTAGAGAGTTGCAGAGACAAGTGCGAGCATTGCAACAAGAGATTCGTAGAGGAATGAATCTTAACGTCAGAGACGAAAGTGAGGATGAAGCCGAAGAAGAATATCAAGAAGGAGAAGTTGAAATTGTGAACCGGGAGGAAGAAAGACTTTTTCGGGTGATTTCCAAGATTGGGAAAAGACCTAAGATTGAGGTTCCTACATTTTTTGGAAATCTTAACCTAGAGGAATTGATCGACTGGATCAATGAATGTGAGGAATATTTTGAGTATGAAGATGTTGAGGATCCTGATAGGGTCAAATTTGCGAAGGCCAGATTGAAAGGTCATGCGAAGATCTGGTGGCAAAAAATTCAATTAGAGCGAAATAGAAGAGGGAAAGATAAAATCACAAGATGGGATCGGAAGGTGGATAAATTGAAGCGACAGTTCATTCCTGTTGATTATGAGCTTGACCTACTGAAGAAAATGCAGAGTTTGAAGCAAGCAGGAAGATCTGTTCAGGAGTATACAGAGGAGTTCTATCGACTTCTCATTAGAACAAGCCATGCAGAAGCTGATAAGGAGAAAGTTGCCCGATACTTTAATGGGTTAAGGCCAAGCATTCAGGAGGAGCTGAATCTGGTTCGAATGAATAGTATTGAAGAGGCATACCAGTTTGCCCTAAAAGTAGAGGAAAAGCTGAACAAGAAGTTTGAGAGCAAACAAAACGGAAGAGGTCGCGGTGGACGATCTGGTGGACGGTCCTATGGTGGCCGAAATAAGGATCCGAAAAAGAAGGATGAGGCCAGTAGTAGTCAGAATCAGTGAGGAAATAATTCCAATCGCTTCCATGATCAGAATAATAGAGATCAGAGAGGAAGAGGAAGAGGACAAGGATCTAGAAGAGGTGGCTTCCGTGGAACATGTTTTCACTGTGGAGAAGAAGGTCATAGGGCATTTGAATGTCCTCAGTGCCAAGGCAGAACAGACAGGAGAAATGAAGGCCAGGCTAGAGTTGCACATGTAGATGAAGATGCCAGATCATCAAATTCTGAAGATGCTGAAAGAGGAGAAACGTTGATTAACAGAAGAGTCCTGTTGAGTGGTGAGAATGAACCTGAACAAAGGAGAAGCCTGTTTCGCACCAGGTGCAAGTGCGAAGGTAAATGTTGTGATGTGATTATTGATAGTGGAAGCACTGACAATTTGGTGTCAGAAGAGATGGTGACAAAGTTGAAGCTCAAGAGACAGAAACACCCACATCCATATCGGATTGCCTGGGTGCAGGATGACCACAAGGTCATGGTCAGTGAACAGTGCCTGGTAAAGTTTAAGGTTGGCGGATACCAGGATGAGGTATTGTGTGATATCATATCTATGGATGCATGTCATATGTTGTTGGGTAGACCATGGCAGTTTGACAGATGTGCTGTACATGATGGTCGTGCAAATACCTATTCCCTAACAAAGGATGGAGTGCGACATAAGCTAAAACCATTGAAGGAGACTGAAGAAAAGGTATGTGGTAATGCAAGGATAACTTTTGTTGATGGAAGAAATTTCCTAGATGGTATGAGGCATGAGCATGTATGTTTTTCTTTAATTCCAAAAGCTGGTAAAGAGGAAGTAGAAGATGTTCCTGTAGAAGTTGCAGATTTGTTGAATGAGTTTCAGGATATTGTATCCGATAACGTGCCTGATGGATTACCACCAGTCAGGAAGATCAGTCATCAGATGGACTTGATCCCAGGAGCGAGTTTGCCGAATAAAGCAGCACACAGAATGACACCTGCAAAAAGTGAGGAGTTGAACAGACAAGTACATGAATTGTTACAGAAGTTTATCAGAAATTTTAGCAGTATTTGTGGACCCTTGACTGAAACAATGAGAGGGGATAGAAAAGAGTTTAAGTGGACTAATGGGGCAGAAAAGAGTTTTCAATTATTGAAACAAAAAGTTACAGAACAACTTGTTTTAGCACTTCCAGATTTTAATAAGGTGTTTCAAGTAGATTGTGATGCTAGTGGTACTGCAATAGGAGCTGTTATGAGCCAAGAAGGTAAACCTGTTGCTTATTTCAGTGAGAAGTTAAATGATGCCAAGAGGAAATATTCTGTTTATGATCAGGAATTTTATGCTATAGTTCAGGCATTAAAGAAGTGGAGACATTATCTGCTTCTTAAGGAGTTTGTTTTGTACACTGATCATCAAGCTTTGCAATATTTGAATAGTCAAGGAAAGTTGAATCAGAGGCATTTGAAATGGGTTGAGTTTTTGCAGAGTTATACATTTGTTTTGAAACATAGGAGTGGAAAGTCTAATAGGGTTGCAGATGCTCTTAGCAGAAGGCAACTATTGCTGACAGAAATGCAGATTGAAGTGGTTGGGTTCAAGGAACTCAAGAATTTGTATCCAGAGGATCCTGATTTTGGTGAAGCTTGGAAAGCTTGTGCAGAACCTGTTACTCTAGACAGGATGAAATGGTTGGATTTCATCATCTAGGATGATATGCTATTCAGAGGGAGTCAGTTGTGCATTCCACGAAGTTCTATGAGGGAGAATCTCATCAAGGAGAAGCATAGTGGAGGATTGGCTGGACATTTTGGTCGTGATAAAACCGTTAGTTTGGTTAGTGAGAATTATTATTGGCCGCAGTTGCAGCAAGATGTGAAGAAGTTTGTACAGAGTTGCAGAGTATGTCAGATGGCGAAAGGAGTGAAGCAGAATACAGGGTTGTATCAGCCATTACCTATACCAGAGAAGCCTTGGGAGGATATCAGTATGGACTTTGTTCTTGGTTTACCGAGGACACAGCGGGGACATGATTCAATTTTTGTAGTAGTTGACCGATTTTCAAAGATGGCACATTTCATTCCCTGCAGGAAGACTAATGATGCTGTTCATGTAGCAGAATTGTTTTTCAGAGAAGTGGTGAGACTTCATGGTTTGCCAAAGACCATAGTTTCAGATCGGGACACTAAGTTTGTTGGATATTTCTGGCGTACGTTGTGGAAGAAGTTGAAGACAGATTTGAAGTTCAGTTCATCACATCATCCACAGACTGATGGACAGACAGAGGTGGTGAATAGGAGTTTAGGAAATTTGCTGATATTTTTGGTTGGGGATAAGCCAACAGGATGGGATTTGATTTTACCACAGGCGGAATTTGCATATAATAATTCTGTCAACAGGAGCACTGGTAAATCACCATTCCAGATTGTATATGGAAGTAGTCCAAGAAATGCATCTGAATTGAGGAAGATAGATAAAGGAGAAATAAGTAGTGCTGAAGCTGAAGATTTTGCAGAACACTTGAAGAACATCCATGAAGAGGTGAGGAAGCATATTACCAAGATAAACACACAGTATAAGGCTAAGGCAGATGAGAAAAGGAGGTATAAGGAATTTCAGGTTGGTGATGAAGTCATGGCTCATTTGCGGAAGGAGCGGTTTCCAGTTGGTACATATAACAAGCTGAAAATGAAGAAGTTTGGGCCATGTAAGATACTGAAGAAACATGATTCAGGAAATGCATATGAGGTAGAATTGCCTACTGAGCTAAATATTTCACCAGTGTTTAACATTTCAGATCTGACAGAGTATCATGAAGGAGGTGTTGAAGATGAGATCACAGCAGCACAGTGGAGTATTCCAGCAACTAGTTCAAACACTAAGGAGATCGAAGATATACTGGACAGTCGTGTTGGTAGAAGCACAAGGAACAGGACATATGAAGAATATCTGGTCAAGTGGAAAGGACGACCTGTTGAAGATTCATCATGGCTGACAAAGGAGGAGGTTAGCCGTCTTGGCTTTCCTCTGCACACCTGAGTCGTGATAGGGTCACTTCTCAAATTACCCTGGGTGTCTGATGCAGGAGCATCCTGGGTGTAAGAGCAATCTTGCATCACCCAAAAAATATTTCTATTTTTATATTCAATAAGGGCTATTTTGTGCAGAGCTGCTATTTATGGAAAGTTACTATTTTTTGGTAATTTTTGTATGTGCTCAGAATGATCTGATTTCTTTCTTGGAGGTTCATTTTGGTCATACAAGTCTGCCAGTAAAGTTTCATTGCCAGATCAAGTGTATATTGGAAGATATTGAAGATTTTCGGTATTGGCAGCAGGGGACAGAAACTTTGAACTCAGTTTTGAAGGCTTTAGAGGCCCCGGATGAGGTCGAATTTTGGGCTGAATGAAGCTTGCTTAATTTAAGTGTTGTAGAGCTTCTCGCGCCCTTTCTGAAATGGGGTTACAATAGTCAATCGGGTCAACTGGTGATGACTTATGGTCTTCGGAAGTTGGGTCACTTGAAATGGCGGAAAATGATTTTTTCTTCAAAATTTATGTTTGGGTTTCAAAATTTATTTTGAGCTGACTATGATGTAATGAAATGTAAAATAAAAATAATTCTAAGTTTGGTCGGCCTTATTGGCTAAAATTCTGGAACATTCCCAGGCGGTGGAAAATTGCCTATATAAGGAAGGCTGTATTATTGTCTTAGGCAGTTCAGAATAGTTCTGGGTAGTAGATCTGGGTAATAGCTCGAGGCTTTGTCCTACAGAATATTGTAAGGGAATGCCCATGTGGCTTTGCATATTGTAATTCTGAAAGTTTGTAATTCCACATTTGTGGAGATAATAAGAAGCCAATTTTCTGTTCTTGCATATTGTTGTTGTTTCTCTATATCTGTTATGTGTTTGTGGTATTAAGGGGAGCACCCTTTATCAGTTATGCCATAACCAAATATCATCAAGTTGTGTAATCATACAAGTTTCTTCAGATAGGTCAAGATAGAATAGATTACCTCTAGTTTCAAATCTATTAGATTTCCACAATCCATATATAATACAAATCAATTTCTGGATTTGATTGTGTAAAGTTTACACAATCGAATCCAGAAATTGATTTGTATTACCTCTAGTTTGTTCACCACTTCCGATCAGTTCATCAGTGGCATCAAATATTTTAGCCTTTTTGTGATAAAATTCCACTCGGTAACCAGTACTATTAAGTTGTACAACACTCAGTACATTATAGTTAAGACCCTCTACCCAATATCCATTTTCACAAGAGATCTTATCAGTCAGCTTAATCAATCCTTTTCCTCTAACAGGATATGGTGCATCATTACCAAATTTTACACTTTTACCTTTATAATGATGTAAGGTATCAAACTTACTCTTGTCACCAATCATGTGATGTGAACAACCACTATCAATAATCCATTTATCATTCTTGTTCACATAGGAAATCAATGCAGTTTTCTCATCCTCGTCAGACTCATCTTTCATTGCAACATAGACAACCTCAATTTCAAAATCATCACTATTAGTGTCAGTCTCTTATTCAGCAATGTAGAAAGATTTCTTACCTTTTCCTTTGTAATCGTTGTACCTTCAGTAACGTATGTCATCCCTTTTGTCATTGTGCTTGTTATCTCTTTCTTCATCCTTATCATTCCTATGAGGACATCTAGCAGCTATATGACCAACTTTATTACATGAAAAACATATAATAGGAAGTTTACCTTTGTATTTTCCTTTTCCCCTTCTCAGTCTTCTAGTCATAAGAGCTTCTAGATCCTCAAGTTCATCATTAGATGTGTCACTGTCACTTTCACTTTCACTTTCACTTATGCATTTCTCTTTTTACTTCTTTGACTTGCTCATAACCATTTGTGACTTAAAAGTAGACTTAACATTACCAATATTACCAACAGTGAAGTTATCATAGTTAGAAAGTTCAAAAGCAATAAGCTTGCCGACCAAACTTTCTAAAGTAAGATTTTTGTTAGGGTTACATCTAGATTCCTGAATTGCTAAAATTTTGATAGCATATAGGACACAGAGCTCTCAATACTTTTCCAATTACAGTTTCATCATCAATAGTTCTATTTGCTCCTCTAATAGCATTTACAACTTCTTTTATTCTACCACAATATTGTGCAATATTCTCAACTTCTTGCATTCTCATTTCATCAAATTTACCTCTTAGGCTCTCAGATTTTTCTCTCAGCACATTTATGTCACCACCATAGATGGTTTCAAGGGTGTCCCACATTTGCTTTGCATTACTGTAGTATTTGATGTCTTCAAATTATGGATAACTTAGGGCAGATGCAATCTCCAACATTGCTTGTTGTGTTCTTGCTTAGCTTTCATTTTCTCAATAGTCAAGGGTGCAATAGGCATGGTATATTCATGCTCAATGAAATATTTTGTAGAATCTCCAATGCCAGCCAAATGTAGCTTCATCAAACTTTGCCAAGTAGGAAAGTTCCCCTTATTCAACTTTGGTACCTCTTTCTTATACATCCTGATCATTTTCTTCAAGTACCTTCAAACTTGTTCTCTTTAAGCACCAACAGTAAGCACCACAGCTCTGATACCAATTTTTAATATGATTTAGAATAATAGAGAGGGGGACGAATCAGTTGTTCTTAGGTCCAGATGAATAAAACAAACTTTAAAACTCTTCAATAAATCAGATCTAACAACCAACAACTACTTGGTCATTACTGATTGCATAATAGAAACATATAACATTGCAGTCCACTAGCCAACTATATCTAACTTGTAAAACACAAAAATGTTCAAACCAAAAAATTCACACAAGTATGGACACTAGGATTTATAGTGGAAACTTAATTTGGGAAAAACCACTTTGTAACATGCTACTGTTATTTTCACTCTTCTGAAGTGAGCTCAGTTAAAAGCCAACCCTATCAAAGGTTACAAACACACTGTCAGGTGTGACCTGGTTAAAGGATTTAAATCACTTTGTTAAAAGTGTGCCTTGTTATAGGACTTACATACACTCCATTACAATGCAACCTTGTTCAAAAGATTTAACATATTACTGTTAGGTCAACCTCTGTTAAAAGGATTTTGACTGTTACAATGGTTAGAAAGTAGCAGTAGTAATGGTCTAAAAAACATACAACTCACTTTGAAAATATCAGATCCAATTTCATACACATATACTAGTTTACTAACTGTGAATCTTTTCCATCACCATCACTGATCTTCTCGGTATTCTCCTCAAGCAATCATAACTCTTCTCCTTCAACCTTCTCTTCTTGTATAGTTAATAACACCTCCAATATCCTCTGTATCTTTCAACCTCATGCTTTGGTTCTCTAAATACAACTTCATTTAGGTCAATACATCTTTTGCCGCTTGATCTCCTTCGTAGATCTTAGGGTTAGATCAGATCCATTGAATCTACCCACTTTATGTTCTTCATCTTGTTTTTCTCGAAATATCTCAAATCTCTTAAAGATTTACAATAAAATGTTTTACAGTGCATTAAATGCTTTCATACAATCAATAAATAAAGTCAACACATTTTCATAATCCAAGAATTCAACAATATCAGCTGGAAATTTGAATTCCCCTCAAATGTAAAAATACTGACGCTCGGTCAATACTATGTTCAACTTCTCGATCTATACTAGAAATCTCGGTCAATACTAAAACTGTTTCGTCAGCTAACACTGTCTTCCTCAACAATTAACTGATGTTCGGTCAACACTGGATTTTCTCGACATACACTAACTCAGTCAACACTAACATCACTCCGCTTAAACTAGATTTCTCCTCTTTTGGTCGGTTAAGCCTAGTAGTTTAGTCTTCATTCTTACTAAGATAAACAATACATTATCTTATCATTGTGCAACATAATCAAGTACTCATAGTATCAAGATAACTCAACATTTCCTTAGGTGCTATTGTTGCCAACCTTGCCTATCTCCTTCTCAACAATCAAATAGATATAGTACTTTCCTAAGTAGAAACAATCTTACCAGTTAATGTTTGACATCAATGACAATACAACAATTGCCTCAATTGCAATTTCCAACACCTATTTTGTGTTGGATGCTACAAGCAAATGAAGCTGAATCTCGAAAACATGAGATATGGGTTTTGTGCAGAATGAGCCCATTTAGCTCTCTCGCGAGAAGTTTTCCCACATTCTCCGTTGTTTAGGATTTGTGACCAATCTTTGTCACTCTTTGTATCACTTCTTCCATTCATGGGTTTGAGCCAGTCGCTACTTGGCAGCCAACATTTTATTTACTCAAGTCTATTTTATTCTCTATTTTTCTCTTCCATTTTTAGCTATTCTAAATTTAATTTGACTGTTTATAAATTTGTTAATGATTCCTTAGCTAAGTTTAGAGATAAGTTTGAATTTGAATGATTATTTAGCTCAGTTTAGTTATCATTGTATTCCAGTTTGAATTCATTTTTAGATAGTTTGACTAAGTTCTATTATATTTGTTTAATAGCATTGTTCATTATATTTTCATCCATTTTTTTGTTGGTTATTATTAATCTCTACGCAAAAATGTCTTTTTCTTATTATTTGTCTCTTATATTTACTAATAATTGCAAGTTATCATAACATTCTTCTAGTTATTATAGTTTTTTAATCATTTCTTGTAGCACTATTATTAGTCGCTTTAATTAATCATTAGATTCCTTGTTTATATTTAACAAGACTTTTCAAAAAAAATTTATCATAAAAAAAAGTTTAAACATTAAAACAAAATTTCCACTTCATTTTTAAAAAAAAATCATTTTAACCTCATATTTATTTTATCAATATAATCATATTCTAATTTCCAATTTGCTAATTAGATGCAATAAAAAATTATTTTCTCATTCAAACAAAAAATTCAATTTTTATTTTATTTTTTATGTTTCTTACAATTTAACCAGTAACATTTGTGTTAAATTTATTTTTTCTCCTTTAGCATTTTTTCTTCAATGTATTTCACTATGTTTGGCTTAATCTTATCATTTTGTTTATTTAATTATGTCACCTTTAATTATGGCTAATCCTAATTATGATAATATTCCTCTTTTCGATAATTCTCCTATTTGGGATAAATCATATGATGATGGATATTCTTATAATGCATTCACACTTGATGATTCTTCTTATTCCCCTTTTGATGATATTTTAGAACAAGAAGATGACATTATTTTTACTTTTCTCAATGTTACATTACCTCCTTTTGAGTCTCCTAGTAGAGATGTGTGTATTGTTCAAGATGAACTTCATGATTTTTCCTAAGTTCAAGATTCTAATTATAGTACTAATCCTATGGTTATTGTGGAGGACAATAATGATGACTATGATAATGACAATACTGATGATAATGATGTTGATTATAATAGCTCCACTGCTATTGATTTTTCATATAATGATGGATACATTACAAATTTGCTTTTTGAAACTAATGATTGCATTGATGATGACATAAATAATTTATTTTATGATTCCCAATATGATTTTGCTTTCCAAAGTGTTACAGATTCAACACTAGGAGATGCCAATGATGGTAGATCAACTAGTAGTTTTTGCCTTATTGCAGGCTCAAGTGTTGATCCATCTCCATCTTTATTTTCTATTAGGAATGAATATTTAGAATGTACATATGCATCTAAAGGAGCTCTATGGAATCAAAGATTACCTGAAGATTTGGGTACTCCTCTACAAGAACCTACACCTTTGTATTGTAATAATCAAAGTGCTATTTCAAAGAGTCCTATGTACCATTCAAGCTCCAAGAACATATCACTCCATAATCACTTCATGAAAGATCAAGTTGTAGATAAACATGAGTCCCTCATCCATTGCAAGGGAAATGATCCAACTGCTAATATCTTAAAAAAGACTCTTTCTAAAGAGCGATCTCAAAAACATTGTAAACATTTGGGTTTGATACTTGGGTAAGTGCACAAAGATGGGGGACCAAAAAGTTGCCACTTTTCTTTTTGGCCCCCCATCATGCATAGTGTGCACACACTAAAGGGTGTGCACCCTATGGCTTGGGTTGCCCAAGCCTTAGGCTTGGGCAATCCAAGACAAAGGGTGTACACCCTTTGTAAAAAGTCACATATATTTGCTGCACGCAGGTTTGAGCTCATTTTTTTCTCAAACTTGCATTTTCAACTTAGAGAGGATTTGAAAGTGTGCACGCCCTATCATAGTTTCTTGTGAGTCGATTGTTTTTGTTCATCCATTGATCAAATAGCTCCATGGCATCATCAAGTTTGATCCGGGAGAAGAGGTAAGTGTTTTTACAACTTCTCATGCCTCTTATTTGTTTTAAAATTTTAGTTTTGTTCCAATTTATTTTTGTTTAAATTTGTTTTGTTCAAATTTGTTTTTGTTTAAATTTATTGTGTAATCAATATTTTAAAATGTAGTTTTTTTAATTGTTAGGAAGAAATAATCTCCCTCCACCAAACCCTCTGTCTCCTCATGATGAGCCAAATGAAGAACCAAATGAAGAAAGAAATGAAGAAAATGAACCTCAACTGCCTCCACCAATCAAGAAACCTCCTCCTGGAACACAACAAAATTTGTTAAACCAAATTGAAAGAGGGAAAAAAGAATTAAAATCTTTAATTAATAGGTTAAAAGATTCTAGTGGTACAAATCCTAGAAGGGAAAGACTTGCAAAATCATTGGAAGCAATCTCGACCCACGTAAGCACAGTTAGTGGGAAAATTAATATATGGAAAGATAAAAGAAAAGAACAAAAACAATATTATGCAAATAAATTATCTTATGCAGACATAAAAAAGAAAAAAATCACAAAAGATGACATTTGCCAGTTATTTAAAAAACTAGGGGACACAGATACTCTTAGAACTACAACAAGGAGGTTCCCAATTCATTGGTGCATAAATGAAGACATTAAAAACAATTTTTGGGAGAGATGGTGGATGGTCTTTGATTCGCCTCCTTGCAACAATCATGAGGTTCCTATATATTTCTTGAGGAAACTCTATTGCGAGTTTGTACTCAAGGAGGTACCAAATTATTTTGTCATGCTGGATTCTCAGGGTAGAGGAGGGGTTTCATCATTTGATCGAGCAAGGGCACATCGTGACCCTAATGCACCTAGGGTTGATAGTGGCAAGCCACCATTGGATCATGTTAGTATTCCTTCCGTTGTGAAGGAACATGTAGAGGCAGACACACTAGGCACGATTAGTGCTCTTACACAGACTCTCATTCAGTGTGCCACTCCTTTAGTTGAGGGTGACTATGGTCAATCCTCGAGGGGGCATATTTGTCGGTCATGTGGATGCTTGTGCACATTTGGTATTAGCGAGAGAGAGCAAGAGGATTCTAGATTGATGACTGATAACTTTCTAAATACGACATTTGGCATTGACACACAGGTAAATATTTCCAAGTTCATTAAATTGCTTTGATCATATTTCATTTATAAAAGAATAACTATTTAATTTAGTATCTATTGTTTATGATGAAAATTCAGGGCAAGAGTGTCAGTGGTGGTGGTGGCAGTGGAAGTGGCGATGATCCTAATGTCCCCTTTTACACATCATCATCAATTGTAGAAGTATGTATCAAATAAAACATTTAATTAACATGTTTGATTACTATGTAATTATATGAATAATTATATCCTAACTTATTGTGCATGTGCATTGGTGAACCATCGACATTCACAACAGATAGGGAAGGGCATCGTGCAGCTTTCCTTGAGGTATCTTTATTTGCATATTAATTGGATTTACTTGATCATATTTAATTAATGAATGAATGACTAAATTACTAGACAAATTATGATCAAAATCCAAAGGCACGATGATTACACTCTTTCACCTGGGTTTGTGAGGTCACCATTGAGTCCACAGGTATACATGTAATAATGCATTATAATTAACATGTCAGTGGTACGTTCTTATATGAATGGTTATCTTATAATTTTCCATGTACATGTGCACTAGTTGAATGTCAGAGCTTCAACTTTGACACCACACACCAGAGGATGCGGTGGAACCTTCACAGAGGTATCATTTACTCATTAGTAGGGTTGTAAAAAATATATGTAATCTTGATAACTGGATAATTTACTTTTTTCATTTCATTTTCAGCTTTTGACATCAGAGACTCCTCCTTCTGTCCATGATACTTTGGATCATGGAGTAGCTACAACAGTAGCTAGTTCTGAAGCACTGACTAAGGTATGAAAGAGATCACTTAACTTTAATTGTTATTTTAATAGTTTGTATTGAATTTTATAATGATATCCATGTATGTATTTTAATTATTATTTTGATCATTGTTGTAGGGACTTATAACTCCAGATCACCAGCATGCACCTTCGGTGGATGAACATAGTGACTATTTGCTAGCGGTAAGCCAATATTCAATTTTATGTGATTGTATAATTCAATTTTGATGTATATTAGTTATCTCTATCTAATTTTTTTTTTTTATCAGGTTGAGCTATAGAAGAGTCTAGACAGGAGGACGAGTGAGCACACTTGGAAGACTATGGCATCCACTACATCTCCATCAACACGATGATCAAAGACAGCTCACGATTTGTTTTCTTCCCCTAGCGGGAAAGGACTAGATTAGGGGTATGGATTGTATGCCTATATGGCATTAGTGGACATATTTTTCGTATATTGTATCAGTGATACCTTGTACATCCATTTGACTTTAAGGAAGTCAGTTTTACTGTATTGAATATATTCAATGTATGACATTATTGGACATATATATTTGACTTCATGCCCTACGAATATATATTTTTTATGTTTTAGGTATGCAATTCATATGTTTGGTGTATTGATGTATACTAAATTATGTTTATGTTCACATCTTTGCTTTGTAAATTTCTCATGCCTTATAGTTATGCTTGTATGTTTAACTTGCTAACTGTGCTACAAATGCTAGTCACTATCCTCAATAATAGTCAATTCCTTAACTGTAATAATAACAAAAGTAATGAAATGAATGCATAAATGTATAAATATAATATGTAAGAAGCCTAAGTTGCTCTTGTTCTTGCATTGATAATTTTTTAAAGAAATTCTGACAAATCTAGATACTAATGCTTCAACAATTTATTTATAGCTTGGTTGAAAATTTGATGCAAATAGGTAGGTTAGATTGGGGTTATTTTATAAATAAAGTGTTCTTGGTTTCCTCAAAAGTGTTCCTTACCCAAGTGGCCCCAAGTGCCAATATGCCACTAACCTATCAATCTAACTTCTCCCAACTCCCTTACTATTATAGGGATTCAATATGGCTTAAAATATGACTCTAGCAATGTTCAAGTGGTTCTTGAAGTCCTACTCCAAGATCTTACCCTCAATCCACAATCTAGGCTCTCTATCCTTGTAGCCTTAACCAGCGAGTTTTTCCCAAATAACTCTTAGTTTTCCCAAAAAAATTCCAAAATAAATTACATATTCAGATACCTTTTATATTTTTACAAAACATATCTCAGAATTAGGTAGGGTTAATTTGGAACACAACCCCCAAAAACTGCTACTCCACTTTCCTTGCTAGACCTAATAGGTCACTTTTACAAAGGAACCCTATTACAGACTTAACACCCGACCTTGCCACTTTTCACAGAGTGTTAATATGGTCTCAATTAGAGAAATTTGAATTCAGTTGGATCCTATAGGCTTTCTATACCCAAAAGCCACAAATTGCTCCCTCTAGGCCTTCAAAACTAGGGCCTTCTTAAAAACAACTCAAAACTTGTTTCCAAAACTCATCCTTATGGATTCACCTTTCATTTGACATATACTTATACTGTTTCAAATAAAATTATACCCTTGTTAAGGTGGATCCTTTGCTGCTACACTTGTGGCATCAATTTTGTGCCCTTTTCCCACACTTCCTCATGGTGTACACCCACTAAAACAACTTCTCCTACATCCAAATGGTTAGTAACATCATACATATGTTACATAGGGTCCATTCAATGAGAAAAAGCAATTAAATTCATTGAATGGCCCATTATATCATCAAAAAGACCAAAATGGAGTTATTTCAATTCACCAAAATGACCACCTACAACAACTTTCCAAATCTGAAGCAAAATAGATTATATAATCATTCAATACATATGAAAAATGATGTTATGATGTTATTATATCACCCACAATTCTATTCCAAACGCAAAACAATCAACCAAACATTAAAAAAACAAGATTTTGCAAGGAAAAAGTAAGTCCTTTGCCAGGACTTCTAGGACTTATAATATTTAAATTAAATTGTTTATTAGATATTTTCATTATTGGTCTTAATATATCATAATTCACTTTTAGGAATTCTTTAGATCCACTACCTCCATTTGGTTCCAAGGTGGACTTAGGTGTTTGGAGAGGTGCTCCTGCACCAAAATTCTTCATTTAAATTTCAAGACATTCGATAAATTCTTTGCCTGCTAACGAACCAATTTGGGAAATTAATGGGTCTATTTGTGGACCTCGAAGGAGTTGGTCACCTAAATGAGAACTAATGCAAAGGTTACAACAAGAAAGTGGATTTCCCTTCTTTTAGCTCCCACAACTCACCAACCAACTACAAAGGCTTAAGGGTGTTCCCAAGCTCTTACAATGGTGTAACACAACCAATAAAATGGATTTCTATCCCAAAAAACTCCCTTTTCAAGTTTATACACTCAATCAAACTTCAATGCCCTTTTGGCTTTAGGGACACTAGACCTAAACCTAGGCTTTAGTTAGAACTCTTCACCAGTGGACTTCTTGACCACTCCCAAGCATGTAGATGGTCCTCATATGATGTAAGGACTTTGAAACAACTCTTGGTTTGTTCCCTTTACAACCATACCATAGAAAACTAGACCTGCATGCCAATTTCCTTGTAGCCTTCTCAACCTCAAGTTTCCACTCTAACTTCTTCACAACTTGGTATCTTGACACAATCAAGATATTTTTAGACACCCATTTGGAGGTTATTTAAGATCCCAAAGCCTTATTTCCCAAATCCACTCCAACACCACCTAACACTCACCTTGGACATAGACCTAATTTAATGCAGAGGTGACAGCCGGAAAGTAGTGTGCCCTTCACTTGACTCCCACAATTCACCAATCACCTGTAATGACTTAAGGGTATTCCCAATCTCTTAGGATGGTGTAACACAATCAATTAAGTGAGTTTCTATCCCAATAAACTCCCTTTGCAAAGTTAGACACTTAATCAAAGTTCAATGTCTTTTTATCTTTAGGGAAGCTAGGCCTAAAAGTGACTTATTGCTGAAACTCTTCACCAGTGGACTTCCTGACCACTCCCAAGCATGTAAATGGTCCTCATTTGACCTAAGGCCTCTGAATTAACAACTGGTTCATTCCCATCAAGACCGTACCATAGTGAACTAGACCTGCACCCACTTTTCCTTGTAGCCTTCCTAATAGAGATTTTCTACTCTAACTTTTGAACCACTAAGTATCTTGATAAAATCAGGGAATTTTTAGACATGGTCTTGTAGCACCTGATGAATCGATTCTACGTCACATGAGCTCTGAGATATGACCCCGCAAAGATCACCGATTTCATGCTTAAGGGACCTTGAGGGTCACTTCAGCACGGAGTCATCGGCGGGGTTGAAATGACTGTGCATGGTGAATGAGGTTTCCACTAGTGTTTACCTAGCCATTTGGAGCTATTGGAACTGACGGTTAGATGCTACGACCAACGGTTCGAAAGATATGCAATGTTGATCGTTTCAGCTGAGGAACACTTTAAGTTCTAACACTGACCGAGAATGTGTTGCCAAATTTAAAATAAGTTGAATCTCTAAAAACTAAGATAGGCTTTTGTAGGGCCAAAAACATGGTCTGAAAGCACCTGAAAAATCGATTCCACATCGCATGAGCTCCGAGATATGACCCCGCAAAGATCACCGATTTCATGCTTAAGGGACCTTGAGGGAAACTTCAGGACAGAGTCGTCGGCGGGGTTTGAAGGATTGTGCGTGCCAAAAAAGATTGCCACTAGCATTTACCTGACCATTTGAAGCTATTGGAACTGACGGTTCGATGCTACGACCAACGGTTTGAAAGATACCAAACGTTGACCGTTTTAGCTGAGGAACACTTTGAAAACTGACACTAACCAAGAATGTGTTGCCAAATTTAAAATAAGTTGAATCTCTAAAAACTGAGATAGGCTTTTGTAGGCCCTAGCAACATAGTCTCGTAGCACCTAACGAATTGATTCTACATTGCATGAGCTTTGAGATATGACCTCACAAAGATTGTCAATTTCATGCTTAAGGGACCTTGAGGGACACTTCAGCACGGAGTCGTCGGTGGGGTTTGAATGATTGTGCTTGGTGAATGAGGTTGCCACTAGTGTTTACCCAGCCATTTAGAGTTGTTGGAACTAATGGTTTGATGCAATGACTGACAGTTAGAAGGATACACGACATTGGCCGTTTCAGCTGAGGAACACTTTGAGTTCTGACACTGACGAAGAATGTGTTGCCAAATTTAAAATAAGTTGAATCTCTAAAAATTGAGATAGGATTTTTGAGGCCCTGGCAACACGGTTCCATAGCACCTGATGAATTGATTCTACATCGCATGAGATCTGAGAGATGACCCCGCAAAGATTACCAATTTCATGCTTAAGGGACCTTGAGGGACACTTCAGCAAGGAGTCATCGGCAGGGTTTGAATGACTGTGGGTGCCAAACAAGGTTTCCACTAGCATTTACCCAGCCATTCAGAGCTATTGGAATTGATGGTTTGATGCTACAACAGAGGGTTGGAAATATATGCAACGTTGGTCGTTTCAGCTGAGGAACACTTTGAGTTCTGACATCGATCGAGAATGTGATGCCGAATTTAAAATAAGTTGAATCTCTGGAAACTAAGATAGGCTTTTGTAGGCCCTAGCAACTTGGTCCTATAGCACCTGACAAATTGATTCTATGTCACATGAGCTCTGAGATATGACCCCTCAAAGATCATCAATTTCATGCTTAAGGGACCTTGAGGGACACTTCAACACAGAGTCGTTGGCAGGGTTTAAATGACTGTGGGTGCTGAACGAGGTTGGCACTAGTGTTTACCTGACCATTTGGAGCTATTGGAACTAACAGTTTGATGCTACGACCGATAGTTCGAAAGATATGCAACGTCGACCGTTTCAGTTGAGGAACACTTTGAGTTCTGACACTGATCGAGAATGTGTTGCCGAATTTAAAATAAGTTGAATCTCCAAAAAATGAGATAGGATTTTTTAGGCCCCAGTAACACAATCTTGTAGCACCTGGTGAATAGATTCTACATCACATGAGCTTCGAGATATGACCCCGCAAAGATCATCGATTTCATGCTTAACGGACCCTGAGGGACACTTCAGCACGGAGTCATCTGCGGGGTTTGAACGAGGTTGCCACTAGCATTTACCCAACCATTCAGAACTGTTAGAACTGACAGTTCAATGCTACAACCGAGGGTTCAAAAGATACGCAATGTTGGCCATTTTAGCTGAGGAACACTTTGAGTTCTGACACCGACCGAGAATGTGTTGCCGAATTTAAAATAAGTTGAATCTATGAAAATTGAGATAGCCTTTTGTAGGCCTCGACAACATAGTCTTGTAGCACCTGATGAATCAATTCTACATCACATGAGCTCTGAGATATGACCCTGCAAAGATCATTGATTTCATGCTTAAGGGACCTTGAGGGACACTTTAGCACAGAGTCGTCGGTGGGGTTCAAATGACTATGGGTGTCGAACGAGGTTTCCACTAGTGTTTATCCAGCCATTTGGAGCTGTTGGAACTGATAGTTTGATGCTACGACTGAGGGTTGGAAAGATACACAACGTTGGCCATTTCAGCTGAGGAACACTTTGAGTTCTGACACCGACCAAGAATGTGTTGCCGAATTTAAAATAAGTTGAATCTCTAAAAACTGAGACAGGCTTTTGTGGGCCCCGACAACATGGTCTCATAGCAGCTAATGAATTGATTCTATGTCACATGAGCTTTGAGATATGACCCCGCAAAGATCATCAATTTCATGCTTAAGGGACCTTGAGGGACACTTCAACATGGAGTCATCAACGGGGTTCGAACGACTATGGGTGCCGAACAAGGTTGCCACTAGCATTTACCCAGCCATTCAGAGCTATTGGAACTGATGGTTCGATGCTACGACCGATGGTTCAAAAGATACGCAACATTGACTGTTTCAGCTGAGGAACACTTTGAGTTCTGACACCGACCAAGAATGTGTTGCGAAATTTAAAATAAGTTGAATCTCTTAAAACTGAGATAGGCTTTCTCTATGTACTTTAATTCTTCATGTGCTAAGGCTCTTTAAATACATGCACCTGCGCCATCGTGCTCTCCCTTTCCATGACCGGCCTCTGTGAAATTCCACATATATTGAATTTCAGTAATCTTATGCATCCTACACAACTAATAAAACATCTGTGAATTCTTGAATCGGGATGCACAATTATTTGACCAAATGATATGTCGATGATATTTTATGCCCCTATTTGCCAAATGACCATAAAATAGTTGAAAGCAACCGTGTACAAACTCTGTAGAATGTGAGTGATCATCACTGATATAAAAATGATACTTTCTCAATATCTTCTTGTTCTCCTCTGTACTGTCTGGTGCATGCATGAATGCTATATGAACAAATATAGCAACCTATTGAGAGTTGTAATACTTTGCTTGCACCTCATTTTGTGGTTGTAGTGTGTAGTTCTCTGCAAAGTCCACAACTAAAACAATGGTATCAAGTGGGAATGTGTCCTTGCACAAATTGAATTGCATATCTAACCATCGTGCTCTATGTGTATGCCTTGCATACTCATAAATATTTTTTTTACAAAAATGTCCATGAACTGATACACTGGAATTTTTTCAATTACTAAATCACATCTTTTAGCCTCTTTTCCATCTTTTAGATTATATGTCACGGTCTTATATTTTCCAAATTCCACTATTTCGTTACCGATTGCATGTGTACTCTCCATATGTTGACAAATTGGCAAACATTGCAAACCTTCACAATCTATGCATGTACCATTCAAGCATGAGAGCTTGTAAAATTGTTGACGATCCACTCTTTCACATAAAATGGTAGATATTAATTCCCTTGAAGATCTAGGTGGGACATTTATGTTACAATCCTGCAAAACATTGTTAGAGTGCAAAGCTACACATATATTCCTATAAACTTCAAAATGGTTAGAAAGTTTAATATGTACCCTACAACAACAAGTTGTGCATGTGTGATTTATCTTGACATAAAAAGGTTTACACATTTCAAAATATCTTTGACTAATTTTAATTTGAGGATACATTTGCATAAATTTTCCAAAGAATTATGTCTGAGTTGAATCCAAAAAATGTTTTGAATGTGGAACATGAATTCGAATACCAATCCTCCTTCTTACAACATCTCTTTGATTAGGAGATACCCGTGTATTATTCTTCCAAAATTCTTCAATCAAGGATTTCAAAGCTTCAACAATTGCTTTATCTTTTTGCGGTAGTCTACTGGAAAATGCCCATAACTCATTGCTATTTGGATCTTCCACTCTTTGACACCTTCTCAAGGCTCTCATTAGAGACTTTCTACTTATTTTCAATATTTTTCTTGTCTTTCTAATGTGTCAAGATTTCTTCATTTGAGTGCTTACTATCGTTAATGTAAGTACATGTCGTGTGACATTACTACCTTTCATGCGTGATGTAGAACCCACACTCTCATATGCAG
Source organism: Chamaecyparis obtusa (assembly GCA_027943335.1). Lineage (NCBI taxonomy): Eukaryota > Viridiplantae > Streptophyta > Pinopsida > Cupressales > Cupressaceae > Chamaecyparis > Chamaecyparis obtusa. Next base: position 401,579 of record BSBK01005229.1, read on the forward strand.
TCATTAGATTCTTTACAATAGATTTTTCACTTGACTCATCTGTCGTTCTTAGCCCAAGAATCTTCATGATGGGCCTAAATTTCAGATTTCTCATCATTTCAACAAATAGTTGACATCTTCCTATCATGTTTAAATTCTCAAAAAATGATCTCCAAATATGATTAACATTTCTTTGACAAGTACGCGTAGGAATCTTGTCAGGCATTGCTTGCAAAATGTTAGTATCAATATCAATCAAATATTTTGGTTTTCTATATTTAATAATTCTAGGAGCATCAAAAACATTATGTGTGAATTGCATACCATCTTAAGTGCCTTCAACATGAGATGATGTTGTGCCCACATCTTTGGAAGTAGACAATGATGTACCTTCAACATGATCAAAGAGTGTGCCCACACCTTCAGAAGTAGACAATGGTGTACCTTCAACATGAAACATTGGTGTGCCTCCACCTTCGGAAGTAGACAATAGTGTGCCTTCAACATCAAACATTGGTGTGCCTCCACCTTCAGAAGTAGACAATGGTGTGCCTTCAACATGATACATTGGTGTGCCTCGAACATTGGATGATGATGTCTCTTGAACTTGGGAACTCGTAGATGATGTCCCCGCATCTTCATAATTCAATTGTCTCGTTGCACGCAAGTTTCTCATTCATTGTATTTTTTATTCCAATTCCAATTCTCTCTTACTTTGTATTGATGTTTCATGTTCCTCATCCAAAGAATAATCTTCTTCTATAGTATCTAATTTTTTTGTTCACGAAGTTGTCTCATTCTTTCCCTTTTCTTCTCTTTGTCTCTTTCATGCTCTTCTGGTGTTAAATTCTTTGCTCGTTTCCTTGGCATGATGATGATTTCTACATATCAATTGATTACAATTTTAAAAATATAATATAAATGTAAACCAATAAGTCAAATTATAATATAAACCTCTTACAATATGACAAATTATAATATAAATTCATTACACTTATATCAAATTATGTATCAAGAACAAGTCTATAATGTGTCGATTCACTAACATCATCAACAAGTTATCCTCCCTTTATATAACTAGATAATGCTTTAACCATTGGATGATGGTCCACTACAATCTTCTATTGGGTGTCAAGGTATCAAATTTTTTTTTTCTCACTTTGTTAACTTTTTCTATCCTCAAGTCCACTTGCTATGAAATTTCATTATTGGGTCCTTAACATGAGATAATTGATGTTGGTTCTAATGAAGATGGTGTAGATGCAGAAAGGGGTGTAGTAAGAGTGATTGGAACAAGCTAAAATAGCTTGTTCTTATCAAGATCATATTTGTAAGAATCCATCAATAATTTCTCTTAAAAGAGGATCATTAATCTCCTCTGCTAACCCCTTATATGTTGGATATTTTCATTCTTCTAGGTGTCTACAAATATGACATTTTCTCAATTCCCCCTCTTCATGATCACCTCTTGATATTATAAAAATTTCTTATTAGGTCCTCAATTTTATCATATTGGTGCATGAAGCCAGACATTTTCTAAGATTCCCTATCTTCATGGATAAAGTTTTCTGGATCAAATGGCTTTGGTGCATCCACTTGTATAAGGTATCAAGAAATTTATGATCAATTAAAGGTCTTTGTTGGACAACACTAAAAAATATAAAAATACGTGTTGATGGCATGTAGAACCCTTTTTGCACTTCTTAAATGAGTGTTATCTACCTTATTCAATTTCCATGTATTCTATAAAAATGGGATTCTATCAAGGACATTTTTTGGTAGTGCATGAGATGCTACTAGTGAACCATAAAATTTGATAAAACTAATCACCCCAAATGTGTTTTATTCCTTCTCATGCACAAGGTATTTTTTCTTTAAAAATCTATTAAAATTTTCAAACAATATCCAATCTAATCGTTGTCCCATCTAAATCAAATCTTTTTTTCCAAAATATTCTTCAAAAACTATATAATAAGATGCCTCGTAGTGCTTGTCCCAAATGTAGATCCATTCTCAACTTGACAAAGCTCTATTATTCTCTTATAGTCTCACCTTGAGTTGGGGCTTCCAAAATTTCAAAGTAGAGAAAAGAATAACATGACACAAAAGTGAGTACCTTTTGAAGTGCACTACCTTGTGGTCTTTCTTTATGGTCACCAAAGATTTATGAATTTCCCTCATAATATATGATGCATAATCAAAGGTCCAAATTTTTTCATATGTGCATACATTAAAGACGAGCACTAGTAAGTGATTTGGTATCCTAAACCCATAATGAATCCCCAAAAATTGATGGAGGAAAAAATGTCTTGTTGAAATAATCATAAAAATGTCATAATACAAAGGCTATTGCATATCATTTTCACCTCTTTGCTTAGGGTTTTAGGCTTGAAATTTGGCAATATATATTTAACCTCTTATACACCCTATGTTGATATCTAAAGATGATGCTAAAGAAATAACAATTTAGAAGTTTCACGGATGTGGAAATATGGGCTATGAAACAAACTTCAAGTTTTAAAGAAGTCAAATTTTATTTCAAGGAAACATCAACCTTTGCTTGGATGATCATACAAATTATAAACCAAAACACTATTAACATTTGACATGTAAAAAATAAAAAACTTACCTCAATCTCTTTTTGTCTTTTTTATTCCAATAATTGACTTTCACGATGGTGCAAAGAGAAAATTTGTCACTATGGTGCAAAACGATGTTGATTTGTCACTATCAACACCATGAAAAGCAAAAGCTTGTCAGAAAAAATGCAGAATTTAGACATCATAACAAAATGTGGGCCTCTTTCACAAGATCCTTGCCAAATAAGACCATTTTTTCTAGTTTTACATAGTGCGAGCGCGCTATAGGGCATACGCCCTATAGGACATGCGACCTATACAAAACAAAAAACATCTCTTGTGAATCTAGTCTTAAACACAGGGCATATGCCCTATGTAAAATAAGAAAAAGGGAGAATAGAGAGAGAATGGAGAGAGTAGGAGAGAAGGGTAAGGAGAGAGAGAAGGGGAGAGGGAGAGGGAGAGAGAATAGAGATAGGAGAGAAGGGTAAGGAGACAGAAGGGGAGAGAGAGAGAGAGAAGGAGAGAGGGAGAGGGAGAGAGAATAGAGATAGGAGAGAAGGGTAAGGAGACAGAAGGGGAGAGAGAGAGAGAGAATAGAGATAGGAGAGAGAGAGAGAGTAGGAGAGAAGGGGAAGGAGAGTTAGAGAAGGGGAAAGGGAGAGAGAGAGAGAGAGAAGGAGAAGAAGAGGTGTGTGTGTGTATGGGAGAGAGAGAGAGAAGGAGAAGAAGAGGTGTGTGTGTATGGGGGAGGGAGAGAGAGAGAGAGAGAGAGAGAGAGAGAGAGAGAGAGAGAGAGAGAGAGAGAGAGAGAGAGAGAGAGAGGGTAATGAGAGAGAGAGGAGAGAAGGGAGAGAGAGATATAGAAGGTCAGAGTGAGCATGATAAGTGGGAGAGAGAGAGAGTGATAAGGGGGAGAAAGGGAGAGAGAGAGTATGGGGGAGGGAGAGAGATAGAGAGAGCACTCTCTCTCTCCCTCTTCTCTCTCCCTCTTCCTCCCACTTTGAATATTTCTCATCACTATGTATATCTCATAAATTTACATAGGGTGCACGCCCTATAGGGCGTGCATGCTTTAGGGCATGCACACTTTTTAAAAGATTTGAATTTACCAATCCTAAGGCTTGGATTTTCCTTGGAGATCCAACCCAAAGGCTTAAATGATTGAAATAGGCCTAAGACGTGTTTTTCAGCAGACATACAAAAAAATGCCATCTTTTTTTGTGTGCTCCTCGTCAGGTTTACTCGTGGCTCAAGAACGCAAAAATTAGACAACCCGATATTGTAGATCTCTCTGTTAGCTATCTAAGCATATAATTTATTTTGAATTCTGATTATGTTAAGTTTTTCAACTCTAATTTCTTTTGTGTGTATGTCCGTTTTCTGTAAAAAACCAACATGCAGTATTTTGGGCATAGATTTTGGCTCATTCATCAAATTTTGCAATAAGTTACATTTTTAGAAACTAGACTCCATTCTACACACTTTAAAAACAAAAATTTAATTTTTTATTAGTTTTAAATGATTTCTAGGGGGAGCACATAGAAATTTCATGTTTTCAGGATGGGTTCACTTCGTAAATTCATAAAAAATTATACGTTCATAAAAAAATTACCAAAAAAAATTGGGATAAACTATGTGGTGTTAGCTAACTTCTCACTAGAGCGATTTAAAAAATTCAAAAAAAAAGTTAACATTCTAGGGGGAGCACACCAGATGCTATGTTATGTTTTTGGACAAAAAATAGGACCACTTTTTGTGCTCCCCCTTTTTGAGGGCCTTAATATGCACAATTTTCAAAATAAGTTAGTAGTTTAGGAACTAGATTCAGAGTATTACAACTCTTGTTTTTGTCACATCTCAAAATTTTCAGTCTAACTATCTTCAATTTCTTGTTGAAGTTCAGAGTTTGCTGATTTCAGGAAAAAAATGGCAACTTATACCCCCTTTTTGGTCCCCCATCTTTGTGCACTTACCCACCTATTGCTCTAATCTCCCTAAGTAAAGATTAAAGGGGGGTGTAAGAATTAGTAATCTTTCCTTGGTTTTCTTATTTAATTTGAGGATAAACCAAGGTATCCTCCTTTTATTTATTTTAGGATATTCCTAAAGGAATCTCTACACATAATTTTGTCCTCTAGTCCAAGTGGGATGACAACTCATATTTTGTAATTCCTTTAATAAGGAAAATAGTTTATTCCTCCTTATGAGGATGCTCACACTTGGAACACACTAAGTATGAATGTGGCACTCATAATCATAGGGAGTTACATGCAAACTCCTTCACTCATCTCTACTTAAGAGATGTTTCTCCACATACTTGACACTTATTTCTCACAATTCTCTCCTCTTGCATAGTAGTTCTATCATATTGTATTGAGCTTTTTGCTCATATTCTTCTCTCTCTCTTTATGTTTTTCATGCCTCATTCATAATACACAAAGGGGTTTTTCTTTTCTTTTCCCCTTACAAAAATCTCTTGGCTCTTGTTGGATTCTTGGAGTATTCTCTTGGTTTTGATGATTGTTCTGGCAACTATCTCATATTTGGTTTATGGTAAAATCCTTCTCGCACTTCACTTTCTTGGATTATTTCATGAACCTATTTTCATTATTTTAATACTTCTAACACTATGTTACATCAATTTTTATAACATAGTGAAGATAAGAAATGTAAAGGCGGTAAGAGATCTTCCATGTATAGAAGTAGTTGATACAATATGCAAGGAATGTGTGATGGGAAAGCATGTAAGGAATTCATCCAGAAGCAAGAACAATTCAGTAGAGAACAAGTTGGATCTAATACATACAGACTTATGCGGACCAACACAAACAAGATCCTATTATGGTGAAAGGTAGTTTATTTTGTTTGTTGATGACTATTCTAGAATGATGTGGGTTGTGTTCTTAAAAGACAAATCATAAGCCTTTGAGAAGTTCAAAATATTCAAACCTAAGGTTGAAATTAAGTTTGGATTGAAGATTAAATGTCTAAGATCAGACAAAGAAGGATAATTCACCTCTGATAGAATTTATGAGTACTGCAAAGAACATGGAATAGAGAGACAGTTAAGTGCACCTAGAAATCCTCAGCAGAATGGGATAGCAAAAAGAAAGAATATGATCATTCTTGACACAACATGCACTATTATGATTGAAGGTAAGGTGGCGCACACCTAATGGAGAGATGTGGTCAATACTGCAGTCTATAAAATCAATAGAATTCAATTGAGGCCAGACACAAACAAGACACCTTATGAGTTATGGTTTCATAATGTACCTATAGTGAAATACTTCAGAATCTTTGGAAGCAAATGCTACATCAAGAGAGACGAAGCCATTGGAAAGTTTTATGCAAGAACTGATGAAGGTATTTTCGTTGGTTACTCTACTAAAAGCAAAGCTTATAGATTTTTTAACTTAAGATTGAAGAAAATAATTGAAAGTGCTCATGTAAGGATTGATGAAGAGTTTATGATTCAAGAGAGATATCATGATTATGCACCTATGATTGAAGAAGAACCTAAACCTACCAGTAGTGAAGTAGTTGTTGAAGAAATGTTTGACAGCATAAATGTTCTATTCAATGATCCTAAAACAAGTGAAGAAGAAACACAAAAGGAAGATGAAAAAGTCACACCTAATGTTCCTAAATTTACATATAGATATCATTCAAAGGGAGACATCATTGGACATCAGAGCAGTAAATTCATGACAAGATAAAAAGAAAAAAGTTCCACAACAAATGAAGAGGTATGTTTACTATCATAGATTGAACTAGTAAGTGTTGAAGATGCATGCAAAGACTTAGATTGGCATGAAGCAATGAAAGAAGAGCTAGATCAAATAATTCAGAATGATACATGGGTATGTGCAAGATCATGAGGGGCCAAACTATGCCCTTATGTGGCAATGAAAAATCAGCAAATTAGGGTTAGTCAACTTGACGTGAAAATTTCAACTAGCTATGAACCTAATATCAAAAAGTTGTAACAATAGAATATGTAGAAAATTGAATGTAGTTTCTAAACTACTAGGCCTTTTTTGAGAAAAAGTTAGTATGATTGGTGAAAAGTATAGATTTCAATGCAGTAGTATAAAAATTTCTAGAAAAAAATAAGAAATAGGTGTATGTCTGACCACCTTAATCATAATCAAAAGATAATATTTTATTATAAGATTTTATATATAAGTAGTAGACTCATGCTCGGATGTGACACATATTTTTTTATAATTTTATTCCAAAAAAATAATTAATTATGAATTTTCTGCTACAACATTTTTAGAATAAAAAAACTCTCATGTCTGACCACCTTAACTCATTCAAAAATTTACAAAATTCAAATTTTTTTATGTTTTCCTTATAGTAGGCAAAGCATAGAATGTGACACATTTTTTGAATTTAAAAAATGTTATACCGTTTGAAAGTTATAGTCATTTTTCAATCAGTATATAAATCAACACTTTAGAGGTAGCTCAATTAGAAAATAACTAATAATTACTTACCAAATTCAAAATTTGACAAAAATTATATCGATAGAAAGCTGATAATCTCTTTAAGATACCCTTTTTGTTTTATAAAATTCGGGTGAAAAAAAAGTTGTCAGCTACATTGTCGAAGTCTGGAACTTAGAAAAACAAGGGAAAAATATGTATTTGAGACATTTCAATAGTTGACCATGTAGGTTTGGTGCACAAAGCAATATCGAGCCTAATCAGGTACCCGAATATGATGGGTGAATTTTGAATTTTCACTTTCCCTCCACTTTCTCCCTCCCATTTCTCCATCCTTCATATGATATATTATATATGAAAAACTATATATTGGATATATTAAATATTATATAATATACATTTTACATTAAATATTATTTAATATATATTAATATTAAAAACTATATAAGATTATATATTAAATATTACATAATATACATTTTACATTAAATATTATTTAATTATATATTAATATCAAAAACTATATATTAGAATTATATATTAGATTATATATTATATATAATATTATATTTTAAATATTATATAATATACATTTTACATTTTAAATATTATTTAATATATATTAATATTAAATGTTACATTATATATCATATATTATATATTATTTTATATGTATAATATATTAATATGTATTTTACGACTATGTACAAAAGGTTGGAAGATTGCAAAAAAATCATGGATGGCCATTGAAAGAAGCAAAGGAAATTAATCAACCATTTAAAAAATTCAAGGGCGGCCATTGAGGAAGAGAGAGAGTGAGAAGGTGAGAGAGAGAGAGATATATAGCTCAAGACAGAGAGAGAGGGTGATGAGAGAGAGAGAGAGAGAGAGAGAGAGAGAGAGAGAGAGAGAGAGAGAGAGAGAGAATATGAGTATGGGAGGAAGAGACAGAGGGGGGGAAGGGGAGAGAGTAGGATAGAGAGAGAAGGGGAAGGAGAGAGAGAGTAGGATATATATATATATATATATATATATATATATATATATATATATATATATATATATAGAGAGAGAGAGAGAGAGAGAGAGAGAGAGAGAGAGAGCCAATTCATTATAATATTAATTAGTAAGGAGCAACACAAACTTAAATAATATCACAATGGGCATTAGAAATCCAAATTCTAATTAGGAGTTTTAAGCAAAGTGAGTAAAGTCCTAGATAGGGACATTACATATCCACACATTGTTTCGTAGATACCTCCAAGAACCCACATACACAGGATTAGGTTTGAAGTAAGAATAAGATTATTTATCGGTTCAAAAATATTACTGTGTTGTACTTTTGATTAACATCCAATGATTGGATGTGAAATTCACAAATTTGATTATATTGCCATTGGTTCTATTTCAAATTCTAGAAAAAATGGATATTTGATATATGTTCATAAATTTTAGTCAACACCATTTTAAAATAACACATCAGTTTATTTTTACACATTGAGAATATCATCCTTAGGAATTAAACTGAAATTGACATAGGTCATAGGAAATAAATGCCCCAACTATTTGGTGTCTTCTACATTTTGAGTTTCTTATTACAATTAGGAGAAGAATATTACTCTCCAAATGGTTTTGGATAGTAACATTTGTACTTCCTCTTCACAAATATATTTCTTCCCTCATCTTATTGCCTATGGATACCGACAAAGTGAATCTAGGCATTTCTACCATGTAATGGGAGAAAAATGGTTTCCTAATTTATTGATATGTGTCTAAATAACACATGCAAGAACCTTTTCTTTGATATTGCTCATTGACACTTTAGAACTGAAAATGTTTACAAAAATTGGCATGTACTTGCATGAGGACATTATATATTATAGGAATCCTGCACAGAAGCATTTGGCAAGCTGCTCAAAAAGTAGTAACTGATAGCAAGTGGGATAATGTGGATGCTTTAATAAACCACTATCTTCTTTACTCAAGCAACATCTGGTTCATCTGCTAGACTGGGGCAAGTTTGGGAACAAACAGTCTCCATTTAAACTCAAGTCTCTAGAAATGTAGTTATATTTGTCAGTGGAGAAGATACACCCATTGGATCTGTAATAACTTTATGCTCACTGGAATTTCCATTTCTCTTCAATTGGGATACTCTTTCCAAAATTGCATCTACCCATTTACCAATTTGGGAAATCAATGGATCTATTTGTGGACCTCGAAGGAACTTCTCTATGAAAGAGATCAGTACCTTGAGAAGCTCTCCATTTTCCATATGAATTAAAACCTTGGACCATAGATGGCTGCCCTTTGTTGTAAAATGAGGAGTAAGACTGCCTTGCCAAAAGTGGCAATGAACTTACATTTGAGGGATATTGCCCAACATGAGTAACCTGGTTTCCCAAGTCCTATAAATGCAAGGCCATTGATGAATAGACATTTCTAATGGAAATATTTGTGGTGCTAGAATGAAGTGCATGACCAAATTCTTTCCTTGCTAATGAACCAATTTGAGGCTTCATTTCACATTGCTTTGTGGATAATTCCATAGCACTTGTTACTTCTCTATTTGAATTTTTTGTGACAGTGTACATGTGCACTGAAGAGCTTTTGTCACTACTTGAGCTACTAGTAGATGGTGAGTACTCATCATCATCATTTGATATAGGCTCACATGCATATCTTACTTCTTCCCTTTGTCACTTTCCCCTTCCTAGCTCTTCCTCCATATCTGTAACTTCTATCATGGGTCCAAGAATCTTTTCTTGCTCTTTCCCATTAACTGTGGGCTTTTACTCTTCATTCTGAGTAATTGGCATACCTTGGATGGTACCAAAATAACCATTTTCTTCTGAAATGTCCTTTTCTCTCACTTTAAAATCTTTGTATTAAGAAGATTTTCTATATCTTCATTTGTATATTCAATAGATATAACTGCAATCCCATGTTCATCAAGAATATTCCTTGCACCGTTGAGTAATATATCATGCAATTCCTTAATAGTTTCATTCTTAACATAATTCATAACTAGATTTTCCATAGCCAATTTTCTTCTTGATCGTTGCAATATTTTCTCCTCAACTGAACATTTTGTAATCCATTGATATACAATCACATTTTTCTCTTGGCCAATCCTATGGGCTCATGATTGAGCCTGTAGGTCCACAAAAGGATTGAAAGCTAGATCTAGTGGAAGAGTAGTATTAGCAAGAAGTCATTCACTAACATCTCATCTTTATAACAACTAAATTTGGATTCAGTAGAAGCATTAAAAAATATGGATTGGACTCTTAAAGAATTCTTTCTAGTATCCTGGACTCAATTGCCTATGTATTTTAGAAAAACATAGAAAAGAAACATAATAAAACTATTTGAGGAAGATACAGTAGCCGATCTGCGTCCTTTGGATCAAAAAGATGATCTGTAAAACTTAACCTAAAAATTCAGTTCTGCTAACGAAAATGTCTAATCATGTAGCAAGGTATAGAAGCTCAGGAAAGGTGTAACAAATTAATATGCAAATATTTTTGTCTGTAACAATATTTTCTGCATTTATTATGGTATTGATCCGATTTGATGCACCTTCTCTATTTGATCATTCCATTCCCTTTCATTTCACTTGGTTTGCTCATTTTTCACATCATAGGATAGGATTTGATAGCTGATATGACCTTGGTACTGTTGGCGTTAATGATAAATTATACCTTTTAGCTTCTTTTTTTTCATTTTTCCTTAATGATGCTTTTGTATACAAATTCTGGATATTCTCTGGGAAAATTTTCATTTTTTCCTGTAGAATGCCTTTGTATACAAATTTTGGAGAATCTCTTGTGGAAATATGGAAATTATAATCTTCCTCCTAGAGCATACATTAATGGAGTTCTTCATGCCTATGCATTCCAATGTGTCAAAAGGGGTCATGGGGACTTCCTAGGGGTCCTAACGCATGATAAGGTGTACTAGGACCCCTAGGGAGTCCCCATGAACCCTTTTGACACATTTGAATGTTCAAGTCTATTTGAAGGGGTCCTAGGACCCCTTAAGACACACTTGAGAATTCAAATGTGTCAAAAAGGGGTCATCGGGACTTCCTAGGGGTTCTAACATGTGATAAGTTGTACTACGACCCCTAGGGAGTCCCCATGACCCCTTTTGACACATTTGAATGCTCAAGTGTGTTTGAAGGGGTCCTAGGACCCCTTAAGACATAGTTGAGCATTTGAATGTGTCAAAAGGAGTCACGGGGACTTTCTAGGGGTCCTAACGCATGATGAGGTGTACTAGGAAACCTAGGGAGTCCCCATGACCCCTTTTGACACATTTGAACACTCAAGTGTGTTCGAAGGGGTCCTATGACCCCTTAAGACACACTTGAGAATTCCAATGTGTCAAAAGGGATCATGGGGACTTCCTAGGGGTCCTAACGCATGATAAAGTGTACTAGGACACCTAGGGAGTCCCCATCACCCCTTTTGACACATTGGAATGCTCAAGTGTGTCTGAAGAGGTCCTAGGACCCCTTAAGACACACTTGAGCATTCGAATGTGTCAAAAGGTGTCATGGGGACATCCTAGGGGTCCTAACACGTGATAAGGTGTACTAGGACACCTAGGGAGTCCCCATGACCCCTTTTGACATATTTGAATGCTCAACTATGTCTGAAGGGGTCCTATGACCACTTAAGACACACTTGAGCATTCCAATGTGTGAAAAGGGGTCATGGGGACTTCCTAGGGGTCCTAACACATGATAAGGCATACTAGGACAACTAGGGAGTCCCCATGACCCCTTTTGACACACTTGAATGCTCAAGTGTGTCTAAAGGGGTCCTAGGACCCCTTAAGACACATTTGAGCATTCCAATGTGTCAAAAGGGGTCAAGGGGACTTCCTAGGGGTCCTAACACATGATAAAGCATACTAGGACTGCTAGGGACTCACCATGACCCCTTTTGACATATTTGAATGCTCAAGTGTCTGAAGGGGTCCTAGGACAACTTAAGAAACACTTGAGCATTCCAATGTGTCAAAAGGGGTCATGGGGACTTCCTAGGGATCCTAATGCATGATAAGGTGTACTAGGACCCCTAGGGAGTCCCCATGACCCCTCTTAACACATTTGAATGTTCAAGTGTGTTCGAAGGGGTCTACCCCTTTTGACACATTTGAATGCTCAAGTGTGTCTGAAGGGCTCCTAGGACCCCTTCAGACACACTTGAACATTCAAATGTGTTAAAAGGGGTCATGGGGACTCCCTAGGGTCTTGATGTGTGATAAGGTGTACTAGGATACCTAGGGATTCCCCATGACCCCTTTTGACACATTTAAATTCTTGAGCTTGTTTGAAGGGGTCCTAGGACCCCTTCAGACACGCTTGAGCATTCCAATGTGTCAAAAGGGGTCATGGGGACTTCCTAGGTGTGCTAATGTGTGATAAGCATTACTAGGACCCCTAGGGACTCCTCATGACCCATTTTGCCACATTTGAACACTCAAGTGTGTTTGAAGGGGTTTGAGGACCCCTTAAGACACACTTGACCATTTCAATGTGTCAAAAGGGGTCATGGGCACTTCCTAGGGCTCCTAACGCATGATAAGGTGTACTAAAACACCTAGGGAGTCCCCATTACCCCTTTTGACACATTTTAATTCAAGAGTGTGTCAGAAGGGGTCCTAGGACCCCTTAAGACACACTTGAGCATTCCAATTTGTCAAAAGGAGTCATGGGACTTCCTAGAGGTCCTAACGGGTGATAAGGCATACTAGGGCACTTAGGGAGTCCCCATGATTGCTTTTGACACATTTGAATGCTCAAGTGTGTTCGAAGGGGTCCTAAGACCCCTTAAGACACACTCAAACATTCCAATGTGTCAAAAGGGGTTATGGGGACTTCATAGGGGTCCTAACACGTGATAAGGCATACTAGGACACCTAGGGAGTCCCCATGAGCCTTTTTGACACATTTGAATGCTCAAGTGTGTCCGAAGGGGTCCTAGGACACCTCAAGACACACTTTAGCATGCCAATGTGTCAAGAGGGGTCATGGGGACTTCCTTGGGGTCCTAACACATGATAAGGCATATTAGGACCCCTAGGCAGTCCCCATCTCCCCTTTTGACATATTTGAATGCTCAAGTGTGTCTGAAGGGGTCCTAGGACCCCTTAGGACACACTTGAGCATTCCACTATCTCAAAAGAGGTCACGAGGACTTCCTAGGGGTCCTAACACATCATAAGGTGTACTAGGACACCTAGGGAGTCCCCATGACCCCTTTTCAGACATTTGAATGTTCAAGTGTGTCTGGAGGGTACCTAGGACCCCTTAAGCCATGCTTGAGCATTCTAATGTGTCAAAAGGGGTCATGGGGATTTCCTAGGGGTCCTAATGCATGATAAGGCATACAAGGACCTCTAGGGAGTCACCATGACCCCTTTTCACACATTTGAATGCTCAAGTGTGTCCGAAGGGTTCCTAGGACCCCTTAAGACACACTTGAGCATTCCAATGTGTCAAAAGGGGTCATGGGGACTTCCTAGGGGTCCTAATGTGTGATAAGGTGTACTAGGATCCCTAGAGAGTCCCCGTGACCCCTTTTGACACATTTGAATGATCAAGTGTGTCCAAAGGGGTCCTAAGACCCCTTAAGACACACTTAAGCATTCCAATGTGTCAAAAGGGGTCATGAGGACTTCCTAGGGGTCCTAACACATGATAAGGCATACAAGGACACCTAGGGAGTCCCCATGACCCCTTTTGACACATTTGAATGCTCAAGTGTGTCTAAAGGGGTGCTAGGACCCCTTAAGACACACTTGAGCATTCCAATGTGTCAAAAGGGGTCATGGGGACTTCCTAGGGGTCCTAATGTATGATAAGGCATACAAAGACACCTAGGGAGTCCCCATGACCCCTTTTGACACATTTTAATGCTCAAGTGTGTTTGAAGGGGTCCTAGGACCCCTTCAGACACAGTTGAGCATTCCAATGTATCAAAAGGGGTCATGGGGACTTCCTAGGGGTCCTAATGTGTGGTAAGGCATACTAGGACACCTAGGAAGTCCCCATAACCCCTTTTGACACATATGAACTCTCAAGTGTGTCAGAAGGGGACCTAGGAGCCCTTAAGACACACTTGAGCATTCCAATGTGTCAAAAGGGGTCATGGGGACTTTGTAGGGGTCCTAACGCATGATAAGGCATACTAGGACACCTAGGGAGTCACCATGACCCCTTTTGGCACATTTGAAAGCTCAAGTATGTCCGAAGGGATCCTAGGACCCCTTAAGACACACTTGAGTATTCCAATGTGTCGAAAGGGGTCATGGGGACTTCCTACGGGTCCTAACACATGATATTTATGAGATAGATGGATATTGTAGAGTCATAGATGGAATCTACTTCCTCCTAGAGGATATTGTAGAGTTCTATCAAAACTCTACCTCCTCCTGGTTGAGACACTTTTCTCAACCCTATCCTTTCTTTCTACCTACTCTTTCCTATTTAAGCAGCGCCTTTGTATGTTTATTAACACCTCAAGATACCTCAATATCTCATTACCTCATTTAAATATAGCTTCTTGTGTTGATTCTATCTATTCTGGAGGATATTTGTAGACTGGATCTTGGGTATAGGTCATCCTATACCCATGATCCAATCTACAGACATCCTCCAGAATAGATAGAATCAACACAAGAAGCTATATTGAAATGAGCTAATGAGATATTGAGGTATCTTGAGGTATTAATAAACATACAAAGGCTCTACTTAAATAGGCAAGAGAAAGTAGAAAGAAAGGATAGGGTTGAGACAAGTGTCTCAACCAGGAGGAGGTAGATTTTCTATAGAACTCTACTATATCCTCTAGGAGGAAGTAGATTCCATCTACCTCATAAATGTGTTGACCTTAGTAAACTTAAGTAATGAGTAAACATTAAGACTATTTACTCTAACAAGTACCAGTGTGGCTCTTAAGCCACATCAACACCATAAAGTAGTCATCATAAGTGATGGGGAACTTTAGCCATGATCTAGAACCAGCGTGGCTCTTAAGCGACTTCAACACCACAAAGCAGTCATAAAAAATTGCAATAGCATCTGTCAATCGAAGATATAGATGGCACATGAATCTACATGAGTGATCTTCACTACACAACCAATGATGTTGTTTGAGTGATACCATTATCACTTCTCAACTTTGTTGAAAATGTAGGTGCAATAGTCTTAAAGGAATCCAAGAGAGTTTCAACACACTTCAAGTAAAACCAAGGAAATTCCACTAAAATGGAATGCAAGAGTGTCTTGGTACACTTCAAGTGAAACCAAAGAAGTATTAGCATGAACATGAATAGTAGGATAACCCCCCCATAATGTTGACTTGGGTGAGGCTTGATAGATCCACAAGAATGATGTGTCACCATGCTATGCAAAAGGGACCAAAAGTGTCTACAACTGAGAAAAGGATGTGTGTGGTTAAACGACACACTCGCATGTGGCAAGAATATCAGTGATTTTTCTATTGTCATGAAGGAACTCTCATGTTGAAAAAGTTGTGATTGGAAAACAATGGCACTACACATCCACACATGGAACTTTATAATTCAGTGCGAGTATAATAATATGGCACATCATGTGTGCAAAATCCCCAAAATTCATGGATGGACTCTAGATCTAACAATGTCTACAATAGTACTTACATTGGATGCTCAACTGATCCAAAGGACAACTCAAGAAAAAACTTGAAAATAAATTGCACTAAGGAAGTGCATGAAATCACCTTTGCGATGATGCTCACCTATTAGGGTGGAAAGGTGAAAGAAATCCTCCACCCCTCTTAAGTACTTGGGGGTATAGGCTGGGTCCTTCGTGGGACCACTAGCTCATCATTTTAGAAAAGAGTACCCCTCCTAGATGGAGAGGGACCAAAAAGAGATGAAGAGGTGGTTGGGTTTGATGGTGGCTCTGCATGCCAACCCCCGTAACCACCAAGAAATTATAGTCATTGAACACTTGAAGTGGACAATAGGGACTTAAACATATGCCATTGAAGGCATTAGGAAAATCATTTCTAGACATGATGTACTTGTGAAGCACAAGTAAGGTTCTTAATTGCATAATTTGACCAGAGAGGCACTCACTACTCTGCAACAAGAGATGAGAACATGTGCACCGAAGAAGAGCCATATGCTTTCTAAAAAGCAAGTGTAGTCAAATCATCATAGGCCTCTTGAAAAGGTACACATTACCAAAGAGATACATCCTATCCAAGAGAGATTAAGTATGCAAAAGATTATGATGCACCACAACCTTCATTGAAGGCTCAAGCATAAAAAAGCCACCGATGGTCCACAGAGCATTGAAAGTGTGGACCAGTCTAGAAAAGTTGTGCCTCCATAAAGAAACCACCCTAGTGTAAATGTTCCTCCACTTTTGAGATCAAGACCACACTATTTTCTAGCACGTTCCACCAGCTATAATAAAGACACCCGAACATTTTTTAATTATCTGCCCATGTGCGATCATTGAGAATTGAATAGATAGGCATTCACTGGAAAGTGCCGAACTATAGGAAAAGGTGCAGTCATGGTCTAACATGCAACCACTAACTCACCACACCAAGGAAGATGGTCATCAGTGCAATTAATGGAATTGTGGGCTTTTCATGAGCTGTGAGCTGTGGGTCACTAGCTATTAAGTGCACCAAAGATTGGATACACGATAGTCTATCTCCTATAAAAGGTGTCAACCATGACATTGGCATTCAACATTGAACATGACTAGTTGCACATGCACAGTCCATAAATTTATTTGGAGATGTTGATAAGGATCAACACTAAATGTGTATCAAAGATAAGGATCACCTCACTTATCTAGTGGCGCTGTGTTAGGCCATCAATCTCTAGCACTTGGATGAAAACATACGAGATGTGGTGAAACATGTGGAGTTAGAAACAACAAGAAAGATGTTGACCAATGGAGAAGACAGATCTCTTCTCCCAATGCACTTATGTGAGAAGGAGCTCCTATAGGTGGTGGAGCATCAGCCCATGTTATCTTACATCAACAATACTAAGGGCTAGATTGCTACAAGCCAGTGCTAAGACTGTGTTGGGAACCACTCACAAAGCACCAAAAAAATCAATGTCTGCTACATACAAGTATCCATGCAAGCTAGTGAGATCCTTCACTGACTCATGGAAAAAGGGTAAAATAACATAAGAATTGGGTAAAACACCCTGCTATGCAATCACAGAGGACTGGCCCAAGATGAAACCTATGCAGGGTGCCTAAGACACCCACTTGACTAGTTGTCCTCAACTATCTTCCTCTGGTGAAAGCACATTCTTGATAGTGTGTGCAGTAGTTGCTGGTGGAAGAAAAGAGTCTAGCAAAGCATGACAAATTCAATGCTCAAAAAATCCAAGGCGGAGGAGAAACAGGTTGAGCAACAACAATTCAAGAGTTCTTCTGCATTCTCCAACCTTTCCAATTTATGGTGACACATTCTCAACTATCTTCCCAATCCCTGAAAAAAACTCCCCATTAGTCGCTGATGTGCAATCCAACCCACCTTATAATCATGCTGCTAGATCAATGGGAGGAGCATGTGGGTGCAAGAATCTATACACCAAGGGTATGGAACCAACACAACCACCCTCAACACTCCACTCTTCAATAATGGGTTGACTTGTGACACCTATTACCATGTAAAGTGCAATAACGACTGGTACAGGAAGGATGCCAGTGTTGTGGGTATCACCTTCACTACTTATGGAAACAAAACTTGGTTCAACTCATCCACCATATTTTCTTAGTACATAAGGGATCCAATAGTCATAAAGGAATTTGCAGAGGAAGCCACTACCCCAAAAAACAAGTGTGGGCTAGTGGCAATTAAGTGTTCCAATCCTCCCACTAAGAGTACAAGGCATGATTGTGCACCTGCTGCTCCACATTGCAAACCACAACGCCCTCAGGAATAGATCTCAAAAAAAATCAAGACAAAGGAAAGTCTATTCACATCCTTTGCTTCTTATGCTAATGAAGTCACCATGGAACTAAACAATGATTCCAAGCATGAGCATTCATTACTACACATTGACCTCTGCCAATCACCTTTAGATGGGTTGTGCACACACTACATCAGCCATGGGGTGAGTTCTTTGATACCTATGAACAACTGACCCAAAAAAAAATGCTGACAATCATGCAAGCTATCCAAAACATTGTAGAATGTGGCTGGCTAAATTCACAATTGATTAAGCATTAATCAGAAAAAAAAATGAAGACTAAAAAATAGATCTTCAAATGCCTTACTATAGCCTATTAATACTATTTTCCTATTGACGTTGACCTTAGTAAACTTAAGTAATGAGTAAACATTAAGACTATTTACTCTAACAAATATTTGCATCATATTCAACAACACTAGGAAGGTCGTTCCCTATATGTTCACATGCTAGGGCATAGATGAGGAAAGATGACATTGCAAATTTGTATGAATGCTTTGCTGAGACAAGCATTTCAGTAAGTCTATCACTTATGAGTTGTGCCCAATCAATATAAATATTATTTGTACCTGTAGATTGCACAAGGAAAAACCACCATTCTTCAAAATTTAGGGCTTGTTTAGTCCCTCTGATTCTAAGCAGAAGTACTAGAATATCAACAATCTCTTTTTTAAAATCTGTTCCATATAGGGTTTTCAGTAACTTTGAACTAGCTGCTCTACTAGTTTCAAACCATCTATTTGAAATTATAGCTCGCCATCATGACCTTTTTAAGCTAAAATTTGATGCTAACAAAGAGAAATTCAATTCTGAATATTGTTCTCTTGAAGGTAAAACAAAGTACTTTTGTATTGATTCTCTGTTCAAATAGATAACTACTTCATTGTTTTCTTTCTTTATTTCTCTAGTATGTGGATCAAATCTCTGAATGCATTCCATAATTAGTTCTAGTAATTGAATAACAATTGGGACTCCTACAGCTTCTATTAATCCACTGTCAATGAGCCTTTGTGTAATGGGATGAATTGGTTCTGATTTAATCCTTCTGTGTAGATCATTTAAATTGTAAAAATAAAGGTTTGTATCTATGATTTCTTTCCATGGATTTTCTATTCCATCCAAATGATCATAACTATTTATTTTCCTAGGCATTCTGTATAGGATTATACATTAATATCCATTTGCTCTTCAAGATATACGCAATTCAAACAATGATAGATACTGCAAGTTTATTAATTTTATATCATAATTTAATCGACATAAAACACATAAAAAGGTAAAACAAATTAATTTGTTCTTGTTATTTTCAACAATTATTCTTTTCGCTTGCAATAATAATCAGTATATCTATTGAAAATATGAAATAATAGTAAAGATAGTGCATAGAACGACATATGGCTTTAATTTCTTTTATATCGATTAGTGTGTTTTTCCAACTACTGTCAGAGCAATAAATTTTTTGAGAAATGTTAATCGATTATGATGTCATGGCTATTAAATATTCTCGTAGAGACAAATAACTTTAAAACAAAATTCGCATTTAACACTCGCTAACAACTAAATCTGAAAGCATTATGTATGTTTAAAAAATTGAATAGTCTAAAATAATTATTGGATTTAGTTGTTACTGAGTTCTAAATCTGAATTTTCTATTAGCTAAAACCCTGGAGAACAAAAAATAAAAAATATCTCAAACATCTCCACACTGGCAGCGTTTCGCACATTCTCCAAATTTTTAGCAGGTTACAAGGTTCATTCGGAGATAATGAGAAAAGGGTACACTACCCCATTCAATGTTTCTTATGACATATCAGATTAAGCTGTTCATGGCTACTAAATATGAAATTAATTATTTTGAGTTCTCGGTAGGGTTTTAAAAAAAAAAGTGTTAGCTACACTATATCAACATTTATGAGATCGAGCGACTTTAAAATTTTCTTTGCTAAATATTACTATAGTCGGTTAATCTCTTCATTCATTGTACCCACACTTAAGAATGGATCTATCAGAAATCATTAAGTGACTATGATATAACTATTGCACTCCTAAAAACTAGGGGGGGTTGAGAATTCGCCCTCGAAGAGTCACTAACAAGGCACTGCTGGCAAAACAAATTTGGAGAATTTTGGGGGAAAAAAGAGAATGGAATTGTTGGTGTAATTAAGTATTTACAAATTAAACTTTACTTAAGTTTACTTAAGATAATGAATTTGCATATTAGTTGTCTTTGAGACACCTAGGAGTTTGCATTTCATTTTAGCACATGGTTAGGAGAATCTTCACTTTAGGTGTGATAGTTGTCATCACATACCTCGTTATGTGTGAGATCCACCTTTAGTGCTCTTATCACATTATCATCCTCTCATTGTTGCACATACTTCACATACTTTCATGTACAATGGAGGATGATCCACCTTTGGTGGACATGTGATTCCGCCTTATGTAGGTGATATCTTATCATCTCCTTATCATGTAGTCTTATTGCATTGCCTATATATTTAGGCATTCCTACATTGTATGTAATCAATCATTGAATCTATTATTCATTATTTGATCATTTGATCATATCTTATTTTGTCTCTCTTGTGCTATCTCTTGAGCTTCTAGATCTTGGTTTCTACTTTTTGCCTTTGGCAAATTCTTACATGGTATCAGAGCCAAGGGAGTCTTCATTGCATAGCCATTGGAGAGCGATTGATTGCTTCAACTTTTGAAAGGCCACGAACCAAATTTGGGGTCAGCATTTTGTGGGAGCATTTTGAGCAAGATTGAACCTCACCATTGCATTCAGGTGGCTGTTTCCATAAATTTTGACTATAAATTTGCCTATATTGGGCAAAAGTCAAATCTGACGCAAAATTTTTTTGCAAATCGAACCTCTAAGGCCCGTTCTACAAAATTGGGTAATATTATTTCAATTTTATTTCAGATCTGCATTTATTTCCATTTCTGTCAACATTGCGGATATGCAATTATTTCTATTTTCAGATATGAAAAATTTTCCTTTTTTGGTAAATTTTTTAATTTAGAAAAATTTTCCATTTTTGGATATATATATTTTGTGGAAAATTTTTGGCTTTTTAGGCTTGTAGTATTGGACAGGGTTATAGGTCTACTATACAGACAGGGAAGACTACCAAGTAAGACACCCGCGCAAGTCTGACAACTCAACTCAGCGAGCACAATAGGTAGACCAAGTGCATTTTATTTGGTTAGCGGGCACTTGGGGTTATAAATCAATAAAAACTAAGTGTGTTGCGAATGTGGGACTAAGTCCCACATTCGCAACCCCTCCTTCATAGTACCACCTCACCTTGGCTCGGCACCTTCGTCAACACTGCCGCTCACATCTCCATACAGCGCCACCCGTGCGTAGCAGCGACACTCTCCGTTTGGCCAAACCCTCCAGATCCGCCATCACCACCAGTGGGCTCCTCTCCACCTCCTGCACTCAGCGCCCGCCACCCTGTCATGGGCCACCACAACCCAGCACCGCCGCTTTGTAGGTCTTCCACCCCCTGTGCACGCCGCTCGTAAACGCGGGCTGCAGCTTCCCACTAGCCAACAACAGTCCACGTGAGTACAGAAGCCATGTGGGTTGACACACCCTCAACACACCAGTGCAGGCACCAAACCCTCGTGAAAAGCACACCACCACTACACAGCCGCCCTCCACCAGCAAAATCCACAGAACACTCAACCAATCAAAAACCAACACATGGCGGTTTGATTATCCGGTAATTTTTATAAAATAAAATTTCAAATTTTTGGCAATTTTTAGGGTGTTAAATTTGACACCCATTTAGACGTCATTTGGGTGATTTTTGCTTTGCGGTGACAGTCACTAAGACGTCAATTTTAGGCCCAGGATCACGTCATCATTTCGTGAAGTTTATTTTGACGGCCGTTTGACCTTCAAAATTGGGCATTTTTGCACTGTCATGACAGTCATTTGAATGTCAAATTTAAGATAGTAGGTCAAGTGATGTCAGCATATTTCAAAATTTTCAAGCCCTCACCATTTGCAGTTTGGATTTGGCAGTCTGACTTTGCGAGGCCATAACTTGGTCATATGTACTCCAAATTAAGTGCAATTTTTTTTTATTTTGGCTAAAATTTTCTCAAATTTTCAGTGGTGGTGTTCTTTTCTAGTTTTGGATCATGGATTTTGTAGAAATTACAGTTTTTGGTGACTATACCTATCTGATCCCTATTTTTGCAACTTCAGAGGCTTCATACGGGCTCATATGGACACATTTTCATGTGCAATTTTTTTTGAAAGTGCATAATTTTTTGTCTACTTTCCAGATATGGTATCAGTTTGGACAAATTTTGAGTAGACATAGTACTTTCAGAATATGGTCTATTTTGGCCTATTGTGGCACTTGTAATTGACTAGATCTTTGAGGGATCTTGTGTCTTATATTCTTGAGTCTGCTATAGCTTCATATTTTCAGTTGTAAACATCAAAATCAAAAGTCCACTTTGATCTATTTTGTCAAGTGGCAATTGTACACGCACTAGATATAAAGTGCCAAAACCATCATTTTGGGGGGGGTTCTTTGATTGAGTGAATTGGGGGGTGTCTTGTGTGCTGGTGTCTCTCTCTTTTTTGTGCTCTTTTAATTTTGCATCATGGGTTCTATTGCAAAATTAACTCCACATAACTATGCTACATGGAAAGATAATGTATGGAGCAAGTTAATGGTTCAAGGTTTAAATCCTTATGTGGATGGTACAATTAAAAAACCCATTGATGATGATACTGTTGCAATAACTAAATGGTCATCCAAAAATTATAAAGCTTTAGGAGTGTTGAGAGAGAATATTTCTGTAGCTGTCATGTATCACATCAAAACCATAAAAGATGCTAAAGATCCTTGGGATAAACTTGAAGAATTGTTTGGTAAAATGGATGAGGAAATGGGATTCACAATTGAGACTAATCTCCTCAAATTAGAGCCTAGGAACTTTCACACAATCCAAGATTATCTCAACAAAGTCAATGACTATAGAGCATAACTTGATGATTGTGGTAATCTCATAAAGGATGCAAAGTTGGTTAGTCACTTGTTGAAACATCTTCCTCCTGAATATTCAGCTTTTGTTTCAAGTTACAATACTCACAAGTTGACCATGGGTAGTGCCTTCATTAAGCCTTCATTTGAGTCATTTTCAGAAATGTTGGTCTTAGAACAAGAAAAATTGATGAGTATGGGGATTCTCAAGTCTTCAACTTTGAAGGCATTGGTGGCTAATCATGAGAGTCAAGCCAATCAAAGTCAAATGAAGAAGAAGAATTGGAAGTCTAAGTCTCAACAAGAAGGCACAACATCAACTTCCACACAACATGACACTTCTACATCACCTCCAAAGGGTGAATCTTCAAAGAAGGAGAAGCGGTTTTGTGCATATTGCAAAAAGGATGGACATGAAGAACACTTTTGTTATAAGAAGGACATTGATGAATTGAAGAATCTTCTTGTCAAGAACAACATCAATTTACCTTCTAGGATGTCTACCTCAACCTCTTCTTCACCAAATTCAGAAAAAGATAAAGGAAAGGGTCACACATTTGTCACTCAAAAAGGACAAGCTTTATATGCTTCTTCAAGTCTTGATTCAGGCAGATGGCTTCTAGATTCAGGGGCTTCTCATCATATGGCTTCTTCACCATCCATGTTTTCATCATTTGAGCCTCGCAAAGGTCCACCTATTTTGATGGGAAATCACACTTATATGAATGTGATTGGGAAAGGAAGTATTGATGTTAGGGATGGACACTTCAATGATGTGTTGTGTGTTCCACACTTAACCAATAACCTTCTTTCTTTCTATCAAATCACAAATGGTGCTACAAAGAAGACTGTGGAATTTACACCTGATTCAGTTTTTATCAAGGACTTGGAGAGTGGAGTAGTTATTGCTACTAGGATAGTGGATCACTCTTCTCAGTTGTACTCCTTTGCAGATTTTATTCCTCTTGATGATAGTGATTCTTCAGATAGTGAGTCTTCAACATATGATCACGATTACAGTGATGATTCATATTTTGAGGAGAGTTTTGGCTACTTGAACTTGGGTATTCTCACTCATGATCAAGTTCTTGAGCCTTCCATTTCATCTCCTCCTATTGAGACTACTTCTATGCTTTCTCTTGATGATGCTTGCATTCACAAAGCCATGGGTTCAGGTGCTTTAGTGCAGCAGGATATTCATTGTCTTCCAGACTTGGTTCCATGGGATGACTACTTGACAGACATTGTAGGTTTGTTTGTGGAGTCCCACACTTTAGATTTGGGAGACTTCATTGATGATATTCATCTTCTCTTTGGTGAAGATGATCCTTCTTCAGTTGTTGCGAGGGACCATGCTGACCCTCATATTCATTCTCTACTTGATCATTCTTTCGAGGGTGACATGATTGTGGATACTTTGATACAACAGTTGGAGGAGGTCACCTTCTCTTCAGAGGAGATACTTGGGTCTTTGTTACATGTTCTACATTCATCCTCAGTTGATCCTGATTTGTCTTTTTCAAAAGAGTGGCTTAGTACACATGATTTGGAGGAGGCAACTTTTAGCTTTGACAAGGGGACACTTGAGCAGGTTTCAGAGATACCATACATTTTGAGGTTTCTTCCTATAGATTGGGGAGGAGACTTCATATATTCACCTTTGGTATTGTTTCTTCCTAAGGAGAGGAATGTTGTTCTACACTCATGGAGCAGTTTCTACATCGAGCCTGGAGCATCTACCATTAGTGTTCATTCTACATTGAGGGGGGGCTACTTGGTCTCTCTTCCACTACTTCTCTCTTATGGGGGGGATATTTTCCTCACATGAGGTCTTTTCTCTCATTCTATTATTGTATTCATCTCTCTTTTTGGGGGAGGGTTTTTCCCATGAGGTTTTCCCTCTTTCTCTACTTTATGAGAGATTCCATTATCTATTGCTCTTGCATATTGTACATGGGTACCTAACATGGCCTAGTAGCTGGGACTCATCTTGCATTGTGAGCTTAAGTGCATTCCCCTAAGTTTCACTTAAGGGGGGGTGTTGGTGTAATTAAATATTTACAAATTACACTTTACTTAAGTTTACTTAGGATAATGCATTTGCATATTAGTTGTCTTTGAGACACCTAGGAGTTTACATTTCATTTTAGCACATGGTTAGGAGAATCTTCACTTTAGGCGTGATAGTTGTCATCACATACCTCATTGTGTGTGAGATCCACCTTTAGTGCTCTTATCACATTATCATCCTCTCATTGCTGCACATGCTTCACATACTTTCATGTACAATGGAGGATGATCCACCTTTGGTGGACATGTGATTCCACCTTATGTGGGTGATATCTTATCATATCCTTATCATGTAGTCTTATTGCATTACCTATATATTTAGGCACTCCTACATTGTATGTAATCAATCATTGAATCTATTATTCATTATTTGATCATTTGATCATATCTTATTTTGTCTCTCTTGTGCTATCTCTTGAGATTCTAGATCTTGGTTTCTACTCTTTGCCTTAGGCAAATTCTTACAGGAATGATATCATCCATAGAAAATATCTCTTATCTTTTTCCCATATTTTAGAATTTTAGGAAATTGATTTGAAAGTGCACGGTTCTTTTATTTGGAATAGTATTCAGAATGCTAAGGATGCAGCCTTTAAAGGGGCTAAGTGGTTTTTAGGAAATGGCAAAAAAAATTGGTTTTGGGAGGATTGTTGGATTAAAGACTATCCCTTAAGATCTGTCGTGGCTTTTCAACCCTTCATCAACTAGTGCATTCAGAGATAGAGAGCTATGGTTAGGGACTACTGGAGGAATGGCTTGTGGACTGATCTCTCCCTTGTGAATGAAATGTTAAAACCTTTAATGCTAGATCTTTTGATTTGGAAGGTTAAGAATTATAGAGAATACTAGTTGCTTTGGGGGATCCTTCCTTTTGGAATCTTCATGGTTGCTTGCTATTCTGAGCTTTTATTGAAACAACTGAATCCTCTCCCCTTTTGGGCTCAGGTGTGGGACAAATCTTTAAATCCTAAAATTAACATCTTTTTTTGGTTGGTTTTGCAGAATAAAATTCTCACTATTGATAATCTCTAGAAACAGGGAATGATGTTGAGTAATAGATGCTTCTTATGTAAAAAAGTAGAGGAAACAATTTTTCATCTTGCCATTGATTGTAGTTATGCTTGGGAGGTTTGGAACATGTTATTACAATGCTAGGAGATTAAGTGGTTTTTTCCCAATAACATGGAAATTTTTTTGTAATCAGTGGAGAAAAGCAGAGACCCCCATTGATCAACATCTGTGGAATATCATTCCACCCCATGTGACATGGAGATTATGGAGAGAATGCAATGACAGAGTCTTTAGGAATGTTGATCTTCCACCTAAGGTGATAGCTGAGAAGATTAAGAGAAGCATTAAGGAAAACTTCAAAATATCATTTGGTAGGACGCTTGATTTCAATGCTGGTGATATGGGTGTGGGGATAACTGATAAAAACCCTAATCATAGGGAGAATGCCATCTAGCTTTCTCCTCTGCTTGGATGGATAAAAATATATTTTGACGACGTTGCTAAGGAAAATCTGGGCCCAATAGGCTGTGGTGGTCTCATCCACGATGACATGGCTAATTGTCTAGCTATGGTGGCAATGCCTATTGGGGTGAAAAAAAACCATGTGGCGGAGGCTATGGCCCTTCTTCAAATGCTTAAAATTGCTAAGGAAAATATGGCCCAGAATGTTTGGATTGAGGGTGACTCATTGAATATTTTAAAATGCATCAGTGATAAGACTAAGCCATCATGGACCATTAAGGAGATTATTGAGGAGGCCAGGGTCATTATTAATTCCTTTAAACAAGTCATAATATCTCACATCTACTGAGAAGTGAATTGTACTACTAATGAGTTGGCCAATTATGCGGTTAAATCCAAGGATATCATGATTTGGCATGATTATGATAATTTAACCGTTGATATGAAAGCCAAGTTGGCCTTTGACAGGGCCCAAAGCAAAATGGTGGATTGGGTGTATCTTGAGAAGTTATGATGATTAGACACATTTTAGAGAAACAGAGGAAAATGATTATGGAAAGTGGTGTCTTTCCCAAGAGTACTAATTGCAGACACGAGTTAACCCTTGTTAAACTCAGAGTTCCCTATTATCATAACATTTGGTATTTCTCTGCAATTACTATTGTCTTTGTTCACTGTGAAATCATGGGAGGAGGGCTAAACCACAAAGAGCTGAAGGACTGTGCTAAATGGGAAAAAAAATGCCTGAAGCCTGGGATATTCTCACTAAGGGGGGTCTTACTACCTACATGGAAAGATTGCATGGGGTGAAAGATAGTGCTACTAAATTATTTGTTGATTCCTGGAGAGATGGGGCCGTTAATATAGTGGGTATCATTGTGAACATCACAGAAGATTTCATTGCTAAGGTGTCTGGGCTTAGCACTAAGGGTATCAAATTTTACCATGACAAGAAAGTCTCGTGAAAGGTCATTCGAAGCTTTTCCAAGAGTAAGGAGGAGAAAAAATGCTTGGTGAAAGAGTCCAGAGGGTGCTATGATGTGGCTCCATTCAAAGAAATCTGGGCGACGATTATGATGGCATTTATGGAGTATGTCACCTTGGACGGTAGGTTCAAATGGGCCCATTCCTACCACTTTGTTTTGCTCTGTCATTTTCATCATAAAATTAGGGTGTCCCTACCTTTCTATATTCTTCAGTCCCTCTGTTTAAGTATTTTTTAGCATAAGAAGAAGGAGAAGAAACCCAATCTTAATGAAGGGTTGATTGTTTTAATTGTTGAACACATAAAGAAGATTGCCAGTGTGAGCCCTATCATTACCCCATCTAAATCTGGTTCGGATAAAAAAGGAATTAGGGCTAGGGTTGTAAAAGTGGAGAGTTTTGCAAGTAATAAATTAAGGAAGGATAAGGACGCTGCCATGGATACAAATACCTTAGCTGAAAGTGCAGAAGGCTATGATGATATGGCCGATTGTACTGAGGAAGATAGTTACTCTTTGGCCTCAGTCTCAAATTCAGCTTCGGAGGAGAATGACAACACTGATGAAGAGGTTATGGGTACTATGGACATGGGTAAAACCTCTGGTATCAAGAGTAACAAAGAGGATGATAAGAATAAGGAGGATGTGGGTGGTCAGAAGGTGCCTATTCTGGTTGATTATGATAGCTCTAAAGACCATGACATGCCCATATCCTTGAAACTTGAAGTGGTTATGGATGTTGGATTGGATGCTCAAAAGGAAGTGACAGAGGTAGAGAATACTCCCCCTACCATGGTGATGAATTTACCTAGGACGGAGAAAGACAATGCTCCTAGTAGTTCTCGAAACATTCCTTTCATCAAAATGGTGGACCTGCAGGAAAGGAATGTTCAATTACTAAGGGAAGATATGGATGATAAAATTGATCCCCCCTTTGGGGTTCTCCAAACTGCCAAGGCTGCTTCCATCTATTCCTTCCGTTCAATGAAATGTGTGTTCCAGGAGATCAAGAATTTAAACCTTAAGCACTGCTCCATAACTGCTAAGGTGGATTATCTATAGAATATGCTAGAGTCTGGCTCGAAAATAATGGTGGACAAGGTTACCAATTATGAGGATAAAAAAGTGCAGGAAATTCAAGCTAGAATGGAAACTATGGAGAACGCAATGAAAAAACATATGCATGACTACAAAAAATTTATGGGTTTGGCCATGGCTTGTTTTATGACCAATAAAGCTGAGTTGGATGTTGGCTCCCCCAGTAAAAAACTTGAGGAGGTCATGAGGACCTGGAAGAGGAAGGCCTGGGAAAATGCACTAGATCGGTGAGAAGAAGAAAATTTAAGAAAGGATCTAGGAGCTCTCGGATCTCAATGCAGTGATAAAGAAGATATTTGAAGTGAAGCAAGAAGATGATGAGGCTTGCAAGGAGTTTGTCTAGGGCTTTGGGTTCCTAGTATTGGTTGTCTATTTTTTTCTAGTCTTTGGTTTTTAGTTTTTTTAGGTTGTTTTATTGGTTATGGTTTTAGCGGACTGGTCCCCAATCCTATCTCTTTTTATTGTACTTTAACGTCAAAAATTTTTTCTAGCTTGTAAGGGGTTTCGAGTCCCCATTAAAACCTATTTTTTCCTACAATCAAAAACTATTGTCGTTAGGTCTCCAAAAGGAAAAAAACAACTTTATTTTGCAATAGTCGCAAAATGTCCTGAAAAGATCAAAATCAAGATTTAATTCAAAGATTAAGAGATTTCACATAAACCGTCACCTCAAAGTTATAGTTGATGAATACTTATAAAAATACATAACAAGCTATCAAATTTAGTGACTGTCTTTTCTTCCAATAATCAATAAGTCTTTAAAATCAAAACTGCTCAATGACTCTCAATAAAATCATGAAAATGTGAAATATTGAGCAACTATCATTCAAACATGACTCGTTAACTCAGCAAATAAATTTTTATTGGAAAATTTATCACTCATAAAAAAAAACTTTCTTTAGTCACCAAATTGGAATACAAAATTTAAATATGCAAACTCTTTTATAGACTACTATAATCTATATATTCACTTGGCATAATCTATATAAATGTAACCAAAAAAAATATCAACGACATTTTATACATATAACTCGGAGAATAAAAGCAAGATAACATATTTTTCTAGATAAATTAATGAAAACATATTTTAGAATATCGAAAAAAAACATATACACTATTCAATTACCTATATTTCACTGAAAAACTGAAGGGCATTTCCACATTTCTAAAAATATACTGATTCTATATAAAAAAATTCATATCCTGAAATGTATTCTCTTTTACACTATCATTTATGCAAAAACTAAATGTAAACCTGATAATTTAACAAGAACATACTTTAGTGAAATATGAACAACATGCCATATAAAATTAAAAATCTTTTCTCCTACTTATCTTACTTTCCAAAAGAATAAGCTTTAGTCTCCCTGAATTAAAACATACAAAAAACTGATAAATATGATGAAAATTAATGTTATGATTTATTAAGTTTAATAAGATATAAATATTATAGGAATTACCTTAGTTTTTTATCAGCTTGCAAAATTTTCAACTATCCTTCGTCTTACAAGACAAAAACTGCGACAATGTTTCAGATAGATGATTGGCATCCTCAATGCAACTTGATTTTTTGTAAAATCTTGATAATTCCAGTGTTTTCTTTTTATTTGTACACAAACAGAACATTCATATTGTGGAAAGACAACTGGAAATATTGATGCGGCTTCAAATTGTTTATATTGCCTGATTTCTTTACATAGATTTTCCAATTGATTTTCTATATCTTTTTTGTAAATGTCTCTGTCAATTGACATTGGCCATCGCAGAAATGGTAAAATACCTATCTTTTCAATGTCTTCTTTGTTTACAAAACACTTAGTATACTCAAAACCTTCACCCGGTTGTGCGTATTCTAGCAAATAATCAACTCTATCAATCAAACCTTTAGGAAAAAGAGAAATCATAACAAAATGAACAGTCTGAACATTTTCACCTATTTCTAAATCCCAAGCCATTAACATAGCAGCAATATTAGCATTTACTTTCGATCAATGAGTAGCATTATGAAATTCTTTGCCTAATGTCTATTGAACAGCTTGCATAATAGAATTAGTCTTGCAGAGTAATAAATTTTTTAAATATGTATGTTCTACTCTCCCAAAGAAAGCTATTCGCTATGTGCTTGTTTGAAAAGTAAATGTAGCTTTCATTGCTAATAGTTTATAGCAATCTAATAAATTTTTTAAATATGTATGTTCTACTCTCCCAAAGAAAGCTATTTGTTGTGTGCTTCTTAGGAAAGTAAATGTAGCTTCCATTGCTAATAGTTTATAGTAATCTATATTATCTTCTCTAATGAGCTTTACAACGTATTGATTTTCTTGTTCATCCTTTTATAGTAACGTAGGATTTAACACATATATGGATTTCTACAAGTTTTACAAGATTATTAATTAACGAAATCTTTAGTAGATTTTGTACAACAGTGCTTTAATTGTTAAAGACTGTTGTAACTTAACTTCATGACTTATATCGATGTCATTTTAAGTGAAATCTGACACATTTAAGTTGTGTTATATACAAAACACTTCAGATTTAATATCAGATGTGACATCTTGTAAAATTCCAAAAAAAAATTAATATCATTTTAGAACAAAATCTTTATAAGATTTCTTACGGATGTACTTTAAATCTTCTCACTGTTGTCAGTTACTTTTATCTATATTATCAAAGTCATCAAATGAAAATTCTAACACATGTGACTTAACTGATATCTCATTTCGATCAAAATTTGCTAACTAAATTCTAAGAATTCAATATTATTTAAATTTTTCAATTTTGTTTGATTTTAAATGGTTTTAGTTGCGATATCGGAATTCAATGTTCATGACAACTAAATTCAGAATAAATAGTTACTGCCATATAAATTTGATTATCAAAAACCGTGCATTGAATACAAATATTTTACTTTCTATACCATTTCAAAGACTATTAATTAACAAAATCATTCTTAGATCTGTCACAGATGTGCATTAGATGTACCAACTCTCCTTAGCTAATATTATCTAAATATCGATGTCGTCTAATGTGAAACCTACCACTGTTAATTTCTCTCATATATGATACACTTATTAAATTGATTACTTAATTATAAGATTTAAAAAATAATACAACTTTTCAAAAAAAATTTAATTTAAATAAAGATATAGAATGTATTTGATCATTTAAAAATTAACATGTTGAATCATTATACAACTGTATATTCTTACAAATATTACAGTGCAATCCTCTTAGTCTAGATATCGGATACATATATGTTCATGACTTTAAAATCCATCATTTAACACAATTGGACTTAGTAATAACTATCTTCAAAACCCATTTTCACCCATTAAATTTTTTTTTGGCATTTCGGATTTAGCTGTTCATGGCTACTAAATCAGAAATAACTATGCTCTATAGATGACTTACCAAAATCCTTCTATTTGGAAAGTGTGCCTACTCAATACAATGTCGGATACAGTTGCTACTGGCATATAAATCTGATGCTTTAATATTGTATTGAAAAGAAAAAAATTATTTTCTATACGATTACGAAACATATTAATTAACAAAAAATTTCTTAGATTTATCATGAATGTCCATTCAATGTTCTGACTATTGTGAATTAAATTTATATATTATATCGATTTTGTCTAATATGAAATCTATCATTCTAAATTTCTCTTTTATATAGTACACACATGTACACCTCATACCGAACCCACCATTTTGAAACGGCTACCAACAAAGTAAAATCAAGGGGTGTCGTATGACCGCAAGTAATCACAAGATTCCTTGAGAACATGCAATATCCATTTGATCATTTTCCCAGTTTTGGACTAAAACCATTCTGGTTACTCGTTTATACACCATAGTTAACAGATATTGAAAAACAAAAATCCAACTGACAAATGAAATTAATTAATTTCGGATTTAGTAGCTATGAACAGCTAACTCCGATATACCCAAAAAAAATATTTAATGGACAACTATACCCTTCTCTCATTATCTCCGAATGAAACTACTAACCACAAAAAAAATAGGGAGAATGGGCGACTAAGACATTATCCCAATCTCGAGATCTTTAGGATTTTACCGATTTAACTGACCGATTGGTAGACCAAGCTAATATCCAGTTCTCCAAATGTATTCACTAACCGCCAAACTATTTAGACAATCGCTAACTAAACTCATCTCCAGATATCTAAAATTTAAATATGCTATACTTAAATTTACAAATTAATAAAGTAATATATATATATATATATATTATATATATATATATATATATATTTATTTATTTTATTAAAATATAAATAAAAAATTGCACTTTTAAATTAATATTAACAAATATTAATTATATTCAATACATTCATTTTTTGTCTAATTTTTATATTGTTAATATTTTATACTAACAATTTATTATTACAAAATATACTATAGTTAAATTATAAAATTATGAAACTAAATTATATATTAATTTGGAAATCGTCTAATGATTCTCTTTGGCCATTTCGGTCACCTTCCTCCACTAATCATGATTAATTTACTTCTATTTAATAATTAATCATGAACAATCATATCTACAAAAAAAAAAAAATTTAAAAAATTAAATAACATAACATCTATTCAGTATAAAAATTGCAAACCAAATTGCAATTACTAGTTTTATATTTACCATATCCCCGTTGACATTTGAGTATATTAACCACAACCACGTAATTGCAATACAAAAAAGATACAGTCCAAGATTGGATGTAGTTAAGTTGCACTTCATAGCAGCTTTGTACATATTTTAGTCACATAATATGTATGCAAAACCGCAATGCTATTCTAGTTGGAAAACCCACTGCAATCATTATGTCTGACATTGGACTCTAACAGCTTTCCAATGCTCGGCCTGCGCATTGTATCGACGATCGTATAGACATTAAATACAATTATTTTTTTGAGCTAGACATCGCATACATTACCTTGCACTCCATGCTTGTCATGTGCCGAAACTAGCAATTTTCAAAGTTGCTCGCAGACTTTGGAGACGTGCATTGAAATTTTGAATAATTTGGCTTTTCCAAAGCTATTTTTTATTTATTTTTGAGGAGTTTATATTTTCCTTGGTATGGAAGATAAGGGTATTAGGGCTTGTGTGAATTAGAGTCCAAATAATTTGTCCAAGAAAAAATTATTGTGTTTAGTAGAATTTGATTCGTGATCATTAGAGAAGACTAGGGTTTGAAGTTTCCGTATGTGATCTCTTGTGGTGGTTACAATTTGCAAAAACTAGGTTTGAGTACATATTGTTTGAAAGAAAGGGGTTTGTGGAATTTTCTATAAGATAATTGAATTTTTCCTAATTTCTAAAAAGTGTGAAATACAAAGAAATACAATTGCCCCACCACAACTGAAAACATTGAAGGAATGTAAGAACACTAGAATTACCTGTTTCCGTATTTGGTGGGTTTGTGACTATGGTCATACCCTCATTAATTTCCAAGATTGTGAGGAGGCTAAGAAGAAGTTATAATTGCATCCCAAAGTAACAAATCATCTAGTCGTTTCTCCTTCATTTAATGGAATGAAGAGTTTTCAAGGAAGGAGATTGAGCACAAATCAACCATAGCTTGGAGGATTCTCTTCGCTAGGACCAATTGCATGCACATAACGTGTGGAAGATAAGAAAATTGAGAAACCCCTAACAAATGTTGCAAACCCTAAACAATGTATTAGTAAGGAGAATTTATTCCCATAAGCAAGCATGAAGGGACAATGCAGTTTCATTGATTTTACGCGTTCCTTCCAAATTTAGTGCAAGTCCCATTGGTTTTTTTTAATAAATCGGCATGGCCATATCAAGGAAGTCACAATGAACAATGATTGAGCTCCAAGAAATTATTATTTTTCTTCGAAAAGAAGAAATTGAGCAATTGCTAAGGGATGTACCTAGGTTTCAAAATGTTGAGGAGGTTAATAGGAGGATGGTTATCCGAAAAAAACCCAAGATCAGATAGGTATTATGAAAGATTATAATTGAAAAAAAAAAAACAAAAACAACTGATAGAGAAAATCATATGAGAAAGTTGAATGAATTTCACTTAATTCAATGAATAATTATAATAACTGAGAATTGTCTTATAGATAGTTGATTTCCTAAAAAGAGGAAAAGAATAAAAAAACAAAGTTAGGATTATCTAGCAATTTGAAATTTGTTGATTTCCAACCACTTTCTTAAATCAAGATAAAACTGAAAAATATAAAGTTTATGCAAAGTTTATCCTAGTAGTATGCAAAGTACTATTTATTTAAATAAAAAAAATAAAAGATCTATTCCAACTCATCATTCCAATCTTCAATCTCCCCCTGAATGATCAATAAAGGCAAGTCCCAATTGATTTTTGAAAGCAATAAAACTTGTAGTTGGAAGATCTTTAGTAAAGATATCTCCAACTTGTTCAGATGAAGGATATAATTATAGATTCTCTTGCCCATCTTCAACCAAGTTGTGATGGTTACGATGCTGAATTTCTATGCATTTGAATCTAGTATGAAACATAGGGTTCTTTGTCATGTAAATAGTGCTATTGTTATCATAATAGATAGTAGTTGGATGCTCCCGAACCAAACGAAGATCTGTCAATATCCATCTAATCTATATTATTTTAGAACTTGTTGATGTAGCTTCCATGTATTCTGCTTCTACCCAAGAAAGAGTCACTATTGCATGTTTCTTACTACTCCAAGGGACAACTCTAGAACCAAATGAAAAAAACATAGCCAAAGGTAGATTTTCTATCGTCCACCCAACTTTTTCCTCTTCTAAATTGGAACATTCACATATGCCAAACAACCAATGACTCGAAGATGAGCCATAAAAGGGTTTTGAACACTCCAAGCTTCATTTGGAGTGATGTTTTGAACGAGTTTTGTGAGACTATGGTTGAGAATATATACAATAGTGGCAACTTCTTCTCCCCAAAAACTATTTGGAAGATTTTTAGTCTGCTTTTTACTTTGTGTCATTTCTATAATGGTACAATTCTTTCTTTTAGCAATACCATTATGTTGGGGGTGTATATGATGTAGTAATTTATCTTTGTATACCATTTTTTATACAAAAATTAGAAAACTCAGTAGAATTAAACTCTCCCCCTCCATCTATTATGATTATTTTGATAGGATCTATTTTTTGTCCTTTTCAACTAATGCTTTAAAATTATTGAAGCATTCAAAGAGTTCAGATTTATGCTTAAGAAAATTAACCCAAGTGTGGTGAGAGAAATCATAATAAAAAGTTTTTTTTTTTTTTTTAAAGTTCTTACCCAATGATTCTACTTGCATGTCACCACAAATATCAACATGCACAAGCTCTAGAGGATATTTAGCTTTCC
Organism: Chamaecyparis obtusa; assembly: GCA_027943335.1. Lineage (NCBI taxonomy): Eukaryota > Viridiplantae > Streptophyta > Pinopsida > Cupressales > Cupressaceae > Chamaecyparis > Chamaecyparis obtusa. Next base: position 437,607 of record BSBK01005229.1, read on the forward strand.
AAGATTTCTTCACTGGAAAATTATCTCGATGATGCTTGTCAAGTACACACATTGAACAAACTTCTTATTTTTCCTTGATTGTAGGATTCTATCTCACCATATTTTTCTTATTCAATAAGGTTGGCCCTTGAAAATTTAGATGACCATATCATTGATGTCAGAACCATGACTCATCTACGGTTAATATGAGTGCATCAAACTTACTAGAAACTAATGTGAGAGGTAAAAGACAATTTTCAGTCATATAAGTATTTTCTACAAGATGATGAATCTCAGATTTTTCAAATATTTTTTAGCAATTAGATCTTTAAACACTAATTTTTGTTTTTTTCTACAAGCTACAATACTCAAAGGACTATGTTGTAACAAACAATGTATTATGAATATGCTTAGTTTCTCCTTTATTACTCTTGAGTGAAAGGGAACCTTTTCCAATGACAAACCCTCCTTATCATCTCAAAACTTAAATTGAATCCTCATTGAATCATCTAATTGCACAAAAAGATCAGATTTACCTATCATGTTCTTGGGGAAACTGTTATCGCAAAACTAGACATCCTCTTGGTTTTCTTTTGTTAAATTACATACAAAAAATGTAGAATTTTGTGCATCTATAGAGATTCATTGTAATTGTCTCTTAACTTATTCAAGTTATATTTATTCCTTCTCTAGTTTGATTCATAGTTACCATACCCTTCATAGTATCCACACTAGATACTCCTTCTATTCACAAAACTTTGTCCTCTTCCTCTTCCTCTACCTTGTCCACTTTTATTGGAAAAAGATTCACCTTGATATTTTAGAGTGTGAGAGGGATGAGATTTATATTTTTGTGTAATATCCATAGAATAATGGAAATTTTTCACCAAGCTTTCTGTATAATGTTGCATGTGCTCCTCATGAGACTGTAAAGAACTAGTTCACTCTGCAACTTTGAAAGTCGTAGATTCTTGCTTTCTTCAATGACTATCACCACTAAATATAATTTAGCAGAAAAAGATCTCAAAATGATTTCTTCAATGGTTTTTTATATTATATATTCTCCTTGAGACCTTAGTTGATTCACAATAACTTAAGGGGTTAGTGCAAGATCATGGGGCCTAAAAAAGTGGCTATGTGAAAAAAAAAAACTGTTTTTCATTTCCCTAAAAATAAAAAACTCATGTTGACATTTTGATAGTCCTAGGTGTCAGTACATGTCTGCAAAGAAATCACCTAAGAAAAGTTGGTATCTGATATCGAATATTACTTACATAAGTTTTAAAATATCATAAAAACTACTTTGTCGAGTTTCAAAATCAACATTGCAACTTTCCTTTAGACTTTCAACAATCTGAATTTTCTCACAAACAATAATTATTGGTCCCACAATACTCTTTTCCACTTTTTGGCCAACTTTGACACTTAAATTAGCATTCTAAATTTTGTTTTTTACTTTCTAACACCTATTGCCGTAAAATTATTAAGAATTTGAAGATGATGTAAACTAGTATCTTTTAAAATTTTATTTCTAGTTTCTAAATATATTTCTTAATAGAAAATTCAAATTTATTTGTATCTAGTTTTCCTTCTCCTCCAAAAAGTGATTTGTATGAAAAATCAATGTTTTTAAGGAGTGACTGTCACTTGGATAAGCATAACTTTTTTGTTAAAAAAGATAACAATGTAATTTTTTTGAGGTTAGATTTTTAACATCAATATCTAGAAGATGAAATTGGTTTCATTCATTTTGGTTCAATATTTCATAGTTTATTAAGTTCTAAAGTGACAAGAACTATAATTTAGCCATAGGTTCTTGTGGATCACTTTAACTTTATATATATATATATATATATATATATATATATATATATATATATATATATATATATATATATATATATATATATATATATATATATATATATATATATATATATATATATATATATATATATATATATATATATATATATATATATATATTCCTTTTTTGATATAAATGTAATACAAATACTATTTTCCTACATATTTTTCATGATTTTGTCCTCATTTACTATTTTTCCCTAAGCATCGAAGTCACAAATTGCTGAATAGTCAAAAAATATATGTTTAATTAAAGTAAAATTTGAAAGTGATAATGAATTCAATATGTATTAAAATTATAGTCATTCTAAAGCTTGTCCTGGGTAGCAGCATATGACATTTTTTGTTTCAAAAGATTATCATGTTTGGTCCTTGTTTCAGCCCTTGAAAGGCTATTATTTTGTAGATTTTTTATGTACTATGGGAGAAAACTTCAAATTGATGGTCTTCATACAAAGACCCACTCACACTAAGGGTCCTTGAGCATTTGTGTGAAGGTCTCTATGCATCAAGGCCCCTGTTGGTGTATCTTCATAATCTTATTATATTGTCATTGGGTATAACTGAGGGAATACAAACATCATTGAGAGGGGGTGGGGGGGGTGTGAATCAGTAGTTACTTAAAAACTTGTCCTTTTCAATTTTTACAATTATAACATATTCTTATGAAATATGAACAAGATATGTAAAAAGAACAAAGTACACAATATTTATAGTCGAAAACCCCTTAGGATAAAAATCACTTTGAATATGAAACTTTATTAGCCTCTTGGGAAAATCTTTTAGAGCTACAACTCTGGGAAACACCAACACCCTATTTTCGCAACACCGATTTCAAGGAAGACCAATCCCTCACACCTAAAGCACCAAATTCAAGAATACAAGAAGCACCAAATTCCAAAATCAATAAATGAGATACAAAATAAGAGGATCAAGTCTATTACAATATAAATCACAAATCATTGATTTCAACTTCTTATTGAAAACTTAATGCATGATATACTTTTTTTCTTCTCTCTTACTAATTATTTTATATCAATAAATTTCACCAAAGAATACAAGTCTTCTTACAATGAATATTCCAAATTATAAAAAGCAGTTACAAAATTCTATGACAGTTTTAGTAGTTTTGAGTAGTTTTGGTCTAATTGAAGTAATCAATCTTCCTTTTTGCCTCTTATAATCTATTCTTGAGGATGATATTTATTGAATCTTGAACCTATAGACTTTGTGCCTATTGGTTCTATTCTTCTTGTTTGATCTTTTATCTCTTCTTCACTTTCTTCAATTTTATTAACTGATTTGTTCAAGTCATTATCATTTTCTTTAAGGATAGTATTATGTTTATGTTGCACAACTACATTCACCTGTCCCATTAGACAAACATCTTCATGATTGTTAGTATTTATGATATATTTTAAGTTGTATACATTCCCTTTAGATATTTTATCTGATGCAACCAACTGTCATGATTTAAATTTGTTTTGACAACCATGATCATCAAACACAACTTCATGTCCATTATCACAAATTTGAGTAACACTTCGAATATTTTGCTTCAATCCCTCAACATAATACTATTATACACTAAGTTTTCACCCTTGTTTCAAGTTCTCTTGGTCTTGATAACTTAGTATAACATGAGAATCATCTCAAGGTTGTGGGACCTTTGCTAATTGAGATTGCACCTCCAGGTTCTAGGCTGGTTCCTCTTGGATAATCACCTTAATTTGCCTCTTTGACAGGAAAAGTAAAACTTTTAAGGGAAATGGATAGAAGGAATGCTTGAAAGGGAAATAACTTGAAAGCAAACTACCTACTATGTGATGCACCAAAATTAAGGTTTGGATCTCAGTATAGAGGATGGATTTTGATGAACAACTTAGGTCTAGGAGATCACAACTCACTGAATAGGCTTGCATAAGTATTTCATAGAAGGGTCTGCAACAGAAAGGGGCTATTCAGGCAAAGGAAGGATTTCACAAACAATAGCATTTCTAAGAATTTAGACACAATTTATGACCTACAAACAAACATTCACTTCTACAACTCGGCATAGGAATGAGACAAGACTATTAGGGGGTTGAAGTATACCCACAAAAGCATTCACATCCAATCATCCACAATAACACACAATAGTTGCAGAAAGAGAGAGGGATCAGGAACCCTAAGATATCACTAAAAATATCATATACTTTGATTCAATAAGAGATAATCCAAACAAGGAAGCATAGGGACATGAGGAATTGTCACAAAATACCTCTGCAATGTCTGTATTATCAATGGGAATTTTACAATTGTATAAACCAGAGGGTAGAGAAGATACCACAGATGATCCTTAAGAAAAGGTGAATTTTCTTCTACAATTGTGAACTCTTCTTTTCAGAAAAAGTCAATTCTGTGCTCAAAAGCTCCAAAAATACATTATATACATCTCCTTTTGCACGCATGCAAAAGTCAAAACTTAACTAGGGTTAAAGATTTATCATGAGAGAAACTAACCCTAAGTATGTCACCTCTCATCAAAATCTTTGAGAACACTGGCAATCAGATCAAATCTTTCTTTGCGTGTTGATCCTGGTACTGAGCCCACCTACAGACACAACTACCTCGATCCATCTACCCACCTACAACTTAGCTTCGTCATGAAGGCTCTCAATCTGATCCTGAAGATATTTGGGTTAAAAAAGATTAACCCTGCAAAAGGTGGCACCAAGCTCATTAAAGCCTCAACACAACATGGTACTCTATAAAATCCGTGGCACCAATGACTAGATCATCTATCATCATCCTTCCAACCATCCCTATCTTGAAGAATTAAATCCCAGCTACTCAAAATGTCATGCATGGCCAAAAAGAGCAAAACCCTAGCAAAACCTTTCGCAGAAAATTTGAATTTAAATACTAATGGCTAGCGTGGTCATCTTAAAACATGACCGTCGATGAGAAACCCTTCCTGGCAGATCAATGGCCATGATACGCTAAGAAAAAAACCTAAAATCCCCCTCTGATAGGTCAAGACCATTGTGGAAGTCAACAGCCAATCAGAAGCGAGAAAATTAGCACCAGGTAGCTCATCAGACCCATGATCCACTGAGATTCTCATCGGATGGTCATCACATGATCTCATAGGGCCAGAAGATTCTATGAGATCATACAACCACTGTAGATCTAAGCCCTTCTGACACGGTCCCACTAACAAATCCAAGCTATCGTCTGGCCAACCAATAATGAACGAGCATGTCAGAAACCGAGGAGCCACCTAACAAAGCCCAGAGATAAAGTAAGATCAACGGTGGGTGCATGATCTCATGTGTCAGAAAAGATCATTTAGATCATGTGCCATCCGTTAGATCATCGGTGACTGACAACCCATCGGGCCCACACTGACATGGCACCACATCACCAGCCCTGACCAATCAAAAGTGTACAACTCGGACCATGTGGCCGGACCCACTGACAAACGCACTCTCCAGATAGGAAGATCGATGGTCGTTGCAAGATCTCATGGAATCTTCTGAGGCCATGAGATCATGTGACAACCATCAGATGAAGAATATTGACTTTAGCCGCTAAGCAGAGACCGCCAACTTAAAAGGTAACCGTTTGTGGAATCACTAAATGTTAGAGCTTTGACTGCCAGGAATCAGAGATTTGGCAACTAAAAGATTTAAAGCACACATGGAAATTGATGGAACTTACATGGCCGATAAATTTAACTACAAATTAGAACAGAGCCCTAGGGTTTTTGAGGGTTTGGCTTGCAATGGCTAGTTTTCTGAATTTTTTACCTACAGACCAGGGACTTGAAATAATTTCAAAGGCTAGAAGACAAGGTATAAGTTCATGAAATTATTAGGGATGCTTAGTAGGATAAAAATAGAGGCTTTGGAGTGGATTTTAGCTAAATTTGCATGCAAGAAATTTAGGGTAACATTTTGGCAATTTCTGCTGGATGCCAGCCTGCTAGTAATGGAAAACTAGTGGCCTTGACATATCCATTGGGCATGGGGTCATCTTTGGAACATGAAAACCTTTTGATAGAGGGACAAAACTAGAATTGAGGAACAAAACTATGCACAAGCACTTCTTGGAAAGTAGGAAACTAACCCTAGGAAAATAGGAAGGAAGTAGGAGAATATTTTTACAAAATTCACAAGGAGGGATTAACCTCAAAGCAGGGCTTCAGGTGGAAACCATTCATTGAGATAGGCAGGGGAACTCCTTCAAGAGTTGATATCTGAAAAGCATTGGGTCCCTTACACATTGTGATAAAAAATGGTCCACCCCAAAATGAATCAAATTTTGTGTGTTTGACAAGCTTGGATCTGAGCCCATCCCATTTGAGAACTACATCTCCAACCTTGAAATTTATGACCCTAGCTCTTTTATCAAAGTTCTTATTTGTCTAAATCTGATGGAACTCCATATCTTTCATGGATTTATCTATGACTTCCTCTAGCTCCATGAGCTGAGCATACCTGATTTGCAAGGGATCTCCTTCTTCAAACAAGGCATATTGAGTAGCTAAGTCCAGAGTTGGTAATTCAATTGAAATGAACAATTTAGCCTCTCTCCCATACACTAAGACATAAGGACAATTACCAATGATTTTCTTTGGGTTAATTCTATCTAGCCACAAGGCAGACCTGAGCTTCGTATGCCAGTCTCCTTGATTATCCTTCATAGTCTTCTTGATTATCCTAATCAGATTCTTATTTGTTGATTCTGCTAAGTCATTACCCTGAGGGTAATAATTTGAACTTGTATTCAGATAAATGCCATTTTTTATTGCCCATTCTAAGACTTTAAGGCCTGTAAATGCTAATGCATTATCTGATATTATGGAATCTGGAGTGCCAAATCTATGGATTATATCATCATAAAAACTTAATACATCACTCTCATTTGATTCCTTTAAAGAAATTGCTTCTGTCCATCTGGTGGAGTAATCTATTGCAATGATTATCCATTTATGGCCTGCATTAGATGGAGGATTGATCATGCCAATGAGGTCTATACCCCATTTCATGAAAGGTTTCTTTGTTCTGACTGGTTGTAGGGGCAAGACTGCAAACCTTTCTTTTCCTGCAAACATGGCACACTTGATGCATTTTCTCACATAATCATGACTATCCTTAAAGATAGATGGCCAATAGTACCTGGCCCTCATGATTTTAAAAGGAGTAGTCCTAGGAGAAAAGTGACCTCCAGAAGGTCCATCATGAAACTCAAATAGGACATCAGCTATCTTTTTTGAATCAATGCATCTTAAAAGGACACCACTGTGATCCTTTCTTAAAAGAATATCATTTATCAACACAAAAGGTACAGATTGCAATCTATAGTATCTTCTTTTTTCTGAATCCAAACTTGTAGGACATTGCCCTATTTTCAAAAAATGAACCATGTTAGGCAACCAACTTGATACCTCAGCATGTTCTTTTGTAGAATGCACAACCAAAGACGCATCCATTTTCTCTGATTTCTTTGAACTTTCATCCCCTACCAAATGCTCACAAAGAAGTCTTCCTCTAACCAGCTTGGTAGTCTAAATATCAATGTCATATTCCATCACCTTGGTGATCCAACCAACTCTTTTCTCATTTAGGTCCTTGGAAAGTAAAATTCTTTGACACTTAGATGAGTAACTTTCAAGTGTACCTTGCTATGAGTCAATAGATATCTGAACTTTTTAAGGCTCTTCACCATATCAAGCACATGTTTCTCTACAAAAGAATACCTCTATTCATACTCTTCTAAACCTTTGCTAAAGAAAGCAATAGGCTGCTCCAATCCATCTGAATTTTCTTGAGTCAACATTGCAGATATAGCATCATGTCCTCCATAAGCATAAAGGATAAAATCCTTACTGAAATTTGGGTTTAGGAGGGCAAGGGTTTTTGTCAAGGCTTCTTTGATGGCTTGGAAATTGGCTTTCCCTTCTTTGGTCCAACTAAAAGCTGAACTCTTCTTTAACATGGTTGTCAAAGGCTTTAGTAAATTTGCAATGTTAGGCAAGAAACGCCTAACAAAATTGATCTTTCCTATGAAAGATTGGAGACTTTTCTTATTATGTGGCAAGGGTAGCTCTAAGATGGCTGCAATTCTCTCAGGGTCAACTATAATTCCTTCTTTGGATACTACATATCCCAACATTTTTCCTTCATGAACTGCAAACACATATTTCTTGGGATTAAGAGAGATCCCAAACTCTCTACACCTTTCAAAGATATGCCAAAAATGTTTGATATGGTCTGCTACATGTCTAGAATAAATAGTTATATCATCTAAGTAGACTAGTACAAACTTGTACACGAGACTTTTAAAAGCCATATCCATTGCCTTTTGAAATGTAGCACCTGCATTTGACAAACCAAAGGACATCTTTTGATATGCCATGGTTCCCCACTTGGTTGTAAATGCAGTCTTATACTGATCCTCTTCTTTAACTAGGATCTGATTGTATCCTAAATAGCCATCCAATAATGAAAATATCTCAGATCCAGAGACACATTGTAAGATTTGTTCCATAGAGGGTAGTGGATGACAATCTTTTAATGAAGCTCTATTAAGGTCCTTGAAGTCAACACATAACCTCAACTCTCCATTCTTCTTCCTGACAGGAACAAGGTTGGAAACCAAACTAGTATGCTTGATGGGGTAGATGATACCACTTTCTATCAATTTGAGCACCTCCTTATGCATAAGTGGCTCAAGCTTGGGATTAACAGGCCTTTGCTTTTGTCTTACCGGTTTGGTATTAGGTTCTAATTCATTGGTGTGTTGAGCAAGGGCTAGATCAAAACCTTTGAGATCTTCATATTGCCATGCAAAAACATCACTAAATTTTTTGAAAAGTTGTGTGTAATTTTTCTTCTCTGAATCAGAATTCACTTTTCCAAATTGTAAGCTCTTACCTGGTTCCAACTCTAATTCAACACAATGTTCATGTTGAGCTACCAGGCCAGCTTTTCTTTTCTTGACTTCATCATCCTTGTTGAAGAAAGCTTCTAAAGTGAGAAGACCTCTAGGCATCTTATTGGACTTTAGTTGTATTACTTGATCACCATAGTTTCATGATAATCTATCTTGATTATACTCTGAAAAAACATCTTCCTCAAACAAGAATTGCAGAATTTGTTCATCATTGTCAAACACCTGCCAATTAATATCATTATTAGGAATAGAAGGTCTGACAATAACCTTGATGTGTTGTTGGTCCTTTTATTTTGAAATGCTATTGGGAATATCAAACTAAGATCCAACAGCAGCTAACCTATCTGCATTTTGGTTTAATTTTCTAGGGATAGCAACAATGTTGAAAGCATAAAAGTCTTCAATTGCATCCCAAACTCTATGTTTGTATGCTTTCATGGTATCATTTTTGGTTGCACTCATCCCCCTTACTTGGCTGACAACTAACTCACTGTCACCATAAACTTTTAAGGCCTTAAGCCCTCTTTTTCTAGCCCATTCTAGTCCATTGACTAGACTTTTATACTCTACAGTATTGCTTGTGCAGGAGAAACTGAATCTAAAGGTAGTATAATACATTTCTCCTTTTGGGGACACTAGCATAGCACCACCACTAGAACCATGTCTACTTCTAGCTCCATCAAAGAACAGTTCCCAAACCTGACTGCTCTAAACCTTTGAATCAGTGTCTTCCTTGAGAAGGCTTGGTTCTATAGATCCACTCTCTTGTATTAAATAACTTCCCAAACCAAAATCCCAAATAAGATTTTCTTGGGCCTCTAAAGCTCTTTCATCTAGTAAAATATCAAGGATATTCTCTATCTTAGTATCTGCTTCTCCAATGGTTTGGAAATCGTTGTTATCAAATGTAGAGCAATTTGCATTAATGGTATTGGACACATATGGTTCTATATGGTGTGATTCCAACTTCTTTGATTTAATAGTAACCTTGGTACCATATCTTTTGTGAAATAACATGTGGGACCAGTCAGAAGATAGGTAGCCTTCTATCTTGGCTGTGAACTCCCTTGAGAGACATATAGCAAATAATGCAAGGAGATCTATGATGTATATATCTAGGAGGATGGAAAAATTAGGACTAGCATGAAGGATCAGACTGGTATCCTTAGCTACACCTATAGTATTGACTGAGGACCCATCAAGTTGTGTAACCTTCTTTTGGAAGGGCTCATATTTTAGTCCTAATTGGTTAGCTAGTTTCTTGGGCATTACAGTACTAGTAGCTCCACTATCTACCATAAAATTATGCACTAAATATTTTCCAATAATTAAAGATACATAAAATGGAGGTGGCTTTGAGTTCCTACCTTGCATGGCATTGGCCTTGGAGTTGCTGCTTGGAGTCTCCTTCTCTTGATCAGTGTTAACCAACACTGGCTTTGTAGCTTCTTTTGCATGTTGAGGAGTTGATACTTCTACTATAGCCTTCTTCAAAATCTCAAGTTGTCCTGGAATAGCCAAAGAGTCCCACATAGACATAGTAATGTTCACCTTCTTCATGCTGTCCACTATATTGAAAGGTGTCACAGTATGCACTCTTTGTTGTGTTTTCACTATGATGGGCTCTGCTTCTTTGGGAGTCTGACCTTCTTTGTTTGTAATAGTAGGAGTCTCTTTGAATGTGGTAGGAGTAGCTTGTTGCACTGGCTCTGTAGATGTAGTGGCTTTGGCATTGGAATCTGCTCTCTCCATGTCTTGAGCTCTTCTCTTTGCTCTTGTATAGGCAACAAAAGTAGCTTCATTATTGACTCCATTGAAGTCTGGTTGCTCCCAAATAAAAAGAGCAATCTCATTCTCTTGTGGTTCTTTTTGAGGAGCAGATCCATTGGATGAAGCCTTTGATTGAGCTTGTGAGACATTCTGAACCATTAGAGCTTGGTTCATCCATCCATTTGAACATGTAGCCTGATTATGAGGCTGATTACAAGGGAAACACCATTCATTAGCCATAGCCATATTATTTTGACTAGGGACCATATCCCTCATTGGATTTGCTTAATTAAGAGGTGCAGGGTTATATGATTGGAATGGCCTTTGATTAAAACTTTGTCTTTGTCCTTGATAGCCTCCTTGGTATGGTGGCCTATTTTGTTGATAAGGCTATCCTTGATTCTGATATTGCTAATTAGGACCTTGGCCTTGTGGCTAAAAGGGTGGTCTGATTCATTGACCTTGTTTCTTCAAATTTGTAACCTCTTTGGCTAGAGTCTGTAGCAAGTTTGTCATTTCTTGCATACTAGTTGCTTGGCTACTCTTTATTTCTTGTAACTCTTGAGAGAAACTTGTTCTCAGCTCTTGACCACTAGTACTAGCTTGAAGTGCTAATATGGTGGGAATAGGGGTAAATGTGGGCACTTGTGCAGGTGTAATGGGTTGAAGGCTAGGGAAGATGGGCATTGGTGGCCTTCTAGCTATCATACCTACTTGGATTAGACAATTTTCAGCCCTGACAGTAGTGTCAAAGGCCCAGGGTAAAGTAGTACCACCCATAGATTGGATCATGACATAAATTTGACCATTCAGACTTTGTAAGTAATATAGAAAAGGATGGCCAGCTGATGGTCTTACAGAGACTAGGATTCTATTCCATGTTTTAAGGAACCTACTATTGTAATCTGTCATTTGTTCTTGAGGGTCTCTCTTAATGGTTGTCAACTGCTCAACTAGAGACAAGTTATCTAATTTATCCTCAAAATGCTTACTTAATGCATCTCCTAACCCATCCCATGAATTAATAGAACCAACAGCTAGAGTTCTAAACCATTCAAGAGCTTTACCTTTTAGAGAGGCTACTAATAATTTGGTGGCCACATTTTCTTGTGTTATGTTGTGTATGCTGAAAATGGTGGTCACATCTCTTATGTGCTCAAAAGCAGTTGTCTACCCTTCACCTGTGAAATCAAGTAAGCTTTTCAATGCCACCAAGGGCACATCATGATGCACTGCAATGGTCAATGGACTTCCTTGGTTGAAAGGTGCAAACGCAAACTGTCTAGCCATTGTAGGAGCTAGAATTTGGAGATTAACAACTATGCGAGTCATATTTGTTGCTAGATTTGAATCTTCTTCTAGATCTCTAGTTAGACATCTGCCTCTTCTTCTGGAATGAAAGGGTGAAGGTCTCCTTTCTAAAGTATCAGGAGGTGTAGACTGAACTCTCCTTGCAGGGGATGTCCTTTGAGTTGACCTACCTTTGTAGCTTCTTTTTAAGGGCAACTCTAAAAATTCAGTTGGCTTTGAGCTCCTAGTGTCAATCTTTCTCATAAACTTTTAACAAGGTTAGCCTGAATCTGTGAAATCAGTGGAGTCGCTAGATATACTCCATAGAAAAACTTCTTAAAATTCTGTATTATGTAATCTATATATCAGAGATAGCATAACTTGAATTTCAATAAACTTCTAGTCCCACTGGGCGTGCCAGAATTGTTATACACTAAGTTTGCACCCTTGTTTGAAGCTCTCTTAGTCTTGATAACTTAGTATAACAAGGGAATCATCTCTAGGTTGTGGGACCTTTGCTAACTGAGATGAGACCTCCAGCTTCTTGGCTGGCTCCTCTTAGATAATAACCTTAATTTGCTTCTTTGACAGCAAAAGTAAAACTTTTAAGGGAAAGGGATAGAAGGAATGCTTGAAAGGGAAATAACTTGAAAGAAAACTACCTACTAGGTGATGCACCGAAATTAGGGTTTGGATCTCAGTATAGAGGATGGATTTTGATGAACAACTTAGGTCTAGGAGATCACAACTCACTGAATAGGCTTGCATAAGTATTTCATAGAAGGGTCTGCTATAGAAAGGGGCTATTTAGGGAAAGGAAGGATTTCACAAACAATAGCATTTCTGAGAATTTAGACACAATTTATGACCTGCAAACAAACATTCACTTCTACAACTTGGCGTAGGAATGAGACAAGACTATTAGGGGGTTGAAGTATACCCAAAAAAGCATTCACATCCAATCATCCACAATAACACATAATAGTTACAGAAAGAGAGAGGGATCAAGAACCCTGAGATATCACTGAAAACATCATATACTTTGATTCAATAAGAGATAATCCACACAAGGAAGCATAGGGACATGAGGAATTGTCACAAAATACCTTTGCAATGTCTGTATTATCAATGGGAATTTTACAATTGTATAAAACAGAGGGTAGAGAAGATACCATAGATGATCCATAAGAAAAGGTGAATTTTCTTCTACAATTGTGAACTCTTCTTTTCAGAAAAAGTCAATTCTGTGCTCAAAAGCTCCAAAAATACATTATATACCTCTCCTTTTTGCACACAAGCAAAAGTCAAAAATTAATTAGGGTTAAAGATTTATCATGAGAGAAACTAAACCTAAGTATTTCACCTCTCATCAAAATCTCTGAGAACACTGGCCCAATCAGATCAATTCTTTCTTTGCGTGTTGATCTTGATACTGAGCCCACCTATAGACACAACTACCTTGATCCATCTACCCACCTGCAACTCAGCTTCATCATGAAGGCTCTCAATCTGATCCTAAAGATATTTGGGTTAAAAAAGATTAACCCTGCAAAAAGGTGGCGCCAAGCTCATTAAAGCCTCAACATGACATGGTACTTTGTAAATTCCATGGCGCCGATGATCAGATCATCTATCATCATCCTTCGAACCATCCCTATCCTAAAGAATTAAATCCCAGCTACTCAAAATGTCATGCATGGCCGAAAAGAGAAAAACCCTAGCAAAACCTTTCGTAGAAAATTTGAATTTAAATATTAACGGCTAGCGTGGTCATTTTAAAATGTGACCATTGATGAGAAACCCTTCTTGATAGATGAACGACCATGATATGCTAAGAAAGACAACCTAAAATCCCCCTTTGATAGGTCAAGACCACTATGGAAGTCAATGGCCAATCAGAAGCAAGCAAATCAGCACTAGGTAGCTCATCGGACCCACGACCCATTGAGATTCTCATCGAATGGTCATGGCATGATCTTGTAGGGTTATAAGATTCTATGAGATCATAGAACCACCGTAGATCTAAGCCCTTCTGACATGGTCCCACTAAGAGATCCAAGCTATCGTTTGGCCAACCAATAATGAATGAGCACGTCAGAAACTAATGACCCACCTGAAAAATCCCAGAGATAAAGTAAGATCAATGGTAGGTGCATGATCTCATGTGTTATAAAAGCTCCTTCAGATCATGTGCTAGCCATTAGATCATCGACGACTGACAACCCGTCAAGCCTGCACTGACATGGCACCACATCACCAGCCCTGACCAATCAAAAGTGTACAACTCAGACCACGTGGCTGGACCCACTGACAAACGCACTCTACAGATAGGAAGATCAATGGTCATCGCAAGATCTCATGGAATCTTCTGAGGCCATGAGATCATGTGACAACTGTCAGATGAAGAATCTTGAATTTAACTGCTAAGCAGAGACTGCCAACTTAAAAGGTAACCGTTCATGAAATCACTAAATGTTATAGCTTTGACCGCTAGGAATCGAAGATTTGGCGACTGAAGGATTTAAAGCACATGTGGAAATTGATGGAACTTAAGTTGCCAATAAAGTTAACTAAACAATAGAATAGAGCCCTAGGGTTTTTGAGGGTTTGGCCTACAATGGGTAGTTTTGTGAATTTTTTACCTACAGACTAGGGACTTGAAATAATTACAGAGGCTAGAAGACAAGGGATAAGTTCATGAAATTCTTAGGGATGCTTAATAGGATAAAAATAGAGGCTTTGGAGTGGATTTTAGCCAAATTTGCATGCAGGAAATTTAGGGTAACAAATACACATCATGAATATACATTTTGTCACTAAGCATCAAAGAACCCAAACCTTTAATTTTCCTTGAAGAATCATCACCAAAACTCACACTGCCACCTTTGTAGTTAATCAATTTATCAAACTTTGTTTTATCACCTATCATGTGTCTAGAAAAACCACTATCAATTATCCACAAGTCCTTTTCTTTATAATGTAAATCCATTTGAATAACACAGACTTATTAATCTTAGGCCTCCATATCTTAGTCACATTAGTATCAAATTCTTTATCAACTTGTAGACTAGTATAAGATCAAGATCATTCTGAAATGTCTTAGTTTTGAAATTCCTCATAAGATGACCATAAATATTGCATTTGTAACATCTTAAACCATTCACTTTAGGAAAGGAATAATCAACATGAAAATTTTAAAACCTTCTTGACATTTATTTACAATTACTTATTCTATGTCCATATTGATGACACATGAAGCAATACCCATCAAAGAAAGAAGTGAACCTATTTGAATATCTTTTACCCATGAATGAAGAGCTTGATGTAATCTTCCTTTTACCATTAGAAATCTGATTAAAATCTATATTTTTAGCTGAATTTGAAGTGGTAACATGTTGATCTATGTCTTTACTTTCATATTTGAATGTCTCAAATAAAGATTTATCTTTCTTGTCACTAGAGTAGTGTCCAAGTTCAAAACCAATTCCATTTAGTTCATCAGTTCTTCTTTGTTTTCTTAACATGTCATCCAAGGTAGTATTCTCTTATTTTTCTAACTTCCTTTTATATGATACTACTTCATTCAGTAACCTTGTACATTCCTTATCTTTAGAACTTAACTCCTCCTTAGTGAGAAGGACAATTCTCTTTTGTTCCTCCACTTCTAATTTTAAATCTATAACTTGTTGATTTAATTCCTTAAATTCTTTTTCAAAGTCCCTTTTTCTTTTATGAATTAATTTTCTTGAACACTTAAATTCCTTTGTATTTTTAAGTGCATAAATAAATTCACATTCTAAATCAACTTCAACAAATTCAACATCATCATCCCTATCTAATTCTTGACAAGTAGTTTCTATAGCCATGGATGAAAGTTCATTTTCATCACATTCAAAACTACTAGATTCACTAATTATGGTCCTGAACATCGACCGTGCACATGTGTCCAGCATTAGAGTATAACCCCATGAATTAATTAGTTACGACATGAGTTATTTTGTCTTTCTTAGTAACTTCATTCCTGCTATCATCCTTGATGGTGTTAATGGTATTTCTCCTTTTGTGGTTGCTAGTAGATCTATGAAAGAAGTTCGTGTTCCTATCTCTTTCTATAAGCCACTGGATCATGGATCTATGTTTCCAGTAGATGTCTTCCCTTTTTAAGGCTTCATGCCACTTGTGTCTTGCCTTTTCCTCCTCCATTTGAATCTAGGAGTTGATATTACCAGCAACAAGTTGGGCTTGGAGGTAGTCCAAAGTCCCCATAAGCTCTTTTTTCTCCTTGAAGAAGTCTCCAAAATTATGTTTTCTCCAACTTTTGACCTCTCTTTTGATGATTTCCAACTTTTGGGCAATCCTAAACATGGTAGTTCCCCTAATAGGAGTGGCCCACTAAAATTTCACTTAGTCTCTAAATGAGGGATGAGAGCTCCACATAATCTCAATCTGAAGGTAGTCAGCCCAATCCTAGGAGAGTCTGACCAGGAGAGGAGGAGAGGGTTATGATCAGAGGTCATTTTGGGGAGGGAAGATAAAGTGGAGGTCAAGCACAAGTCCAAGGAGGAGGTGGCTAGAACCCAGTCCAGTCACACTTGGATGAGATGGGATCCTTTCCTATTATTGGACCAAGTAAAGGGATTTACTTTAAGGTCGATATCTAGGAGACCTGAATAAAAAATGAGGTCCGCAAGGTCCCCCATAATATTAAAGCAATCCATTAGACCTCTGAGATTTTCTGAGGGATAGAGGGGGGTGTTAAAATTGCCAACCACCATATACTTAGCAGATTTGTCCTGATCCATGCAGTTGATAATTTCCTTCCAAAGAGACAACCTACCAGTCCGGGTGTTGGGAGCATAGATATTGAGCAAGTGTCAAACAAATTGTTATTTTCTAAAGGTAATAGTGATGAAATTCAGAGAGAAGGAAAGTGGTTCTCCTTCTACGATGTTGGGGTTCGGGAGAGTGGCAATGCCACTTGAGGCACCAGAGGCGTCAATGTAAAGAAAATCAGTACCTGGCTAGAGTTTTCTAGTAAGGGAGGTGAAATTATTGAAGGACATCTTAACATCTTTGATCAGCAAAATATCCATCTTGTGAGTAAAAATGTATTGTTTAACAACACTTTGTTTGAGGGGGTTGTTGAGACCTCTAACATTCCAAGAAAGACAAATCATTTCTTATTTTTAAAACTTATTTCTAAGGTTTGTTGCTTACCTACCACAACATCCCTTATAGCCACTCTTGATCTCCTGGCATGTTCCATAGGCCTACCTCTAGGTTTTTTTGAACCCACATTAACTTTCTTGGATTTGGGTTTCTTCTTTTGGGTTTTCCTTTCACCATCATCCTCCCCACCATGCTCTTCACCTAGGGAGCTAGGTGAGGGGTAGTTCTGCTCCTCTAGTTGAGGGGGGGTCTTTTTTGTAGCCTTAGGGTACTTTAGTGAGAGGGAGACCAAAATGGAAGGCTACTCCAACTCACCAAGACCAACCACTTTTGATGTCGGGGTGATCACCAAGGGAGTCGTAGGTTCTTTCGCCACACCCACAGGGGGGACATTTTATATCCTTAGGCTCGAAGAGCATGCTATTTTTCCCCTGATGGATAATAATCTCCCCTTCTTCCACCTCTAGTTTTACTAGCACTTTAGCCATTGGGGGGGGGGGGGGCTGGCCTTTTCTACCTCTTCACCTACATGAGACATGAGGGGTCCTCAGAAGTGCCCTTTTCCTTATTTTTAAGACTTTCTCCATGCAAAGAGGATTTCCACACTTTGCTAGTCTGTGCCTTGGATTCACATTTCTAGTAGAAGAGAGTGGCATTCTCATAAACCAGAGCTTGGGTCCATCTTCCCAGCTTAGATTTCAAGATTAAAAAGTTGGGAAGGGTTTTGTTAAGAGTAACATTAACACAAAATCTCATAAACACCAACATGGACTTAGAGTGGGTCACCTAATCTACCATAATAAAGATGCCAAAGGAGTCACCAATCCATCTAAACACCTATTCATCCCATTATTCAAGTGGTAGTCCTGGGAGGCGCACCCAAATTGGTGCCATCCTACTCAACTTAGTCGCAAGGTTGAACTGAGGTTTCCACTTTGCCAGAGTAAGGAAGTTCTTTTTGTAGACCTAAGAGCCTGACAGAATAGAGGCTAAATCCCTTAGAGTATTAAACTTGAAGAGGAAGATCTCGTTAGGCATAGCTAAAACCAAGATAGGCCCCTTGATCTTCCATTGGTTAGCAACCCATTTCCTGACTATCTCAATGGTGGGTCTGAAGTTGAAGAACCAACCCACCAGCACTAACTGAAAGCAGCCATAGTCCTGTTTACAACAGAATCAGGGAGAGAGAGTTCAGAGCCTTCCTCAGTTTGAATGAATTCAATCAGGAGTGATTCTAGAGTGTTCTAAGCCTCACCAACAAGAATGCCTTTCCAATTAGTTTTTGGCAGGGATGAAGGGGCAGCAACAGAAGAGGATGCCCATTGGTTTTCATTCGTTGACTCTTTCACAGACTGCACTGTGCTAGAGGTAGCAGTCTCAGACTAGCATGGGGTCCGACTTGGGGCCCTACAAGGGAGGAAGAATCCCACCTAGGAGAGGCAGGCATGGAATCTGAAGGCTTGAGCGGGAAGTTGCAGAAAGTCACCAAATGTTTTTTGGAGTATTTCTTATATTTTTAATTTTTTGCGAAGAGGCATAAATACTTTGACTCAAAGTTATGGACCAATGAGGTCATAAAAAAGAGACCCTATACCTGTTTAAATATTAAAAAATAACACTGTATCAAGGTTTGAACATTGATGGAAAGAATAATAATAGTACAAATTAAGTGTCACAATATGTTAGTGCAAATTACATGTTATTTAATTTATATATTATTAATTGAATAATCTCTATAGATATTGGAGGAAATAATTAGTTGATTCATTTATGATGACCATGTGAAAGAGAATGACATAAACAGTATAAGATAGCTGCAAGAAACTCCACATAATTTACTCACAAGAAGGCTTCCCCTAACTAGCTCATGCATGATCTCATCTCAAATTCCCAATGCAATCTTGCTAATATCAATTAACACATAGTATCTCATGCCTTTGATGAGTGGAAAAGATAGAGTATATGGGCTCATTCATTCAAAATTTGAATTTATGGACCTCAACAGAAAAATTTGTTGATGGCATGGGTGTCATGATACTTAAAGATCAAAGATTTAATATGGCTAATTAGTATGTGGATTTCCATTTTAATGGGTCTTTTCATCTACCACTATCATAATTAATCTAAGTGGGGAATATCCTCTACTTTTTCAGATGGGACAAGCTTTCTAAATTTGACTATAGTATAGTTTTTTCTTATTATCATATAT
The DNA here is from genome assembly GCA_027943335.1 of Chamaecyparis obtusa. Taxonomy (NCBI): domain Eukaryota; kingdom Viridiplantae; phylum Streptophyta; class Pinopsida; order Cupressales; family Cupressaceae; genus Chamaecyparis; species Chamaecyparis obtusa. The sequence goes on from BSBK01005229.1 coordinate 456,829, forward strand.
TACAATGATCATTTTTCTATTTTCAAAAAATAAAATTTCATTGCTTAGTATTTCCTACCATTGGAGGTAGTTTGATTTATGTGGACCCAAACAAATGTGATACCTTTTAAATAAAGACATAATTTTGCAACCAATCTATTTTACTAACGCTTCTCTTATTTTGGACTTGAACCAATTCTTTACATGTGATCTCGTAGGGACCTCTTACTTTACCATGGTTTATACTTCCTCCAAAGATATTCCCTCCCATGTAAACCCTTAGTATAGTGATAAAAATAAAAAGTCAACAACTTGGCTAAGGCTCAAAAAGAGAAAAATATTAATTTAACTAAATCCCTGAAATTTTTTTTGGATGATTTCACTTTGTCAAGTGATCATATCATTTGAATAGTCTCATGATGACTCTCCAATCCATATTTTTAGTGCTATCCATAAGAATTTATAAAATAATCAGGTACCTTATCTCAATCTCTTATTTCCCCTCTTTACCCTACTCATGCAAAGATTAGTACAAAAATTAATGAGTTGTGCAAGGCTTACAATTTGTAGAATGATTTTTTTAAATAGTTTCTTGTCCAACTAAATAGTATGAAGGTTAAATTAAATAAGCTTGAAGCCTTAGTTGAATATGAAGCCAAGAATGGGGATTGTTCATCTAAGCTAGAAGATGAGGTTGTATGATATAGTGCAAAAGGGCTAAATGAGAGATTGGAAAAGTGGAATTTCCTCGAAGTTAAAGTAAATGATTTAAAAGTTAAAGTAGTCTCAAAGGAGAAAAGGAATACCATGGTGATGAATATCTCAGGAATCCAAGACAAACAAAATAAAATGACTAAAAATTTGGATGAAGATATTTATTTATGCAAGGAGATGATGAGAAAGATGGTTGTCTTGTTGAAAGTTCTATAGAAGGATTTGGAAAGGAAACACTCTAAGCGTAAACACTCTATGCTAGATGAGGCTTCTACTAGTCCTTGAGACTATTTTGTAAAAGAGACATGCCATTTTCTCTATAGACGCAACCCACTCTAAGGAGATTTCTCCCTTTAAGGGGATATCTTTTTTAGAGTAGTTAAACATTCTTAGTTGGGAGTGGCAATTTGTGAAGGACCCTAGTCTTTGAGGAAATCACCAATTCATTTATGTGGTTCTTTTTGGTCATTTAATAGACTCCATTTTTTTGTGTCTAGTTTTTGGTCACCTTTATTATGTTTGGTCCTTTTTATTTGTTTGTGTCACTACTCATGAGATCCCAAATTTCTTCTACTTGATGGCAATTGTGTAAATGGTTTAATTCCTATATCATGATTTATTGAATAAAAACATAATTACATTGATGAAAAAACTATTCTTTACAAAATAAATAATTTTTTTATTTTAATTATAAATACAATTATGATTATTTAAATAAACACATCAAACAATGTTCCATTCTCCATAAAAAATGAATGATAGATTTTGCAACTTTTCTTTAACTATTGGAAAAGAAACATAGAAAAATTGAAGTGTATAAATTACATGTTCATGTATTTTTTATTTTTTTTAAAAAGAGGGGTAGATGCTTTGACTCAAAAATATGTATCAAGGGGGTCACAAATGAGGGACCTTATCCACATTCAAACATTCAACAATAACACTCTAGCAAGATTTGAACCTTGATGGCAAGAATGATAACAACACAACTTAACTATCACAATATGTCAATGTCAGATACATATTTGTGTATTCAACTTATAAATTAAAATACAATAAGTTCTATGGAGACTATAGTAAAGAATTAGCTGTCATTTATGATAGCCATGTAAAAAAAATACAATATACAATATAAGATAGCTACAAGAAACCCCACATTTAAATTTAATAATATATTGATACAAACAATCAAATTCACATGTTGAAAATCAATGTTAAACTTAATTGGTATTGGCTAAATCCTAAACTAAAATATAAAATATATAAGAGAAGCTTGAAAAAGTTTGAAAAAAAAACTAAGTGTCCCCCTTGGTAAGATTTACGTTTTAGTTTAGGATTTAGACGTTGCCAACTTAATTACCATAAGTATTATCTTTACCCATATTACAAAATAGGATACCTAATATCTTTAAAAAAATTTCTAAAAAATAAATACGGCCAAGGCACAAACTTAAACTAATCAGAAATACATAGTTTTAAATCCCAAACGGCGATAGCAAATTCTACTCTTCATATGTTGCCCTCTCTCTAACTTCAGCATTGCCATATTTGTCCTTCAGTTTTTTAACTGAACACATAAAACACAGGACCACATGTTATAAAGTAAAAGCATGAAGATTGGACAATACGCAAGCCAAAATAGTGCAAGTATAAGTAGCAATATATCATGCCTATCTGTTCCTCGGAATTTGGATCATGATCCACCGTAATTGTCTTCCCCGCAATGGTAACTCGTCTTACATTGCCCAGCAATTGGGTCATCTCTTGTTGGGAAAGAGAACCACACACTCCCTCAAGATCAATTGTTGAGCGCTGCCACTTCCCCATGATCTCTGCTACAAACAATTCTACTGTCTCTTTGTTCCTCTTCTCCTAGAAATGATTCTACTTCACAGGGCGACACCTATTTATAATGGAATACAACGATTCTACTTAATGAGAATAGTAAAGTAAATTCGATTGTTTATGGAGACAAGCAGCTGCTAGTCACAAACCGACAAGTGAGACACAAGCAGGTGCTAGTCACAAACAGGCTCGCTAAAAGTCGAAAGATGTGTGATGCGATGACTAGGTCAGTGGTCGAGCTTGATAAGTGAGAGAAAATTACAGCTTCTGAAATAGACGACTAATAGAAAATTGCAGCATGCAGAAAGGACTTTGGGATGACAAGCAACTGGGACGTCAATAATGGAATATTTAATGCAGCACAAGAAATTTTAACAAGAAACTATGACCGCCAAGCACAAATTTTACGTTTAAAAATAGCAATGATAAGGCGAGACTAAGAATTTTTGCGTCATCTCTTGTTTTTACTAAATATCAAAACGTAATCCAAATATACAATCACAAACTTACCAAGACTTGCTTGAAAACTTCACTCATGTCAACCTCATGAATGTGCTTGGAGCATTCACCAATCCAAACAACATCACCAACTATTCATTCATTCCCCTTCATCAAGTATCCATTTTTTTAATCAATTTTGGTGAAGTATTTGGCTCTACTTAAACAATCCATCCTATCATCGATTTACAGAAAATGAAAATAATAATTGATGTTATCTTGTTTATTACTCTATAAGGTTCCTTATTTGGAAAACTCATATTGGATATCAAATCCATACAATGACTAATGCTCCTCATGGGTACAAATCCATTAAGCAACTCCTACATCAATGGGTGGTACCACAAAATTGTGTCCCACGTTTTCCCACAAAAAAATTGAGTGATTGAAAACTTTCCATACCAACCCTTCGTGCAAAAAGGGTATTTTCTCGAAGTTGCAAAACCCCTTCATGTGAATGGGATGATGTGGGGTAGTTTGGGAAAAGGGGATTCTTCGCATGAAGCGTTTCTTCATGTGAAGGCCTGATCAACTGGATTTTATATAAATTTCCAGCATGAATCTTTAACTGTCACTTTTCACTTTCACTATTATCGGACACCACATTAAGCGTTGGAGCAAACACCCTTATTACCAAATGCTGTCAAAAGTAACTTGTGCGCATTTTTGACCTCTTGTTGACCTTCATTCATACCAAGTGCACTAATTTTATCCTTTTTTGTTTATCTATGATTGTAAATTTTATGTTTTTAAATTATTTTTAGTTAGTTATCCGTAATACTCATTTTTATTAATTTTTAATTTAAAAATTAGAAATTTATCAAAAAATCTTAGAAACCTATTAAAAAACCTTAGGAAAATTTAGAAAACATTAGAAAAAATCAGAAAACTATTAGAAAATATTTTAAAAACTATTAGAAAAACATAAAATTTATTTAATTGGGTACATGTATGTTTCATTTTTGTAGTTTTTAATCATAGTAATATATGTTTTTAAGGAAAAATTGAAAAATTAAGAAAAACTTTTGAAAATGTTTTAAAAAATTGAGGTATATTTTCAATTTCTTTAACAAATGTACTCTCTCTCTCTCTCTCTCTCTCTCTCTCTCTCTCTCTATATATATCTATATCTATATCTATATCTATATCTATATCTATATCTATATCTATATATATATATTACAATCTAATATAGGTGATGTACATGTTATTTCTTTATCTAATTGATAGATTACGTACATGCTAATATTAAATAAATAAATGTAATTTTTATCATTGAGAATTGTACATGTATTTTAGATTTTAATATTAGTTCATAGTTAATAGCATGGTTTTATAAAAAAATTGTTTCCATGTTACATGCACATAATGTACTTACTTAGTTTATAGTATTTAACATGTTAGGTCCTAGATGGCTCATCCTCATGATGATGCAACTCAGGGTGGCACACCTGATGGTTGTGCATGTCCCAATGAGGCCATTGTTCATGATATTGCTAGTATATTCTATTTTTTAGATGGTGAGTTTGCTAGATTAAGAGCTATGATTAGTAAATTTGATGGGGTGTATAGAGATATATGTACCACTATTATAATGAGTCATGAACAACTGAGTGAGTTCTTGAGATCCCACATTGCATACACCCCATAGATTGTCTCTAATTTTTTTTGGGAGATGAGAGCAGAGATCATGGGCATTGTGTCCTGGGAGATGGTCTAGAGTCATATCCCAAAGGAGATCATCAAATGGGAGGGTTTGCCACATTATGGGGGGAAGGAAAAGGTTAGGGCTTAGAAGATAAAATGTTGCATAGATCCTAAGATAGCCTCTAGGTTTTAACCATGATTCCTTGTAACTCGTGGTTTTTATCCTAATAATGATCAAACTCCCTTGTATTTTGGACAATAGTTGTATGCTGATATCTTTTTGGGCCTCAGTGTGAATTACCTAGATATTCCAAGTTATTTTGGTCAAGTGTGTGGCAATTTTTTTTAATTGTGATTAGTATTGTAGGGATAACTAACCTGTACTAGCTCACAAATAGTTGGTTGACGAGGGGCTTGTAGCTATAGAACTATTGACAAATCCTACTATAAAAAAAGTTCTCATTTCTTCCCAGAGGGAGGCAACTAATCTAGGACTGGTCAAATTGCATCAACAACCACCAACATTATAGACGATATACTAGGAAGATATATTTTGACTATACCCAAACTTAGATAATCTTTTGAGGCATCATCTAGTGTTGGCTCAAATAATTTTGATGTGTTTAGAATTGTTTTCCTTTCCACCCTAATCAGTTATCATCTCTTACAGGAGTGTAGAGTTAGATTGAGATATCAATTTATTTTCCTAAGGACCTACTATAGTCATATTCATTTATTGTAGAGAGAGAAGTAGGATACTATTAAAAGATGTTCTAGAGTTGTTATTAGAGTCTCATAGGAACCTGTAGTTCCATCATTGTAGACGATGCCCTCAAGTCATATTCAAAACTCACATCACTTTGTGTAGCATGACCTACTCACATATCAATCCTTAGTGGCATAGGAAGAGATACGAGTTAGCGATGTATGTATCATAATTGAGGTTGTGGAGGGATTTGAGGATAAGTTGTATGGGAGGTGGGTGAGCACTAAGATGGGATCATTTATGGATATGTTACTACAATCTAACTCTACGCCTATCCCCTCTTAGATACATAGCCCCTACACTCCTCATTACTTTAGAGCATTAGAACTAAGATGGTGTGCACAATAAAGTTTGTGTGGATGACACAAGAGTAATTGATGATCCTCCCACCCCTAAGACCCAAGTATTCAATTTTATTTATTTTAATATCAATGTACAATTACTCAATTTTTAGTTTAGTTATTTATATTCACATGTACTAATGCCTGTATATATAATATTTGGTAGGAACAATTAGCTGCTCACATATTATTTATTATTTTAATAATACATCCCTTTAAGGTCATTTTAGAAATTATAATATTCTCTAACTGGTTAACATATTTGAAAACATTTTCTCTATTTAATTAACATGTTTTAATACACGTAAACCTAAATTTAATTCACCCCTTTAAGACATGCAAACATACATTTTTCTATACATCCCCTTATTACATGCAAACATATTTACTACATCCCCTTAAGATATTTAAAAACCTAAATACGTCAATTTAATATTGATGGCCTACAACTGATTGAATGTCTTGATTGAAATGAAAGACAGTGATTAGAGATCACTGAGCTATAAAAGTGATATGTAAGATAATTAAATCAGTCAACATGTTGTCATTGATGTCAACTAGTCTTGAATATACTTATCCTGATAGTTACAAACATCTGAATATCTATAGAAGGAATAAATGGTGAAGAAATGAGATATCTACATAAAGAAAAGATGGATATGACAGATAAGGATAAGGTATACATTGGGTAACTTATTGACGAGTCTATAGATTTATATTGTTGACTTGAACATATTACCTTATTCTATTATGAAGAAGAGATTTGAATTGAACAAGTTAATGTGGTCAGTAATTGAAGAATTTTGTATACATCGAGCCAGTACAGTGTATACTGAGTGACAGTAATAACTGAGTTAGTTATCACTGACACATTTTAGTATTAATCGAGTATGGATGAAAACATTAAATGCTAAGAAAAACTGACTGAAATTGATGAGCTGAAAATTGTTATAATTTTATGGTAAAGGATGAAGTTTATTATAAGATCCACGACTGACTTAATTCAGAGATGATCTAAAGGATGAGATTGAAATGTGTTATTGACACATCTTCCAAGGAAGGTTTAAGCGACAAAATGGATGAAGGAGATTAAGAGGCAAAATCTGATGGCTGCTATGAAAATGATTTACTTGTCTATTTAAGAGACATGAGTTTCATTGTTGAAACATGCGAGATGAATAGAGACTACAGAAGATTTCACGTTAAGAAATTATTCATGCATTCCTGATCAATCTGGTTATAGACAAAATCGAGCTGCAAACATTACCAATCGTTAGAGAACTATTCATCGAGTAAAATAAGTTGGGAAATATTGAGGAAGTGAATTGATTAATGATCATATGAGTTTTATATGAGCTTAGCATAGATCTAAATATTTACAATTGAGTTGTATTTGAATCAGATCAAAACTCTATCAGTTTAAACATTGATTTAGATAAATCTCTTAATCGAGTGGACTTAACAACCTTATGTATTTCCATATGACATTCCTTGAATGTTAATTGTTATCTTGTTGACCCCATAGTGAATGCTAGTCAATAGTTAACTGTTAGTGATAAATCCTCTAACCAGGTCACACCTAATAGTGTGAATTGTAACCTTTAACATGGTTGGCTCCTAACTGAGCTGACTTCAGAAGAGTGAAATATTTTTGGGTTACCGGTCCCAGGTGATTTTTCCATTAGTAGGGTTTCCACATTAAATCATTGTGTTATACGTTATTTGTTATGATTATTTTTCTATCATACTCTACATACTGCATAGTTGATTTAATCGGTAATCATAGTGTTGGGTATCTTCTTAATTTTCTAAATTTCTTGTCCAACTTTCGGTTCTTGCTTCCTTTTTCTAATCTTGTGGTTATAGATGTCAGAATGTTTTCAAAATTTTGTCACAAACTTGTTAGAATTTCTTGTCTTAGGTCTTGTTCTTGAGAAGGCACAAATTCTTCAAAATATAAAACCCTAAAACTTGGCCATTTTTAAATAAGCCCTAAGCCGTTCTCTTAGCTTTCTATTTGAAGGTTACTTTTTGAAAGTTCACTTAAGTTCATGTTGAGAGCACGTGCTTTAAATATCCTTTTCTTTGAGTCAAGAAGCCCATTGATTTAATTATTTTATCCTATGTCCTTGGTGCTTAGAAATTTTGCAAAATGGCGGTGTTTTAAAGTCTTGTCGTATGGTCACATAGGCTTGTTAAAGCCTTATGCGACTATGCGACTAAGTCTTAATCTTGCGATTAATGAAGCAACAAGTGGTGGGACCATGGGTGAAGGTGCTCAACCAATAGTATTTTAACGGTTGGCGGTTTCTTAAAGGTTGGCGGTGTTTTAAAACATAGTCGCATGGTCGCATAAGCCTTCAACAAGCTTATGCGACCATACGACTGAGCTTCGTGCTTAACTTTGAGTGCTAGCAGATAAAGTTTGGAGGTTAGTCACATGGTCGTGTTAACCTCTAACAAGCCTATGTGACCATGCGACCAGCATGTGTTTGAAAAGAGGTAACCGCTGAGGGATCACCGCCGGAAGGGATGTAACATTGAAGGCTAGTCGCATGGTCGTATTAGCCTCCAATAAGCCTATGCGACCATGCGACTAAATTATGCGATCGTCTGTCAAGAAAAATCTACGGCTAGATTTCAAATTGAAGGTGAGGTGGCGGTTTGGTTCAGTTCGGTTGCCCAGGTTGATATGTGAGCCAACCAAACAGCGCCAAGTGGCAAAGGTCAAATGTGGCATCCAACTAGATGGTGAGGTGGCAAGGAGGTGATTTGTTGGACCAATCTGAATGTGCCATGTGGCACATGTGGGACCCGCCCATTTTAAAAATCTATATGCAGAGATTTTTAAACAAATTCATAAAGTTCAAACTATGTCAAAAATTCGAAATTTAAATGTGACAATTGCTTGGGAGCTGAAATTTGAAAATGATGCTGAGGACTCAATTTTTGTCCGAAATATAAAGTGTTATATACCGTTGGAATCGGGAGAAGCTGAAGAATCCATTTTTTGGATTAGTTTGTTGAAAGAAGAATGTTAGGGAAACCAGTAACAAGAAACAACAACTCAGATCAAATTTGGTTAAAGAAGTGAGAGGATCAAATCATATTTTTGGGTTTGGAGAGAATCATTTCAGTTGAAGAGAGGATTGTAGTTCAAAGGCAATTGTAGAGGAAGGGGATATTTTGGGAAATTGACAGGTGTCTGTTGTTGGAAACTGGCTTTCCCCTTTCCTCCTATATCTTGTATTTTCTCTCATTTTGTAAAGGATGTTGGAATTAATGCTGCAAGGCAGCTCCCAGACTTGGATTTTTGTTTCTTGTGTTTCTTTGTTTTAGAAGTGTACAGTTCCAGATGATTTCAATAAAAGTAAAGGAATCCCGATTCAGTTTATGTTTGATGTCTTTGTGTTCATAATTTGAATTCTTGTGTATTGATTTGTAAGGCATGTTGGTATACCAGTTACAAGGTACCTGCGGGTTTGAATTCGAGTGTCTTTCAAGGAGGGAGTAAGTCTCGGTTTCAAGTTCTGAGAATTCTAGATTTGTATACGAATTTGATGTCCAGGAACTGGAGTGAAAAGAATGGTTTGTAAGGCATCCCATTCGGGTTTTTGAGTTGGAGTTATGGTTTTCTAGGAATGTATGTTTGTATGACTCTGTTGCCCAATGAACAAGGCACTGATCTTGGTTTGCTTTGCATTTTTCATCATCAGATCTTTAAATCATTTCCATCTTTAATTTCATGTTTCGGAAGCATTCATGTTTATGTCTTGTGTTCCCTGAATACAAGTATTGTTAGTGATTCTTTGAAGAAATGAATCCATGGGTTAACCTGCCCGAGTTCAAAGCTCGAAGAGAAGAAGGAGTTTATAATTATTGTCACATTTGCCATTTTCCTAGTTCTTAGTGGATCATACAGGTGGGACCCTGTATAAGACTGGTTGAGTTGAACTCCCATGTTTTATAAGTTTGAGAACTATCCACTGATTTTCACATCTGCATAAAGGGTCTTAGCTAGTAAGTTATATGTATGCAGATCTTATCATGTTTTAGGTGCACCCGCCTGAGTGTGTGGAACTCGAAGCAGAAGGAGGATCAAATCCTCATTAATTAGTCTTTTCTTGCCCCTTAGTTTGCATGAACAAGTAGATTTATGTTACTAGACAAAGATCCCTGGGTCTGGTTTTCATATTTCTCTTTTAGAGTTGAGGGATACAAGAAAAATCACTAACACATAGTTTGGATAATTACTAGTATTTGGTAAATGACCAGACAAATTGATATTTTATCTTACCGAGTTGTTTATATTGTTGAAATTTTTTTGAAAATTATATCGGAGAGTTTGGGACTATAGGATAACCGATTTAACTAATTCACCCCTCCTCTTAGTTATTCTAACAATTGGTATTAGTGATTATTGGTTTCTTCGAGGAAAGTTTCAAGGACTTAAGAAAAAGATCACAAGATATATAAGAAGGAAGTGTCAAAGCTCAACAAAGATAACTTCTTGACATGGAAAAGAAGGATGAGGCTTCACATATCTAGAATTGGAAAATGTGCTATCGCACTACTATACAATGGCTACATACAACCGACTATTGGACCTTTGAAAGTAGATCAGTTAAGAGACAGACATGAACATAACATAACTATGATAGAGATTATTGTTACTCTATATGATGCTAAATTTGAAGATATCAAAGGACACACTACAACAAAATAAATGTGGGCCAAACTTGCACTAGTTCATGGTGGTGATGTAAATGTAATGAGAGCTAGAGTTAAAAGCTTAAGAGGTAGATTTTCTGATGTGAAAATGAAAGAAGGTGAGAACATCACACAATACTCCAATGGAATCAAAGTGGTGGTCAATGCTATTCGAGGAGCATGAGGTATTACTTCTGAAGATACTATTGTAACTAAAATACTTGGAACCTTGCTGCCTATCTATGCAATTAGAATATCTACAATTCATGAAATGAGGTCTGCACCTAATAGCACTCTTACCCTTGATAGTCTAATTGGAAAGTTGACTACTTTTGAGTTGAATAATTATGTCAATAGTGTTGTACCGAGTGTTCAGTATGCTTTTATGTCTTCCCTGAAGATCGATAAATCTAGCAGTAAGCATAATATAAAGAATGAAAGTGACAATGACAACGAAGATGAGCTTGATGAGCTTGAAGCACTTATGGCCCGAAGACTTTAGAAAGGTAAAGGAAGGTATAAGGGAAAGTTACCTTTATATTTTTTTAATTGTAAAGAGATTGGCCATATTGTTTCTATATGTCCTAATAGGAAAGAAGAAGATAAAGACAATGATTGATCTGCTGATGGAAAGTTTGGCAGAAGAGATAACAGAGGAATCTGACACTATGATAGAAGAAACAACCAAGATTACAAATACAAAGGAAAGAAGGCATGTTACCTTGTTGGAGAAGATGAGAATGACACTGACACCAACACTGATGATGAAATTGAAGTGGTATTTTTTGCAATGAAAGATGATTTAGAAGAAGAGGAAAGGTATGTAGAAACAACCCTTATTTCTAAAGTTAGCAAGAATGATACTTGGATCATTGATAATGGTTGTACACATCACATGACTGGTGATGAAGATAAATTTTAATACCTTGAACACTACAATAGAGGGTAAGTCAAAATGGGAAATGATACACCTTGTCAAGTGAAAGGAAAAGGGTCTATCTTATTGAATGATAGGATTAGATGTGATAATGCATACTAGGTAAAAGGACTTAACTAAAAATTGTTGAGTGTAGCATAGCTGAATAACTCAGGTCACTGAGTTGCATTTGAAAGTAAGAAGGTGGAAATCTATGATAAAAATGGAAAGCTGGTCGGTACTAGAGGACAATCAAAAGGTAATCTATTTTATTTTAACAATGCTAAAAATTATTGTTTATTGGCCAAAAATGAAGATTTATGGTTATGGCATAAGAGACTGTGTCATGTAAAATTTGATAACATGGTTCAGATCAGTAAAAAGAGAAGAGTTAGAGGTTTACTGATTCTAACCAAACCTGATCATGTTCTATAAGATCAATGTCAGAAATGAAAGATGACCAAATATAGTTTTAAAATAAAAGACTATTCATCTAAAGGTATTTTGGAGTTGGTACATACCGACTTAAGTGGTCCTATGAGAACTTAGAGTTATTATGGTGACAAATATTTTAATTTATTTATTAATGACTACTCTAGGATGATGACAGTCATGTTATTAAAAGAAAGATCTGAGGCTTTCAAGTTGTTTAAGTGGTATAATGTTAAAGTTAAAAAAGAAACTAGTAAAGAATTAAAATGCTTGAGATTAGATAGAGGAGGTGAGTTTATTTCTAATGAACACACTAGCTATTGTAATGAGCATGGAATCAAAAGACATGTTTCTACATGAAGGACACCACAACAAAATGGAATTGCTGAAAGGAGAAACTAATCTATTATTGATTGTGCTAGAACATTGATGATTGAGAAAGATGTTTCAAAAATGTAATGGAGAGAAGAAGTTAGCACTACTGTATACACCTTGAATTGAGTTCAACTGAAGAAAGACATGAACAAGACACCTTATGAGTTATGGTTTGGCTATACACCAAATGTAAGTTATTTCAAAAAATTTGGAAGTAGGTGTTACATTCTGAAAGATGATAGAAATGGTAAATTTAGCTCTAAAGGTGATAAAAGAATATTTTAAGGATATTCTACTAATAGTAAAGCATATAAATGTTTGAACAAGGCTACTAATAAAATGGTTGAAAGTGCTAATGTAAAATTTGATGAGTTTGTTGAAAAGAATGATGAAGAAAGTAGGAAGGAACCAAAAGACTATGGTAGGTTTACATATGTTGAGCATCCAGATTATCTACCAAAACCATAGGATGAGTCTATTGAGCATCAGTAAAATGCTACCGAGAATCAGAAAATGCAAACCAAGAACCAAGAAGAAGCTACTGAGGAACAAAATGCACCTAAACTAAATGATGAGAAAAGAAGAGAACAAGTGTTGGCAAGGTTTTTTATAAGATACCATCTGCATAACCAAATCATTGAAGACAAGAAAGCTGGCATGATGACCTGAAGTAAGTTGAGATAAAAAAAACATGCTTATTTTGTTAATTTAAGCCCAATAATGTTAGAGATACACTTGAAAATGAGGAATGGGTTAAGGATATGAATGAAGAAATTGAACAGATTGAGAAAATTAAGACATGGACATTGGTATTGAGACTGAATGATAAAAATGTGATAGGTACTAAGTGGATTTTTAAAAACAAGTTAAATGAGAATGGTGAGGTCACTAGGAATAAGGCAAGACCTATATGCAAGGGACATGGACAAGAAGAGGGTATAGACTATGGTGAAACTTTTTCACTAGTAGCAAGACTTGAATGAGTTTGTATATTACTTGCATATGCTACACATAAGGGATTCAGAGTATATCAAATGAATGTGAAATCAGCATTTCTCAATGGAATTCTCAAGGAGGAGGTCTACATGGATGTGAAATCAGCATTTCTAAATGGAATTCTCGAGGAGGAGGTCTACTTTGAAGAACTAGAAGGTTTCGTTGATCCAAATCAAAAGAACATGGTATGTAGACTGCACAAAGCTTTGTATAGACTAAAGCAAGCACCAAGAGAATGGTATGAAAGACTAAATGCTTATCTTATCAGTACTATCTTTGTAATGACAAGTGATCATAATAATTTGTATATGAAAGGAGAATCTGATGATAATATTTTTATTGCTAAAATTTTTGTTAATGACATAATCTTTGGAGGACATGATTTTATTTGCAAATCTTTTACTGATGAAATGAGAAAGGAATTTGAGATGTCAATGTTTGGACAGGTTAAATTCTTTCTAGGTTTGTAGATTGTACAACATAATGATGGGATTTTCATCACTCAATCAAAATACATAAAGGAAGTGTTAAAGACTTTTGGTATGGAAGATTCAAAACTGGTAGGAACACCGATGGTGATACGATGTAAGTTAATAAAGGATGATGAATCAACCGAGGTAAATTAGACAATATAGATACCAATGATTGGAAAATTGATGTATGTGGTACACAGTAGGCCTTATATAGCACATGCAATTCAGATTGTGGAAAGATTTTATGCTAATCCTAAAGATTCACATATGGTTGATGTTAAAAGGATTTTTATCTATACTTGAAGAAGATTGAAGACTATGGTTTATGGTACACAAAGGAAGTAAAATTTGAACTCCAAGTTTACACAGATGCAGATTGGGCTGGAAACATTGATGACTAGAAGAGAACAACTGGTGGAGCATTATTTTTATGAGAAAGGCTTGTGACTTGGATAAGAAAGAAACAAGCATGCATTTCTCACTCTACTACTGAAGTAGAGTATGTTGGTGCTGCTGCAAATTGTTCAAATATTGCTTGGATAAAACAAGTGTTGGAAGGAATGAATGAGGTGATCACTGAACTGGTGATTATATATTGTGATAACACAAGTGTTATAAACATTTCAAAGAATCTGATGATGCATTAAAAAAAAAAGCACATATCTATTAAGTATCACTATTTGAGGGAACAAGTACAATAGAAGCAGGTGAAACTGGAATTTGTGAAATCTAAATAATAACTTGCTGATATTTTTACCAAGCCCTTACTGAAGGACACTTTTGAGTATTTGAGGACTAGAATAGGGGTCCTTTCCCTGTCTATCAGTCAGTAAGGTGATCAGGAGGTTGCATCAACCTATAATTTATCATAAAATCATTCATGTTGATGTACATAGCTCACACTTTAGGATTCCTAAGGTTGTGAAAGATTGTAGAAGCTGAAACAAAAAATTGTTTATCAGTACATGAAGGTACTTGATCTGGACTGAGCAACAAAGAATTACTTGGCTTTAAAGAGATGTTTATTTTCTTTGGAATTGTTGTCAAAGAGAGAGGAAGTTATATGAAATAAAGGTAGAGGACTTCATATGAAATATCTGTTGATGAGAACATGAGAAATAATCAGAGAGATGAAAAGATCAAATCTGCAGGGAGAGTATGCATGGAATGCTATTTATTTTATTAAACATATTAAATATCAAGCTAGGGAGAGCTTACCAAGTTACAACATTTGCCTATATACTTGTTGAATACATGTTTGGTATGTGTATGTCATATCTCATATTGTTTGTGTTGCCATCAATGCCAAAAGGGAGAGATTTGTCATGCCCCGCAAGGGAACCGAGGAAGAGAACATAGATTCTCTTTGTAAAAGAAAATCTAAGTAATGACTTATGAAATTTTTTGAATTTTTAAAAGAATTACATAAAAATAACATAGTTTAACTTAGATTCCTCCAAGGTTCCCTTCTTGTTTAATGCAAAAATCATTTAAGTCCATTTAGTGTACTAACAACTTGATTTACTTCTTAAGAAAACTACATCACAACATTTGTAGATTGTTTATAAAGAAATACAAAGTAATTTCATTTCAATTTTCCATTTAAATCCATCTATATTCCTAAGTATCATTTATGAACAATATAACATTTAACACATTAATACCATATAATAGAATCATCTAAACATTTGATACATTGCAAATATTACATTTTTTTAACTAGCTTTTCCCTTAATTAACAATAATGAGAAACATACTACTTTACCTGAAATCTTACCAAATAAATCATTTTAAAATACATTAATGATTGCATTACATTCATCTCCTCTTGGGAGGTAACAATAATTTTACATCATGAAAGATAAATGCAAGTTTTCATTCTTCATAACTGGAACATTATGCAAGCATGAATCCTTAAGCACTGCATCCACAAAAGGTACCTTGATAAAAATATTTACCACCCAACCATGTGGATTCCAAAAGGCCCACTCCCACATGCTAGGAGATAAACACCAAGGTCCACAAAGAAGGGATGGCTAGGCCATACCTAGGGTTGGGTAACCTTTCCAAAATAGAAAATGAAAAGAAGATCAAAGGATAAATCTTTTCCCAAAGGTTCTAAGGCTTGGTAGAAACTCTAAGCAACAAGCTAAGTGAGTGTCATTGCATAGCTCTCACCCCTTGGGTTGTCCTGGTACTAGCCACTCTGAGCCCCGGCCCCCAAGTAGGCACATGCGAAATTGAATGCCTTTCGTACAGACAAGCACCATTCGATCTTCCCTATGCATAGGCACCTTCTCCCACTCCCATCCATAGCCTTTACTAGCACTAATGGCATGGGCGAGGCATACATTAATATTTTTAGTGTTTGAACCCATTCCTATAAGTTTTAATTAAATTATCACTTGTTAAAACAACTCTTCAATCAGTTATCCTGGTACTAGACACTTAGGGCCCCAGCCCCACACTGAGAGCCACTCACTTAGTGTTCTTAGGTTTTCTACCCTTAACCCAAACATCACATACACATCATACATGAAGTAAAGTATATTATAAACACATTTGAGAACTTGCATCAAAGAATAGAAAAGAATAGGAGAGTTTAGGGATGTTTAGGAAAATTACGAGCGTTTAGGGAGGCCTAGAATAGTCCTGATCCTCCAGACAATCCTAAACCCTAATCCTACTTCTTAAACACATCCTAACCCTTATTAAAGCATCTAAATACACCATATAACCTCTACAAAATAAGTACTAAACATATATAGTTTATACAAAATTCCATATGTAAAACACAATGCTCCATCTATGGAAACCTCTCGTGCCCGAAATTTAACTAAGTCTAAATTTTTAGAAATCTCTAAAATCTAGAATCTAGATCTTAACTCCTATGAAGTTGAAACCTATTTCAAACATCCTAAAATGTATCTAATTTATTTATACAAATATAACTTAAAGTATAAGAAATTAAAGTATCAAACTTATACTTAAATCTTACCTAAACCCTAATCCAGGACCAAACTGTGCATTTGGTAATGAGGACTATGCATTTGATTCACAAAGTTGCACAAAAACCCTAATCTAGGACCAAACTATGCATTTGGTAATGAGGACTACACATTTGATTCAAAAATTTGTGCAATTGTTTATAGGAACTATGCATTTCTACAGAATGATAGGAAATTAAAAACAAGACTAACAGATCCAACTGCGGGTAAAATTGGGTATTATGGGAACTGTGGATGCCTAATCTGGGAAAGACCCATTTGAGATCTCCTAGTTTCCTTTCATAAATGGCCATCAAACCCATCCTATCTATCCAACAAATCTTCCCTAGATCAGGATGAAGAAATGTGGTGCTAAAATAGATATGGAATAGTAAGGTTGAAACAAAAGTTCTAAAGTCGAGAAGCACTCATGGACATTCTGATTATAAAAATAGATGAAATGAAAATACTATGGAGTCTCTGAACTCTTAAAAATGCAAGAAAGAAGTAATATTCATATTCATAAAGCATAGGAAGTAATTCTTATTCGATATATGATTATATTCTCTTATCCAAAAATATAGACACAATGATATATAACATAAACATTCTGCAATCTATATAAACAACAAGCATATAGAGAAACATTCAACCAGAATTTCATCATTTCATATCACAAAGGAGAGTTAACTCTCAGGATGGATTCCAACCTGGAGTCCTACGAGGATTCGGTTGATGAAGAAGGATCCAATCCTCTCAATCTCTTCCAACACTCCTTCAAATCCTTCTGGATGCAATCTCCAGCCTCTACTCGAAACAACCAAATGCCAATCTCAGATAATAATGAATTCTCTCCTGACAAATATAATGTTCTGATGCAGGAGCATCCTGGGTGTAAGACCAATCTTGCATCACCCAAAAATATTTTTGTTTTTATATTCAATAAGGGCTATTTTGTGCAGAGCTGCTATTTATGGAAAGTTACTATTTTTGGTAATTTTTGTATGTGCTCAGAATGATCTGATTTCTTTCTTGGAGGTTCATTTTGGTCATATAAGTCTCCCAGTAAAGTTTCATTGCCAGATTAAGTGTATATTGGAAGATATTAAAAATTTTCGGTATTGGCAGCAGGGTACAAAAACTTTGAACTCAGTTTTGAAGGCTTTAGAGGCCCCGGATGAGGTCAAAAATTTGGGTGATGGACACTTACACTAGTCAAGCCTGTAGAGCACTTCGTGGCATTTCTGAAATTAGGTTATAATAGCCGAGCGGGTCAACGGGTGATGACTTATGGTCTTCTGAAGTTGGGCCATCTGAAATGGCAGAAAATAATTTTCTTCAAAATTTCTGTTCGGGTTTCAAAGGTTATCTTGAGCCAACTATGATGGAATAAAATGTAAAATAAAATAATTCTAAGTTGGTCGGCCTTATTGGCTAAAATTTTGGAACCTTCCCAGGTGGTGGAAAATTGCCTATATAAGGAAGGCTGTATTATTATCTTAGGCAATTTAGAATAGTTCTGGGTAGTAGATCTGGGTAATAATTCGAAGCTTTGTCCTACAGAATATTGTAAGGGAATGCCCATGTGGCTTTGCATATTGTAATTTTGAAAGTTTGTAATTTCACATTTGTGGAGATAATAAGAAGCCAATTTTTTGTTCTTGCATATTGTTGTGGTTTCTCTGTTTCTGTTATGTGTTTGTGGTATTAAGGGGAGCACCCTTCATCAAGTGGTATTAGAGCCAGGTTTTCTTGAGTGTGTAAATAGATCACCGACTGTGAGGCAGTTTGCACCAGGACCGTGGTTAGGGTTTCAACATGCATCGTGAAAATGCCTCCACGAAGAGAACATGGCGAAAGAGCTGGTGTTGTGACACCTGAGGTTAGAGAGCTGCAGAGACAAGTGCGAGCATTGCAAGAAGAGATTCGCAGAGGAATGAATCTTAATGTCAGAGATGAAAGCGAGGATGAAGCCGAAGAAGAATATCAAGAAGGAGAAGTTCAAATTGTGAACCAGGAGGAAGAAAGACTTTTTCAAGTGATTTCAAAAATTGGGAAAAGACCTAAGATTGAGGTCCCTACATTTTTTGGAAATCTTAACCTAGAAGAATTGATCGACTGGATCAATGAATGTGAGGAATATTTTGAGTATGAAGATGTTGAGGATCCTGATAGGGTCAAATTTGCGAAGGCCAGACTGAAAGGTCATGCGAAGATATGGTGGGAAGAGATTCAGTTGGAGTGAAATAGAAGGGGAAAGGAGAAAATCATGAGATGGGATCGGATGGTGGATAAATTGAAGCGACAGTTCATTCCTGTTGATTATGAGCTTGACCTACTGAAGAAAATGTAGAGTTTGAAGCAAGCAGGAAGATCTATTTAGGAGTATACAGAGGAGTTCTATCGACTTCTCATCAGAACAGGCCATGCAGAAGTTGATAAGGAGAAAGTTGCCTAATACCTTAATGGGTTAAGGCCAAGCATTCAGGAGGAGCTAAATCTGGTTCGAATGAATAGTATTGAAGAGGCATACCAATTTTCCCTAAAAGTAGAGGAAAAGTTGAACAAGAAGTTTGAGAGCAAACAAAACGGAAGAGGTTGCGGTGGATGATTTAGTGGACAGTCATATGGTGGCCGAAATGAAGATCTGAAAAAAAAGGATGAGGCCAGTAGCAGTCAGAATCAGCGAGGAAATAATTCCAATCGCTTCCAGATCAGAATAATAGAGATCAGAGAGGAAGAGGAAGAGGACAAGGATCTAGAAGAGGTGGCTTCTGTGGAACATATTTTCACTATGGACAAGAAGGTCATAGGGCATTTGAATATCCTCAGTGCCAAGGCAGAATAGACAGGAGAAATGAAGGCTAGGCCAGAGTTGCACATGTAGATGAAGATGCCAGATCATCAAATTCTGAAGATGCTGAAAGAAGAGAAATGTTGATTAACAGAAGAGTCCTGTTGAGTGGTGAGAATGAACCTGAGCAAAGGAGGAGCCTGTTTCACACGAGGTGCAAGTGTGAAGGTAAATGTTGTGATGTGATTATTGATAGTGAAAGCACTAACAACTTGGTGTCAGAAGAGATGGTGACAAAGTTGAAGCTCAAGAGATAGAAACACCCACATCCATATCAGATTGCCTGGGTACAGGATGACCACAAGGTCATGGTCAATGAACAATGCCTAGTGAAGTTCAAGGTTGGTGGATACCAAGATGAGGTATTGTGTGATATCATATCTATGGATGCATGTCACATGTTGTTGGGTAGACCATGGTAGTTTGACAGATGTGTTGTACATGATGGTCGTGCAAATACCTATTCCTTGACAAAGGATGGAGTGTGACATAAGCTAAAACCATTGAAGGTGATGCAGGAGCATCCTGGGTGTAAGAGCAATCTTGCATCACCCAAAAATATTTCTATTTTATATTCAATAAGGGCTATTTTAGTGCAAAGCTACTATTTATGGAAAGTTACTATTTTTGGTAATTTTTGCATGTGCTCAGAATGATCTAATTTCTTTCTTGGAGGTTCATTTTGGTCATGTAAGTCTGCCAGTAAAGTTTCATTGCCAGATCAAGTGTATATCGGAAGATATTGAAGATTTTCGGTATTGGCAGCAGGGTACAGAAACTTTGAACTCAGTTTTGAAGGCTTTAGAGGCCCTGGATGGCGTCAAAAATTTAGGTGACAGGCACTTACGCAAGTTATGCCTGTAGAGCGCTTCGTGGCATTTCCAAAATGGGGTTATAATAGCCGATCGGGTCAACTGGTGATGACTTATGGTCTTCGGAAGTTGGGTCACCTGAAATGGCGAAAAATAATTTTCTTCAAAATTTTTGTTCGGGTTTCAAAGGTTATCTTGAGCCGACTATGATTTAATAAAATGTAAAATAAAATAATTCTAAGTTTGGTCGGCCTTATTGGCTAAAATTCTGGAACCTTCCCAGGCGGTGGATAATTGCTTATATAAGGAAGGCTGTATTATTGTCTTAGGCAGTTCAGAATAGTTCTGGGTAGTAGATCTGGGTATTGATTCGAGGCTTTGTCCTAAAGAATATTGTAAGGGAATGCCCATGTGGCTTTGCATATTGTAATTCTGAAAGTTTGTAATTCCGCATTTGTGGAGATAATAAGAAGCCAATTTTCTGTTCTTGCATATTATTGTTGTTGTTTCTCTATTTTTGTTATGTGTTTGTGGCATTAAGGGGAGCACCCATCATCAAGTGGTATCAGAGCCAGGTTCTTGAGTGTGTAAATAGATCACTGACTGTGAAATAGTTTGCACCAGGACCGTGGCTAGGGTTTCAACGTGCATCGCCAAAATGCCTCCACGAAGAGAATGTGGCGGAAGAGCTGGTGCTGTGACACCTGAGGTTAGAGAGCTGTAGAGACAAGTGCGAGCATTGCAAGAAGAGATTCGCAGAGGAATGAATCTTAATATCAGAGACGAAAGTGAGGATGAAGCTGAAGAAGAATATCAAGAAGGAGAAGTTGAAATTGTGAACCAGGAGGAAGAAAGACTTTTTCGGGCGATTTTCAAGATTGGGAAAAGACCTAAGATTGAGGTTCCTACATTTTCTGGAAATCTTAACCCAGAGGAATTGATCAACTGGATCAATGAATGTGAAGAATATTTTGAGTACGAAGATGTTGAGGATCCTGATAGGATCAAATTTGCGAAGGCCAGACTGAAAGGTCATGCGAAGATCTGGTGGCAAGAAATTCAATTGGAGTGAAATAGAAGAGGGAAAGATAAAATCACAAGATGGGATCGGATGGTGGATAAATTGAAGTGACAGTTCATTCCTATTGATTATGAGCTTGACCTACTGAAGAAAATGCAGAGTTTGAAGCAAGCAGGAAGATCTGTTCAGGAGTATACAGAGGAGTTCTATCGACTCCTCATCAGAACAGGCCATGCAGAAGCTGATAAAGAGAAAGTTGCCCTATACCTTAATGGGTTAAGCCCAAGCATTCAAGAGGAGCTGAATCTGGTTCGAATGAACAGTATTGAAGAGGCATACCAGTTTGCCCTAAAAGTAGAAGAAAAGCTAAACAAGAAGTTTGAGAGCAGACAAAATGGAAGAGGTCGTGGTGGAAGATCTGGTGGATGGTCATATGGTGGCCGAAATGAAGATCTGAAAAAGAAGGATGAGGCTAGTAGCAGCCAGAATCAGAGAGGAAACAATTCTAATCACTTCCAGGATCAGAATAATAGAGATCAGAGAGGAAGAGGAAGAGGACAAGGATCTGGAAGAGGTGGCTTCTGTGGAACATATTTTCACTGTGGAGAAGAAGGTCATAGGGCATTTCAATGTCCTCAGCGCCAAGGCAGAACGGATAGGAGAAATGAAGGCTAGGCCAGAGTTGCACATGTAGATGAAGATGTCAGATCATCAAATTCTGAAGATGCTGAAAGAGGAGAAACGTTGATTAACAGAAGAGTCATGTTGAGTGGTGAGAATGAACCTGAGCAAAGGAGGAGCCTGTTTCGCACCAGGTGCAAGTGTGAAGGTAAATATTGTGATGTGATTATTGATAGTGGAAGCACTGACAATTTGGTGTCAGAAGAGATGGTGACAAAGTTGAAGCTCAAGAGACAGAAACACCCACATCCATATCAGATTGCCTGGGTACAGGATGACTACAAGGTCATGGTCAATGAACAATGCCTAGTAAAGTTCAAGATCGGTGGGTACCAAGATGAGGTACTATGTGATATCATTTCTATGGATGCATGATATATGTTGTTAGGTAGACCATGGTAGTTTGACAGATGTGTTGTACATGATGGTCATGCGAATACCTATTCCTTGACAAAGGATGGAGTGTGACATAAGCTAAAACCATTGAAGGAGACTGAAGAAAAGGTATGTGGTAATGCAAGGATAACTTTTGTTGATGGAAGAAATTTCCTAGATGGTATGAGGCATGAGCATTTATGTTTTGCTTTAATTCTAAAAGCTGGTAAAGAGGAAGTAGAAGATGTTCCTGTAGAAGCTGTAGATTTGTTGAATGAGTTTCAGGATATTATATCCGATAACGTGCCTGATGGATTACCACCAGTCAGGAAGATCAGTCATCAGATGGACTTGATCCCAGGAGCGAGTTTACCAAATAAGGCAGTGCACAGAATGACACCTGCAGAAAGTGAGGAGTTGAACAGACAAGTACATGAGTTGTTACAGAAAGGATTGATTCGAGAGAGTCTGAGTCCCTCTATTGTACCTGCGGTATTAGCACCAAAGAAGAATGGAGAGTGGAGGATGTGTACAGATTTCAGAGCAATAAACAAGATCACAATCAAGTATAGGTTTCAATTGCCACGAATGGATGATATTATGGACTATTTGAGTGGAGCTGTATATTTCTCAAAGATAGATCTGAAGAGTGGATATCATCAGATTCGGATCAGAGAAGGAGATGAATGGAAGACTGCCTTCAAGACAAAGGAAGGACTATATGAGTGGTTAGTCATGCATTTTGGGCTAACCAATGCACCGAGCACTTTCATGCGGCTTATGAACGAGGTTCTGAAAGAATTTCTGGGTAAGTTTGTCACTGTTTACCTAGATGATATTTTGATCTTTAGTAAGATATTGGATGAGCATATGATGCATATTCGTATGGTATTTGAGAAGTTGAGAGAAGAGAAATTGTTGATTAATTTGAAGAAGTGCAGTTTTGTGAAGAAAGAGTTGGTGTATTTAGGGTTTGTAGTTTCAAGAGAAGGTCTAAAAATGGACCCAGAGAAGGTACATGCTATCCTTGAATGGCCTATTCCACGGAGTGCTACTGAGGTAAGATCTTTTCATGGTCTAGCTAGCTTCTACAGAAAATTTATCAGAAATTTTAGCAGTATTTGTGGACCCTTGACTGAAACAATGAGAGGGGATAGAAAAGAGTTTAAGTGGACTAATGGGGCAGAAAAGAATTTTCAATTGTTGAAACAAAAAGTTACAGAACAACCTGTTTTAGCACTTCTAGATTTTAATAAGGTGTTTCAAGTAGATTGTGATGCTAGTGGTACTGCAATAGGAGCTGTTATGAGCCAAGAAGGTAAACCTATTGCTTATTTCAGTGAGAAGTTAAATGATGCCAAGAGGAAATATTCTATTTATGATCAAGAAATTTATGCTATAGTTTAGGCATTAAAGAAGTGGAGACATTATCTACTTCCTAAGGAGTTTGTTTTGTATACTGATCATCAAGCTTTGCAATATTTGAATAGTCAAGGAAAATTGAATCAAAGACATTTGAAATGGGTTGAGTTTTTGCAGAGTTATACATTTTTTTTGAAACACAGAAGTGGAAAGTCTAACAGGGTTGCAGATGCTCTTAGCAGAAGGCAACTATTGCTGACAGAGATGTAGATTGAGGTGGTTGGGTTCAAGGAACTCAAGAATTTGTATCCAGAAGATCCTGATTTTGGTGAAGCTTGGAAAGCTTGTACAGAACCTGTTACTCTAGACAGGATGAAATGTTTGGATTTCATCATCCAAGATGATATGCTATTAAAAGGGAGTCAGTTGTGCATTCCACGAAGTTCTATGAGAGAGAATCTCATCAAGGAGAAGCATAGCGGAGGATTGGCTAGACATTTTGGTCATGACAAAACCCTTTCTTTAGTTAGTGAGAATTATTATTGGCCACAATTGCAGCAAGATGTGAAAAAGTTTGTACAGAGTTGCAGAGTATGTCAGATGGCGAAAGGAGTGAAGTAGAATACAGGGTTGTATCAGCCATTACCTGTACCAGAGAAGCCTTGGGAGGATATCAGCATGGACTTTGTTCTTGGTTTACCAAGGACTCAGCGGGGACATGATTTAATTTTTCTGGTGGTTGATAGATTTTTGAAGATGACACATTTCATTCCCTGCAAGAAGACTAATGATGTTGTTCATGTAGCAGGATTGTTTTTCAGAGAAGTAGTGAGACTTCATGGTTTGCCAAAGACTATAGTTTCAGATCGAGATACTAAGTTTGTTGGATATTTCTGGCGTACATTGTGGAAGAAGTTGAAGACAGATTTGAAGTTCAGTTCATCACATCATCCACAGACTGATGGACAGACAGAGGTGGTGAATAGAAGTTTGGGAAATTTGCTGAGATGTTTGGTTGGAGATAAGCCAATAGGATGGGATTTGATTTTACCACAGGCGGAATTTGCATACAATAATTCTGTCAACAGGAGCACTGGTAAATCACCATTCCAGATTGTATATGGAAGTAGTCCAAGAAATGCATCTGAGTTGAGAAAGATAGATAAAGGAGAAATAAGTAGTGCTGAGGATGAGGATTTTGCAAAACATTTGAAGAACATCTATGGGGAGGTGAGAAAGCATATTACCAAGATGAACGCACAGTATAAGGCTAAGGCAGATGAGAAAAGGAGATATAAAGAATTTCATGTTGGTGATGAAGTCATGGTTCATTTGCGGAAGGAGCGGTTTCCAGTTGGTACATATAACAAGTTGAAAATGAAGAAGTTTGGACCGTGTAAGATATTGAAGAAGCATGATTCAGGAAATGCATATGAGGTAGAATTGCCTAGTGAGCTGAATATTTCACCAATGTTTAACATTTCAGATTTGACAGAGTATCATGAAGGAGGTGTTGAAGATGAGATCACAACAGCACAGTGGAGTATTCCAGCAACTAGTTCAAACACTAAGGAGATCGAAGACATACTGGACAGTCATGTTGGTAGAAGCACAAGGAATAGGACATATGAAGAGTATTTGGTCAAATGGAAAGGAGGACCTGTAGAAGATTCATCGTGGCTAACAAAGAAGGAGGTTAACCGTCTTGGTTTTCCTCTGCACACCTGAGTCGTGACAGGGTCACTTCTCAAATTACCCTGGGTGTCTGATGCAAGAGCATCCTGGGTGTAAGAGCAATCTTGCATCACCCAAAAATATTTCTGTTTTATATTCAATAAGGGCTATTTTAGTGCAAAGCTGCTATTTATGGAAAGTTAATATTTTTGGTAATTTTTTTTGCATGTGCTCAGAATGATCTGATTTCTTTCTTGGAGGTTCATTTTGGTCATGTAAGTCTGCCAGTAAAGTTTCATTGCCAGATCAAGTGTATATTGGAAGATATTGAAGATTTTTGGTATTGGCAGCAGGGTACATAAATTTTGAACTCAGTTTTGAAGGCTTTAGAGGCCCCGGATGAGGTCAAAAATTTGGGTGACAGGCGTTTGCGTAGGTTAAGCCTGTAGAGTGCTTCGTGGCATTTCTGAAATGGGGTTATAATAGTCGATCGGGTCAACTGGTGATGACTTATGGTCTTCAGAAGTTGGGTCACCTGAAATGTCGAAAAATAATTTTTTTCAAATTTTTGTTCGGGTTTCAAAGGTTATCTTGAGCCGACTATGATGTAATAAAATGTAAAATAAAATAATTCTAAGTTTGGTCGACCTTATTGGCTAAAATTCTGAAACATTCCCAGGCAGTGGATAATTGCCTATATAAGGAAGGCTGTATTATTGTCTTAGGTAGTTCAGAATAGTTCTGGGTAGTAGATCTGGGTATTGATTTGAGGCTTTGTCCTAAAGAATATTGTAAGGGAATGCCCATGTGGCTTTGCATATTGTAATTCTGAAAGTTTATAATTCCACATTTGTGGAGATAATAAGAAGCCAATTTTCTGTTCTTGCATATTATTGTTGTTGTTTCTCTATTTCTGTTATGTGTTTGTGGCATTAAAGGGAGCACCCATCATCAGAAGGAGACTGAAGAAAAGGTATGTGGTAATGCAAGGATAACTTTTGTTGATGGAAGAAATTTTCTAGATGGTATGAGGCATGAGCATGTATGTTTTGCTTTAATTCTAAAAGCTGGTAAAGAGGAAGTAGAAGATGTTCCTGTAGAAGTTGTAGATTTGTTGAATGAGTTTCAGGATATTGTATCCGATAACGTGCTTGATGGATTACCACCAGTCAGGAAGATCAGTCATCAGATGGACTTGATCCCAGGAGCGAGTTTGCTGAATAAGGCAGCACACAAAATGACACCTACAGAAAGTGAGGAGTTGAATAGACAAGTACATGAGTTGTTATAAAAAGGATTGATCCGTGAGAGTTTGAGTCCCTGTGCTATACCAGCGGTATTAGCACCAAAGAAGAATGGAGAATGGAGGATGTGTACAGATTTTAGGGCAATAAACAAGATTACAATCAAGTACAGGTTTCCATTGCCACGAATGGATGATATTATGGATTGTTTGAGTGGAGCTGTGTATTTCTCAAAGATAAATCTAAAGAGTGGATATCACCAGATTCGGATCAGAGAAGGAGATGAATAGAAGACTACCTTCAAGATAAAGGAAGGACTATATGAGTGGTTAGTCATGCCTTTTGGGCTAACCAATGCACCGAGCACTTTCATGCGGCTCATGAACGAGGTTCTGAAAGAATTTCTAAGTAAGTTTGTCATTATTTACCTAGATGATATTTTGATCTTTAGTAAGACATTGGAGGAGCATATGATGCATATTCGTATGGTATTTGAGAAGTTGAGAGAAGAGAAATTGTTGATTAATTTGAAGAAGTGCAGTTTTGTGAAGAAATAGTTAATGTATTTGGGATTTGTAGTTTCAGCAGAAGGTCTAAAAATGGACCTAGAGAAGGTACAGGCTATCCTTGAATAGCCTACTCCAAGGAATGCTACTAAGGTAAGATCTTTTCATGGTCTAGCTAGCTTTTACAGAAAGTTTATCAGAAATTTTAGCAGTATTTGTGGACCCTTGACTGAAATAATGAGAGGGGATAGAAAAGAATTTAAGTGGACTAATGGGGCAGAAAAGAGTTTTCAATTGTTGAAACAAAAAGTTATAGAACAACCTATTTTAGCACTTCCAGATTTTAATAAGGTGTTTCAAGTAGATTGTGATGCTAGTGGTACTGCAATAGGAGCTGTTATGAGCCAAGAAGGTAAACCTGTTGCTTATTTCAATGAGAAGTTAAATGATGCCAAGAGGAAATATTATGTTTATGATCAAGAATTTTATGCTATAGTTCAGGCATTAAAGAATTGGAGACATTATCTGCTTTCTAAGGAGTTTGTTTTGTATACTGATCATCAAGCTTTGCAATATTTGAATAGTCAAGGAAAATTGAATCAAAGGCATTTGAAATAGGTTGAGTTTTTGCAGAGTTATACATTTATTTTGAAACACAGAAGCGGAAAGTCTAACAGGGTTGCAGATGCTCTTAGCAGAAGGCAACTATTGCTGACAGAAATGTAGATTGAAGTGGTTGGGTTCAAGGAACTCAAGAATTTGTATCCAAAGGAGCCTGATTTTGGTGAAGCTTCGAAAGCTTGTACAGATCATGTTACTCTAGACAGGATGAAATGGCTGGATTTCATCATCCAGGATGATATGCTATTCAAAGGGAGTCAGTTTTGCATTCCACGAAGTTCTATGAGGGAGAATCTCATCAAGGAGAAGCATAGCGGAGGATTGGCTGGACATTTTGGTCATGATAAAACTCTTGCTTTGGTTGGTGAGAATTATTATTGGCCACAATTGCAGCAAGATGTGAAGAAGTTTGTATAGAGTTGTAGAGTATGTCAGATGGTGAAAGGAGTGAAGTAGAATACAGGGTTGTATCAGCCATTACCTGTACCAGAGAAGCCTTGGGAGGATATCATCATGGACTTTGTTCTTGGTTTACCGAGGACTCAGCGGGGACATGATTCAATTTTTGTGGTGGTTGACATATTTTCAAAGATGACACATTTCATTCCCTGCAAGAAGACTAATGATGCTGTTGATGTAGCAGAATTGTTTTTCAGAGAAGTAGTGAGGCTTCATGGTTTGCCAAAGACCATAGTTTTAGATCGGGACACTAAGTTTGATGGATATTTCTGGCATACATTATGGAAGAAGTTGAAGACAGATTTGAAGTTCAGCTCATCACATCATCCACAGACTGATGGACAGACAGAGGTGGTGAATAGGAGTTTGGAAAATTTGTTGAGATGTTTGGTTGGAGATAAGCCAACAGGATGGGATTTGATTTTACCACAGGTGGAATTTGCATACAATAATTCTATCAACAGGAGCACTAGTAAATCACCATTCCAAATTGTATATGGAAGTAGTCCAAGAAATGCATCTGAATTAAGGAAGATAGATAAAGGAGAAATAAGTAGTGCTGAAGCTAAAGATTTTGTAGAACACTTGAAGAACATCCATGGGGAGGTGAGGAAGTATATTACCAAGATGAATGCATAGTATAAGGCTAAGGCAGATGAGAAAAGGAGGTATAAAAAATTTCAAGTTGGTGATGAAGTCATGGTTCATTTGTGGAAGGAGCGGTTTCCAGTTGGTACATATAACAAGCTGAAAATGAAGAAGTTTGGACCATGTAAGATATTGAAGAAACATGATTCAGGAAACGCATATGAAGTAGAATTGCCTACTGAGCTAAATATTTCACCAGTGTTTAACATTTCAGATCTGACAGAGTATCATGAAGGAGGTGTTGAAGATGAGATCACAGTAGCATAGTGGAGTATTCCAGCAACTAGTTCAGACACTAAGGAGATTGAAGATGTACTGGATAGTCATGTTGGCAGAAGCACAAGAAACAAGACATATGAAGAATATCTGGTCAAGTGGAAAGGATGACCTGTTGAAGATTCATCATGGCTAACAAGGGTGGAGGTTAACCGTCTTGGTTTTCCTCTGCACACCTAAGTCGTGACAGGGTCACTTCTCAAATTACCCTAGGTGTTTGATGCAGGAGCATCCTGGGTGTAAGAGCAATCTTGCATCACTCAAAAATATTTTTGTTTTTATATTCAATAAGGGCTATTTTGTGCAAAGCTGCTATTTATGAAAAATTACTATTTTTGGTAATTTTTGTATGTGCTCAGAATGATCTGATTTCTTTCTTGGAGGTTCATTTTGGTCATATAAGTCTCCCAGTAAAGTTTCATTTCCAGATCAAGTGTATATTGGAAGATATTGAAGATTTTTGGTATTGGCAGCAGGGTACAGAAACTTTGAAAACAATGTTCCTACAAGCATAATACTCATCTTATTATTATTTCTTTTCAAATCAACTCCTATCCAACACCCTCTTACATAGGAGATCTCTCATGTATATAGACTGGAGGGATTGGTTGCACGGGTAATCCAACCGATACAACCATCCCAACTATCCATTAGTTATTTGTTAATAATATGGTTTGTAAAATCATTCCCGTGAAGGGATAAATAAATTTTATTTAATAAAACTTTAATCTATGACTCCTAGATTTAAGGGTGGCAAAATAGATAATATATTTTAGGAATAATTTACTAAGTTACATAATCATGGTAATAGAATTTACCAAACACATTTTCCATTTATGAAAGTAACATAGATTTACTATAGCCTTATAATGATTTCCTTTGTTTAAGGAAGGCACTAGTAATTATTTCCTCCAACACATTTACCATGTACCATAAACTTATTTAATTGTTTACTAATATAATACAATAATTACTTACTCACCAATAATTATATAAATATATGTATGCATATGCATATGTGTGCACCCATATGCCTATGTGTACATATATTATAAATATTATTGCAAACATAATATTATTATTATAAAACATATTATTTATTCATACACTAATCCATATTCTTTACAAAATACAATAGTGATATATATATATATATATATATATATATATATATATATATATATATATATATATATATATATATATATATATATAAGGTAACTACTAACATGGGTTGTAATTTACCACTATTGGGTGGTGCCACAATAGCGTGTCCCACTTTTTGGCCAACTTTGACATAGATATCAACATTCTGAGAAAAAAAATCACTTTCGAACACCTGTTGCCGCAAAACTATTAGGAATATGAAGATGATGTAAACTAGAATCTTTTAGAATTTTATTTCTAGTTTCTAAATATATTTTTTTCAAAAAAATTAAAATTCATTTAAATTCATTTTTCCTTCTCCTTCGAAAAGTGGTTTGTGTGAAAAACTATGTTTTTAAGGAGTTATTGTCACTTGGATCAACATAACTTTGTTTTGAAATATGATAACAATGTAATTCTTTCGAGATTATATTTGTAACTTTAATATCTAAAGGATGCAATTGGTTTCATTCATTTTCAGTCAATATTTCATAGTTTATTGAGTTCTAAAGTGACAATAACTATAATTTAGACATAAGGTCACTTGGATCGCTCTAACTTGATCTGTGTATATTGAAATTTATTTTTATTTTATTTTTTTAAAAGGTAACACAAATAATTTTTTCCTACATAGGCTTTGAGCTAACCATTTGTAATTAATTCCTTCAAATGGAACCTCTCAAGGCTTAAATTATCATATTTTATTAAAAATGTGTTATTTCAGCAAAAATCAGCACGTGTAAAAAAGTGGGACACACTATTGTGGGACCACCCTATTATTAAAACATTTATTATTATTATTATTATTGCCATAGACATTTTATTATTATGAATATTATAAAACATTATTAATACCATAAATTATTTATTATTATTGATATTAAAATCACATGATTTAATCACATACTAACTCATTCCTAACAAGATACACTAGTACATATAAGTAACTACTAATAAAGATAAATTACTAAATCATACCCTCATATGAACAATAATTCACATCAATAATCTTCTAACAAAAATTTAACATACCATGAATACAATTAGAGATACCATACTCAAAACCTCATTCTTAATGAATGCAAAAGACAAGAAACTAGCTAGAAGATTCACCAAACCAACAAACTGAGAGGACACAGAAATACATCATCCACATAAGGGACTGACTCAGGAACTCCCCACCTAAGGATAAAAGGGTCAGAGGTCGAGTTCCTTCTTATGGAACCTTGGTGATATCTATGTAACAACAACAATAACTATCGAGGATTTTCAGGGATTGCTCAGACCTGTGAAGCCAAGTGGAGATGATACTTGGTACCTGTAATCATGCATCACCAAGAAGACATACATGTATACATATGGATATACATACAAATTAGATAGATGCAAACAGACGACCAGGATCAATACATCGTGTGGACCTCAACTAAGTGAGTAACTACAACTTCATCCTGAGTCATGAAAACACATCAGACACATATCCATAAAACATAAAAAATTATGATAATGGTGTTGGAAATTGCAATTGAAGCAATTGTTGTATTGTCATTGATGTCAAACCTTAATTGGTAAGATTGTTGCTACTTAGGAAAGTACTATATCTTTTTGAGTGTTGCTAAGGGGCTAAGCAAGGTTGGTAACAATAACACCTAGGGAAAGGTTGAGTTATCTTGATACTACAAAGTGTACTTGACTATGTTGCACAATGATGAGATAATGTATTGTTTATCTTAGTAAGACTCAAGACTAAACTGGTAGGCTTAACCAAGAAAAGAAAGAAAAAATCATGTTTCAGCCGAGTGATGTTAGTGTCGACCGAGTTAGTATATGCCGAGCAAAAATATAGTGTCGACCAAGCATCAGTAAATTGCTGAGGAAGGCAGTGTAAGCCGATGAAACAGTTTTAGTAATGACCGAGCTTTCTACATGAAGACCGAGTTGACAATCATAGTATTGACCGAGCATCAGCAATTTTATATTTGAAGATAATTTAATTTTGGAGCCGACATTGTTGAATTCTTGGATTATGTAAAACATGTTGACTTTATTTATTGATTGTTTGGAAGCATTAAATGCATTGTAAAAAATTTTATTGTAAATCTTTAAGAGATTTGAGATGATTCTAGAAAAGGAGCTGAAGAACATGAAGTGGGTAGATTCAATGAATCTGACCTAACCCTAAGATCTACAATTGAGATTAAGCGGCAAAAGATGAGTTAACCTAATTGAGGAAAATATAAGAACACCTAAACATTTTGATATGTATGTACATGGTGAATAGAGAATGTTGGAAGAGGAAAGTTTTATTGACTAAATAAGAAGAAAAGGATGAATGAGAAGTGTGGTGATTGCTTGAAGAAAAGTTTCGAGCAGATCAGAGATGGAAATGGAAAAGTTTCAAAGTCAGTAAACCAGCATTAGTGTATGAAATTAGATTTGATATTTGCAAAGTGAGTTGTATATTTTTCAGATAATACTGCTACTACTTTCTAACCATTGTAATAGTCAAAATCCTTTTAACAGAGGTTGACCTAATAGTCATATGTTAAATCCTTTGAACAAGGTTGTATTCTAATGGAGTGTATGTAAGTCCTATGACTAGGCTCACTTTTAACAGGGTGATTGAAATCCTTTAACTAGGTCACACATGACAGTGTGTATTGTAACCTTTGATAGGGTTGGCTTTTTACCGAGCTCACTTCAAAAGAGTGAAAATAATAGTAGCATGTTACAAAGTAGTTTTTCCCATATTGGGTTTCCACTATAAATCTTGGTGTTAATACTTGTGTGAATTTTTAGATCTGAACATTACTATGTTTTACAAGTTAAGCTACATCAAGGTAGTGGACTGCATTGTTAGATGTTTCTATTATTGAATCAGTGATGACCGAGTTTGTTTTGGTTTTGGATCTGATTTAAAGATAAGTTTATAAGATTTTTTTATACATTAGGACCTAAGAACAACTGATTCACCCCCCCTCTCTATTGTTCTAAATCATATTAACAATTGGTTAGATTCAAATCCTTGGGTTAGTTCCATAAAACATATAAAGATAGATGGTTTTCTAATTTCATAAACATATAAATGATAACCATAAATGAGCATATCAATCATCTGATAAACATATCATCATCCACAAAACATAAATGTAAATATATAGTTCTAACCATCATAATAGAATGTCCAAATCAGAAAGTCCAAGTATCGCCATAGGAGAGGGTATTGCAAGATTGATGACCTACAACTGATTGAATATCTTGATTGAACTAAAAGAAAGTGATTAGAGATCACCGAGATATAAAAGTGATATGTAAGATGATTAAACCAGTCAATATATTGTCATTGATGTCAACTGGTCTTGAATATAATTATCATGATAGTTAAAAACATCTGAATATCTGTAGAAGGAAGAAATGTTGAAGAAATGAGATATCTACATAAGGAAAAGATGGATATGATAGATAAGGATAAGGTATACATTGGGTAACTTATTGATGAGTCTATGGCTTTATATTGTTGACTTGAGTATATTACATTATTCCATTATGAAGAAGAGATTTGAATTGAACAAGTTAATGTGGTCAGTAATTAAATAATTATGTATACACTAAGCCAGTGCAGTGTATAGCGAGTGATAGTAATAGCTGAGTTAGATATCACTGATGCATTTTAGTATTAACCAACTATGGATGAAAACATTAAATGCTAAGAACAAATGACTGAAATTGATGAGATAGATATTGTTATGATTTCGAGGTAAAGGATAAAGTTTCTTATAAGATCCACAACTAACATAATTAAGAGATGATCTAAAGGATGAGATTGAAATGTGTTATTGACACATCTTCCAAGGAAGGTTTAAGCGATAAAATTGATGAAGGAGATCAAGAGGCAAAATTTCATGACTGATATGAAAATGATTTACTTGTCTATTTAAGAGACATAAGTTTCATTGTTGAAACATGTCTGACGAATAGATAATGTAGAAGATTTCACCTGAAGACATTATTCATGCATTCCTAATCAAATTGGTTATAGACATAACCGAGCTGCAGACATTACCAAGCATCAGAGAACTATTCACCAAGTAAAGTAAGTTGGGGAAATATTGAGGATGTGAATTGATTAATGATCAAATGAGTTTTATGAGCTTAGCATAGATCTGAATATTTGTAATTGAGTTGTATTTGAATCAGATCAGAAATGTATCGGTTTAACCATTGATTCAACAAAATCTCTTAACCGAGTGGACTTAACATTCTTACGTATTTCCATATGAAATTCCTTGAATGTTAATTGTTATCTTCTTGACCCCATAGTTAATCTTGGTCAAAATTTAACTTTTATTGATAAATCCTCTAACCAGGTCACACCTAACAGTGTGAATTGTAACCTTTAATAGGGTTGGCTCCTAACCAATCTCACTTTAGAAGAGTGAAATATTTTTGGATTACCATTCTCAGGTGGTTTTTCCCTTAGCCGGGTTTCCATGTTAAATCATTTTGTTATGTATTATTTGTTATAATTTTTTTTCTATCATACTTTACATACAACATAGTTGATTTAATCGGTAATCACAGTTTGGATAATTACTAGTATTTGGTAAATGAAAAGATAGATTGATATTTTATCTTACCGAGTTGTTTATATTGTTGACAAAGTTTTGAAAAGTAAATCTAAGAGTTTGGGACTATAGGATAACTAATTTAACCTATTCACACCCCCCCCCCCTCTCAATTATTCTAAGAAATACATCCTTTTAAGACATGTAAACCTAAATACATTAATTTAATATGCATCCCTTTAAGGAATGCAAACCTAAAAATTTCTATCATTAGGTTTCAAGTCCTTGTAAAACCTATTTTTACTTAATCAGAACATAAAATTTTCTATCATCAACAAAGAAACACATGAAGATATTAGAAAAGAATAATCCATCATAAAGATATCATCAAAGTATAATCCATCCTAATCAAGTCCTAAAACATGAAAACATGAACTAATACTATTCAGACCACGTCAAATGGTTCAACTTTCTCTTGGAGAACATGTAATATTCTCTCATGATCCTCACTATCTAGTCTCCACTTACGACGTCCATCTTGAGATTTAGCTAGATGGAGACAAAGGGTGGTAGCGACTACTTGGTGACTATATTGATACACCTTAGTGTCAAGTTGATAATCAACAAAGTGAATACATGTTGTACCAATATGATTTTCTTGAAATATGTTTCCTCAAAAATAACTAAACCTGCACCACATATTTTAACAACATTCAAAATTATTTAAATTTCTTAAAATTGATAAATTGATATATATATATATATATATATATATATATATATCAAAATTCAAAATTTAAAGCATGCAAACATGTGGGAAATAACATTCCATCACTTTTTTTAGGTTCAATTAACTTCATCCTCTCTATCTAGTGCAATAGAATAAATAGTAACTAACTCCCACATTTATAGGCTTAACAATCACTAAAAAGACATCTCCTCCTCAACAAATTTATACATGAAAAAAAAAACTTACTTCAATCTAGATCTAGATACACATGCGTAAATTAATTTAGTATACTTACCAATCTTGACCAATCTTGAAATATGGTCATAATCAATAAAAAATAAAGGAATGTCATTGAAGTTTCTATATTAATCTCAATCATCTATATCAATAACAAGTGGCACCAAATTCTAGGCACCTACATATCCATATTCCTCATTGATGCACTCCTCATAGTTTACAGCAATGTAGTGACAACAAAAATGTGAGTAATGCCTAGTGTTCAACTTCCATTTGTGACAAATAAAACTTATTGTGATGCAATGACTAGGTTAGTGGTAGCTTCTTGATAAGTGAGAGAAAATTGAAGCTTCTAGAATAGACAAGTAATAGAAAATTGCAACATGCAAAAAGGGATTTGCGATGACAAGCAACTGGGATGTCAATAATGGAATATTTAATGTAGCACAAGAAATTATATGACCTCCAAGAACAAATTTGACTTTAAAAAATAGTACAATGATAAGGAGAGACTAAGAATTTTTGTGAGAGACTGAATATTTAATAACATTTTAAAGGCTTTAGCCGCGAGGGCTCATAGGGATATATAATTAGGCCAAGTGCAAAGAAAGTCCAAACATATACAATTATCAACTTGTTTGAAAATTGAGCCATTTAGATCTTACTCACAACACACAAGGATTTACATTATAGTAATATATTCCTTAATGTAAATATGTATATTACAAATTGCTTTTACTTATTCTAATAAGCTTAATAATAATAGCTATAAATATATATTACCATGAATTTGCATATTACTGAATTTTACAACTTTTATGATATTTTTATATTTATTTTTGGAAGAATATCACTGCATCTTGTAGGACACTCCTATGCTATATATCTTGACTTGCAAAGTGCTAACACAAGCTACTTTATTATCTTTTCCTTCAAAATATAAACACTCCTTTCGACTGCAGTCATCCAAACACATTCTCTTCTATTTTCTTTCATGCTCTAAATCCCATCAAAATTTATGATAAACTTCATACAAATAATTCTTATCCATGGAGGCTTCTTGCTTCAAATAACTCTTTTGTGATGGCCAATCAACAATTAATTTGGGTTTTTCCCAATTCCATTTTTTGATCCATATTATAAACCACGAAACCCAAATGCACCAACTCTTCTTTCATGAAACCATACCTTTTTAAATGGACCATTAACTTATCTTGTTTCTTCCCTGACAAGCCTTCTCTAACACTTTACATTTTCTCATCTCTCATTTTACTATATATAAAAAATTCATCCAAATATACAATCACTAACTTACCAATTTTGGCTTCGAAACTTCATTCATGTCAACCTCATGAAAGTACTTGGAGAATTCATCAATTCAAACAATATCACCAATGATTCATACAATCCATCTTTGTTCTTGAATTTGATCTTTCATTCATCCCCCTCTTATCATTACTTTGTGGTATCTACTTTTTTAATCAATTTTGATGAAGTATTTAACAAATCATTATATCATCCATTTATGGAAAAGGAAATTGATATACTTGATGGTTATCTTGTTTATTACTCTCAAATCCATACACAATAACTAATCTACAATGTTCATTGGTACCAACACTATTTGAATAACACATCTCAAAATGTCGCTAATTATCCCCTTATCAAGAAAATAATTCACTTGCCTATTTTTCTTGTCATACTGGATATAAAATTTGTGCAATGACTAGTGCTCCTCATGGATGTAGTCAATCAAGAAACAATTGTAAACTTGGGAACTATAGAAAAATATGGCTTCTTTCTTTGAATTCTCTTGAATATTTATTTCTAAATAATAAGAATTCTCTTGGTCTCTTTTCAATCTCATCTCCTCTACTCGTCAATGAGTTCAAGATGTATGTTTTAATATATTTCTTAATTGGATGGGTATGTTGAGATGTTGTTGAAGATATTGCATAGTTGTCAATGATGAAAAAACCTATGATCTAGATAGGTGTTCTCTAAATGATGTATAGTATGATCTATCCTATATGATGTCTTATGGTGATGAATTGTGAGGATAGTTTCCCCTATCTAGATATAGAAATATATCTTCTTGGGACATATATAAAAGATAGTGATGAATAATGAAAATCAAAGGTTTTATATTTGCTACTATGTTCAGAGCTTATTATGTCTCTCCTTTACATATTGTTTACTATACATTAATGAAGAACATGGAACATTCAATTTTTTAATTTGGTTAACCTAGATACCAATAGAGAAATGTAGTTCAAGTCTATATGTAGGTGCCAAAATGATCATAGATAATGCAATACCTAGTGTAGGTAAATTAGGGCTAAAATGTCATGGTAGAAGGCAATTATTTATAATTTTTGGGCCTAAGCTAGGGTTAAAACTAAATTATACTAAAATAAATGAAGAATCACATAATGACATATAGACATTTTAATAGTCACGTATGTTTAAATTAGATCCAAATAAGTATTATGTCTTGTGAAATTGATGAATGTTAGAAAAATATCACCACTAGAAATAAGAATACTTTAACATGTCTTATAGTAGAAACATAGTTTTCTTCATATATTATGGTATTCTCTTGCATCTTTGTTTAGAGGAATAATATAATCTCTCTTGAGTTATTATACATGTACTTACTATCTTTGTCTGTATTAATATTTGTGTTTATTTATAACTATTAAGAATAATTTTATTTTAATTTAAATTTTAACATTTTTTTAATATTGAAAATTTGAACTATTAAGTGATTTGAGCTCATAAATTTTTAAACACAATTCATACAATGATATTTTTTATAGTCTCACTTGAAACTTATTTGGACTTGATAAATGATATTATTACTCCAAAATAAATCAATCTCTATTTATGGTTCTCTATTTTAGATCAAAATACTAATTGTTTCCCAATTGTATAGCCAAACGATACTAGTGGTGATACAATGAAGACCTTTATTAAAATATATTTCTTTTCTTTTTAATAGATTATTCTAGATTTGTTAAGATGATATATGTTACTGAAATTCGAAGCACTAGCATTACTTGTGCATTAAAAATTAAAATATGTAGCTCATCATATTTATTAATAGTGGTACAAGTTATAAAATGGCATGCACTATAATTAGGAAAAGATTGACATGTTTTACAATAAGTTTAGATTTCTTAAATACTTCAATTCTTTCAATGCATCTTTGCCCCATTAGCATTTCTAATTATTGATTGACATTAAGAATAGTTCTAATTTAAATTTTAATTACAATTTTAATCTATTTTATTTTGAATAATATAATTATAA
The DNA here is from genome assembly GCA_027943335.1 of Chamaecyparis obtusa. NCBI lineage: Eukaryota > Viridiplantae > Streptophyta > Pinopsida > Cupressales > Cupressaceae > Chamaecyparis > Chamaecyparis obtusa. Next base: position 496,031 of record BSBK01005229.1, read on the forward strand.
ATTTAATATTTAAGTCTATCACAAAGTTTTTCAGTATATCATCTAAAATTAATTCCACTTTCATAAATAATATTCAAAACTCAAATCAAATAAGATATAAGATCCACAACTATTATTAAAAAAATAAATTGATGAGAATGAATTCTTGTAAAAGATTTCGAACTTACTAATCATCAAATATTACTTTTCCATAATTGAGAAGGGAATGAACACTTACCTTCTAGGGAGGTTACTAGGGAACATTTAATTCAATGAAATTGACAAAACACTAAAAATTATGTATATATGTATTTTGAAGGAACAAAATAACATGTTTACATATCAAGTGGTTAAAAAAATAGTTTAAACTGCTAGTGCGCCAGTACAATAAATCAATACCCGATATTATGATGGAAAACTGTCCCAAATGTACAAAACATGCTATTTATAAGAGTCAAACAATGAAAACCAAGAAAACTAGGACAATAACCTATACAATACATGAGCCATGATATGTCTCTCTTCTAAGAAATCAAGCAGAAATAATATATCAAGGTGCTTGAAGTGAGCAAAAACTTGCAAATCTGACAAATTTGCCAAATTGTCAATGATGGTATTTTCTTCGATCCGCTATTTATTTGTTTTGATATGAAGGTCATGCCCCTCCTTGAACTTATTTATTCCCTTGGATAGTTCTTGAATTTTAAAAAGAATTTTCTATATACCATTCATGAATAGAAGAACCTTTATCTAAAGTGTCCACTAGTATATCAATATGGATATCCACTTTTGGATCACCCATGGGTTGAGGCTACAAGAGAAGGGATTGCAAAAGAGGGTCCATTCCAATATCAAATTACTTCTTGATTTTTTTTCATAGAGGAGGAATTCCTACCTATACCCACCGAATGAGACCCAATTAGGGCCTTTTCCTTTCCCTTAGTTGACAAATGAGAAGAAACCCCTAATTTTCCTTTACCTTTAAAATCAATGCTAAGACCAAATGAATTGGGCACAAAACCCTCACATGGGATTCAGTCTAAGTCCTCTTCATTTGACACCATAATTCTATTATGGGCTAGTGTAACCTTTGAGCTTTATTATATTTTCCTAAATGAAGCCAATCCTTCTCATTAGAAGGAGCATCCTCTAGTGTTAGGATTAACAAGGCAGAAATAACAATTACATGCAAATGTAACCAATATCAAAAAACAATAAACCACACAAAAGAGAACACAAGAAACAAAGATTTAATGTGGTTCACCCAATCCCTAGGCTACGTTAACCAACAACAAGTCCAATATTTTATTATCCAGTGATTACAACTTGATTACAATCTGTAATCCCTTACAGATCAAGTATGTTGGAAGTAATAAAATCATACATTATCAAATCCCTAACCCTAAGCAATATTATACAATATTTTTCCACTTTAGGGTTAGAATGAGTTACAATCATGTCAGCCCAAAAATAGCCGAAAATATGTCGGCCTCAAAAAAAATTTGCGGTCAGGAGGAAAAGTGTACAGTACTTTCCTGATCAGTCACCACAAGCTAAAAAAATCCCACTTGGCAACTGATTAGTATCCAGACTAAAAAACCTCCCACTTGGAGACTGATCCTGTAACAATACCACTACCATATGAGGCTCCCACTGGATCGGACCACCTTGGACTTAGTTGTTCCTTTATTCTGTTTAGTCTAGAAGACCAACTGAAGCTGAACATGAGTACAACTTCTCCCTTGTTACTACCTTTGTAAACATATCTGCTGGATTATCATCTGTATGAATCTTTTCAAGCTTTAACTTCCCATCATCCAAAACTGACCGAGTGAAATGGTACTGCAACTGTATGTGTTTTATCATTGAGTGCAAAGTAGAATTCTTTGCAAGATGAATGGCACTTTGGCTATCTGTATGCAAACAATTATCCATCTATGGATGTCCCAATTCTTCCATGAAGAATTCAAGCCATATCATCTCCTTGGATGCCTCTGTAGTAGCAACATACTCTACCTCTATAGTGGATAAGACAACCACCTTTTGTAGTCAAGAAATCCAAATCACTGCTATCCCACCAACAATAAATACATAGCCTGTAGTACTCCACCTACTATCTATATCTCCTACAAATCTGAGTCAACATAGCCTTGTACAGTAGTAATAGAACCACCAAAGTGTAAACACTGACTAGATGTACCTCTCAAATATCTAAGAATCCATTTGACTACATTCCAATGCTCAATACCAGGGTTACTCATATATCGGCTAACAACTCCCACTGCGTGTGCAATATCTGGCCTAGTACATACCATAGCATACATTAAGCTCCCTACAGCTGAAGCATAAGGTACCTTAGACATTTTGGCCTCTTTTACTGATGTCTTAGGACACATCTCCTTAGTCAATTTCAAATGACCAGGAAAAGGTGTGCTGACAACTTTGACATTCTCCATAAACAAATGTTGCAACACCTTCTCAATATAATCAGCCCAAGATAGAGACAACTTCCTATTTTTCCTATCTCTACAAATTTTCATACCAAGGGTTTGTTTTTCTGCCCCCAAATCCTTCATAGAAAATGAATGTGCTAACTATTGTTTCAACCCCTTAATGTGATCCATGTTAGACCCAACTACAAGCATATCATCAACATATAAACATAAAATAATGTAGATGTCATCATCCAACCTCTTAAAATAAACACAATGGTCAAAATGACACCGACTGTATCCATGCTCATTCATAAAAGTGTCAAATTTAATATATCATTGTCGAGGTGCTTGCTTCAAGCCATATAAACTCTTCTGCAATCTGTACACCAAATTCTCCTTACCCTTGACCTCAAATTCTTGTGGTTGTACTATATATATTTCTTCATCCAAATCACCATGAAGAAAAGTTGTTTTAACATCAAGTTGTTCTAAATGAAAATCTTTAGTAGCCACAATACTTAAATCAGTACGGATAGAAGTCATTTTAACAATTGGTGAAAATAGCTCATCAAAATCAATACCCTTTTTCTATGCAAATCCTTTTATAACTAACCTGTCTTTAAATCTTTTCTTACCTCCATCCTCTTCTTTTATCCTATAAACCCATTTATTCTATAAAGCCCTTTTACCTATAGGCAACTTACAGAAATCCCATGTTTGATTTTACAACAAAGAGTCCATTTCATCTGTCATTGTAGACTCTCACTAAAGCTTTGTATCCACCTGCACAACTTCATTATCACATTTAGGTTCACCAGCATCTGTTAATAAAATAGAATACAAAGAGGGAGAGAATTTGTCCGGAGGTCTACTTAGCCTTGTTGACCCTCTAACATTCACTAGGGTGTGTGGTATTTGTTGTTTCTATTATTGCGGAATATAAGGAACTACTAGAACATCATCTTTTGGAGTATCATCCAGTACTACATAATCATTTTCCTTCTTCTCATGTTGCCGCAACATATCGTTGTACAATACTTTCTCATTGAATATGATATCACTGCTTCTTACAATTTTATGATTTTCAAAATCCCAAAGCCTATAACTAAATTCATCAATGCCATATCCAACAAATACACATTTCTTTGACTTAGCTTCCATCTTGGTTCTATTTTCAGAATCTATATGTGCAAAAGCTTCACAACCAAATGTTTTGAGAAAAGAATAACTCACCTTCTTACCACTGCATGCTTCCTCTGGAATACCACAGTCCAAAGGAGTAGAGGGGCCTCTATTGATTAAATAAACAAAAGTGTTCACAGCCTCTACCCACATGTTTTTGGGTAGCCTAACATGCAACCTCATACTCCTTGCACGCTCCATTATTGTCCTATCCATGCGTTCAGCCACTCCATTTTCTTGTGGAGTCCTTGGTATAGTTTTCTTCCTACGAATACCATTAGCGAAAAAATAATCTTCAAATTCTATGCTGCAATACTCACCACCATTATCAGATCTGAGACATTTTAACCTTTTACCAATCTCATTCTCAACTAGGCATTTCCATTTCTTAAAAGTTTGAAATAAATTACATTTCTATCTAAGGAAATAAATCCATACTTTTGTTGACACATCATCTCTAAATGTAACATAATATAGAGAGCCACCAAGGGAAGATACCTGAGCTGGTCGTGATACATCTATATGCACAAGCTCTAATCTCTCATTTTTCTTTTCCTTCCCACTCTTTACAAAACTAGCTCTCTTTTGTTTTCCATAAACACAACTTTCACAGAAATCTATATTGACACATTTCAGACCAAGTAAAATTTCTTTGAATGAAGTAATTGCATACCCTTTTCACTCATGTGCCTGAGTTTGTTGTGCCAAAGTGTTGTGTCAGAACCTACAACAACAGTTTGATGTTCTTCCTGCTCAACTACAACCACTGTTCTTGAACATTAATTATCTTTTGAAATAATTAAAGTAGAAGGAATAGTATGACCTGTATAAAGATATAATGTTCCTACTTTCACACCTTTTGCTACTACTAAGGAACCTTTTGAAACCTTCCAATTTCTATCATTAAAAGTAACTGTGCAACCCTCATCATCCAGTTGCCCTGCTGAAATTAAATTCCTACTCAGCCTTGAAACATGTCTTACCTCTTGTAGTAGCCAATGATTCTCATTCTACAAATTAATCTTAATTTTTTCCTTTCCAAATATCTGACATGGTTCATTATCTCCCAAATAAAATAGCCCAAAATCCCCTTGGACATCATCAAGAAAGTAACCTCTATGAGGTGTAGCATGAAATGAAGCCCCAGAATCTAAAACCCATGAATCATCAATGCTTTCTAAGGAAAGAAGCAAGGCATCCTCTTCAGGTTTATTACTTACCACATTTTCCTCCTTTTTACCTTTTTGTTTGTCTCCTTCTTTATTCTTTCGAAACTAGCAATATTTCTTCTTATGACCTAGTTTTTCATAGTACCTGCAATTGTTTGGCCCTTTGGATTTGGACCTCTTTCCCTTTGATTTTCCTCTTGATTTCCCATGATTTTCAGAGTTGTTTCCTCTCTCATTAGTTCTACCTCTTCTTTGTGAGTTTAAGACACTACCTGATGTGGATCCACCTAAGATTTTTCTACAAATTTCCTCACTCAGAATAACACCAATAACATCATCAAATTTTAGGGTATTATAACTATAAACAAAGTTACTAATAGCCATTACTAATCCATTCAAACTTTCAGGCAAAGAACACAAAATCAGGAGAGCCCTAACTTCTTCATCAAAAATAACATTGACAGAAGTTAATTGACTGGTAATTGTAGTAAACTCATTTAAATGATCAACAACTAACCCATCTTCTACCATTTTCATATTAAATAAACACTTCATTAGAAATACCTTGTTTGAAGCAGAGGGCTTTTCACACAACTTCACTAGGGTTTTCATCAAATCTTGAGTCATCATTGCTTGTGTAATATTAAATGCCACCGATTGTGCTAGGCATAATTGAATACTACCAAGAGCCTTTCTATCAAGAATTGTCTAGCCCTCATCAAAAATGCTTTCTGATTTGTTGGCTTTTCCTTCCAACAGCCGCCATAGATCCTTCTGATAGATATAGTCCTCCATTTTCATTTTCCTAACTGAAAGTTCTACCCATTAAACTTGTCAACCTTCAGCCTACCCTCATCTTCCATTTCTCCCACTCAACCATGAGACTCCCACTAAATCATGAGACCTTCTTGCAGAGGATAACTGAAAAACAACCTCGCTCTGATACCACTTGTTAGGATTAACAATATAGAAATAACAATTACATGCAAATGTAACCAATATCAAAAAACCATAAACCACATAGAAGAGAACACAAGACACAAAGATTTAATGTGGTTCACCCAATCCCTGGGATACATCCACCAATAGCGAGTCTAATATTTTATTATCCAGTGATTACAACTTGATTACAATCCGTAATCCCTTACAGCTCAATTTCATCGCAAGTACTAAAATAATACATTATCAAATCCCTAACCCTAAGCCATATTATACAATATTTTTCCACTTTAGGGTTAGAATGAGTTATAATCATGTCGGCCCAAAAAAAGCCAAAAATATGTCAGCCTCAAAAAAAATTTGCCGGTGAGGTCGGGAGGAAAAGTGTATAGTACTTTCCTGGATAGTACTTTCCTAATCAGTCACCACAAGCTAACATCTAGATCAATGGAGAAATATTCATAATGATGATTGACATTTTGTTTGAATTCAATTCTAGTTTTGAGAGTAGAATTCTTTTGAATACAGATGGAATTAACATACTCCATATTGAGGAGGATCAAACCCTCATTAATGATTGGAAAATAAGGGTTTTGTTGGATATTGCTAATGAATGGGAGGTGATTGAGACATTTAATATATTTAATCACTACGTTATTGAATGGGAACTCATACTATTGTTATTTGTGTTTTGTCACTGATGTCGACATATGTTTCTATGAAGGAACCAGACTAGTAATCACAGTGTACGAATACTGTACTAATGTTTTAGATGCTATGAAGTTAGATGAGAGTTTAGGTAGATGTTGTGACCTTATATTTGAGATCACATCATTATATTTTTCATATTAAGAGAGATAGATATGTTTTAATGAAGACTGGTCACTAGACTATGATAGTGAGAATTGACAGAGTGAGTCTCTGGGTTTTTGGTATATCTTTCAGAGGATTTGGATTCAAGGTATGTGATCTGGAAGGATGTTAGAAAGGGTACTAAAGAATTTTCATTGGTTAGTGCAAGGTATGGAATGATTGATGATTTCATCTATGGTGTGTATTCTGGCGATGGCTTACTGTGAAGCCAACTTAGGAAATGAACCATGTATTTTGTTTGGTGGACATAAATTAAGGATGTCAATCCTTAATTGTTGTAATGTAATCATTGTATACTTGTCCTAGATATCATGTGTATCTTAGCAAGGGTTAATGTAATTATTTGTAATTAGGAAAGCCTCATGGGCCAACCTGATCATGGTAAATTGTAATACGGTATATATGTAGTCTTTTCTTTAAAAAATATATAGATGGAATTTATGTGAGATAAAGAAGTTGGAAAAGCTATGAGCTTGTGTTTGTGGTATGTAGAGTAGAGGTTTACTAGTGGACCTCATTGGAACTAATCAAGCAAAGACAATTGTTGGTAAATAGTTCAAAAGATTGTGTATTTCCTAATATACACCTATTGCAAACTAGTGAGTTCTGAAGGTGGATTTAACCTTCTTTGGTAAGTGAGCCCTCTCTTTTGTTCTTGACTCCTAAAAGGGTCTGTCCTCTCACAAGGACCATGTACTATAATGTTTCAATAAGCTTCTAATAGGGCTATATCTTCTAAAAAGGATAACTATTCTCTCAGTACATCATTTGTGGGTGCTAATTCCCATAGGGGTTTTTACCTTTAACAAGGTTTTCCGGAAACCAAAATATTATGTTGCTGTGTTGGCATTCATTGTGTTCATTGGATCTGATATTGTGGAGCTTAAACTTTAAAGTTTAATATTTTGTTATACAATTGATTCACCCCCCCTCTCAGTTGTATTGTGGACTGTTATTCCTAACAATTGGTATCAGATCTTGTGGTCCTCAGAGAGAAAGCTTAACAACTTGAGGTGATCTTGGAGATGACATTCTATAGGAAGGATAGTCCTAAATTTGATCCTGAACACTTCAACAGTTGGAAAAACAAGATGTGAACACATTTGCTATGTTTGGGCATAGACTACTAGATGATTGTAAAGAAAAAGGAATCTCTGAAGGCTGAGAATGATTTGGAGTTAGCCGTTGATGATGAAAATAAGTTATTCTCATGCAACATGGTCACAAGAGAAGCATTTATCAACACACTATCTGAGGGTGAGTTTACTGAAATAAAAGATTTGGATTTGGCACATGAAATTTGGAATAGATTAGAGGCACTTTATGAAGGAGACAAGTATACCAAACAAGTGAAGTTACAAAATTGGAAGACAAACATGGAGAAGCTACAAATGAATGAAGATGAAAGCATTAAGGCCTATGTTCAAAGGGTTACAAAAGCTATAGTAGGAATCAGAAATTATGGAGGCACTTATGATGAAGATGAAGTTATTGCAAAGATCCTCAAATCTCTAACTCTTGCTTACAATTTCAAGGCTATGTCTATTGAAGAAACTATACCTCTAACTCTGAACTTTAGCAGAGAGATGTTGATTGCTAAGCTAACTACTTTTGAACATGGATAACTTTAAGGAACCCCCCCTCCCAAAAAGTATAAAAATGTGGTGAATCACATGTGTTTTGGAGGGAAAATTTTGATGTAGGAGCATCCTGGGTGTAACAGCAATCTTGCATCACCCAAAAATATTTCTATTTTTGTATTCAATAAGGGCTATCTTGTGCAGACCTACTATTTATGGAAACTTGCTATTTTTAGTAAGTTGGTCATATGATCTCAAAATGTTCTGATTTTACATGTGGAGGTTCATCTCAGTCATATCAGCCTACCAGTAAAGTTTCATGGCTAGATCAGGTCTAGTTTTGAAGATATTGAAGATTTTCGATATTGGCAGCAGGATACAAAAACTTTGAACTTAGTTTTTAAGGCTTTAGAGGCCCCGGATGAGGTTGAAAATTTGGGTGACAGGTGCTTGTGCCAATCAAGCCTATAGAGGGCTTCATGGCTTTTCTGAAATGGGGTTATAATAGTCCATCAAGTCAACTAGTGATGACTTATGGTCTTCGGAAGTCAGGTCACCTAAAATGGGAGAAAATAATTTTCCTTCAAAATTTTTCTTTGGGTTTCAAAAGTTATTTTGAGCCGAATTTGATGTAATAAATTGAAAAAATAAAATAATTCTAAGTTTGGTCAGCCCTAAGGGCTAAATTTCTAGAACCTTCTCAGGCGGTGGAAAATGCCTATATAAAGAAGGCCCGTAGTGTTGTCTAGGGCAGTTCTGGGTAGTAGATTTGGGTATTGATTTGAGGCTTTGTCCTACATAATATTGTAAGGGAATGCCCATGTGGCTTTGCATATTGTAATTTTGAAAGTTTGTAATTTCACATTTGTGGAGATAATAAGAAGCCAATTTTTTGTTCTTGCATATTGTTGTTGTTTCTCTATTTCTATTATGTGTTTGTGATATTAAGGGGAGCACCCTTCATCAAGTGGTATCAAAGCAGGAGTTCCTGAGTGTGTAAACAGATCGTTGACTATGAGGCAATTTGCACTAGGACCTTGGTTAGGGTTTCAACATGCATCGTGAAAATGTCTCCATGAAGGGAATGTGGCAGAAGAGCTACTATTGTAACACCCGAGGTTAGAGCGCTCCAGAGACAAGTGTGAGCATTGCAAGAAGAGATTCGCAAAGGAATGAATCTTAATGTTAGAAATGAAAGTGAGGATGAAGCCGAAGAAGGAAATGATGATCAAGAAGAAGAAGAAGGCAAAATTTTGAATCGAGAAGAAGAAAGTATTTTTTGGGCCATTTCCAAGATAGAAAAAAGACCTAAGATTGAGGTTCCTGCATTTTCAAGAAATCTTAACCTAGAAGAATTGATCGACTGGATCAATGAATGTGAAGAATATTTTGAGTATGAAGATATTGAAGATCCTAATAGAGTCAAATTCGTGAAGGCTAGACTAAAAGGTCATACAAAGATCTAGTGGTAAGAGATTCAATTGGAGTGAAATAGAAGAGGGAAAGATAAAATCACAAGATGAGAATGAATGGTGGATAAATTAAAGTGAAAGTTCATTCATATTGATTATGAGCTTGACCTACTAAAGAAGATGCAAAGTTTGAAGCAAGTAGGAAGATATGTTCAGGAGTATATAGAGGAGTTCTATCGAATCCTCATTAGAACAGGCCATGCGAAAGCTGATAAGGAGAAAGTTGCTCATTACCTTAATGGGTTGAGGCCTAGCATTCAGGAGGAGTTGAATCTAGTTCAAATGAACAATATTGAAGAGGCATACCAGTTCTCCCTAAAAGTGGAGGAAAAGCTGAACAAGAAATTTGAGAGCAGACAAAAATGGAAGAGGTCATGGTGGACGATCTGGTGGATGGTCATATGGAGGCTGAAATGAAGATCTGAAAAATAAGGATGAGGCCAGTACTAGTCAAAATTAGAGAGGAAAAAATTCCAATCATTTCCAAGATCATAATAATAGAGATCAGAGAGGAAGAGGAAGAGGAAAAGGTTTAGGAAGAGGAGGCTTCCATGGAACATGTTTTCACTATGGAGAAGAAGGTCATAGGGCATTTGAATGTCCTCAAAACCAAGGAAGGACTGATAGGAGGAATGAAGGCTAGGCCAGAGTTGCATATGTAGATGAAGATGTCAGATCATCAAATTTAGAAGATGTTGAAAGAGGAGAAACATTGATTAACAGAAGAGACCTGCTGAGTGGTGAGAATGAACTTGAACAAAAGAGCAGCCTGTTTCACACTAGATGCAAGTGTGAGGGAAAATGTTGTGATGTGATTATTGATAGTGGAAGCACTAACAATTTGGTGTCAAAAGAGATGGTGATAAAGTTGAAGCTCAAGAGAAAGAAACACCCACATCCATATCGGATTGCCTGGGTGCAAGATGACCACAAGGTCATGGTCAGTGAACAATGCCTGGTAAAGTTCAAGATCAGCGGGTACCAAGATGAGGTACTATGTGATATCATATTTATAGATGCATGTCATATGTTGTTGGGTAGACCATGGTAGTTTGATAGATGTGTTGTACATGATGGTTATGCGAATACCTATTCCCTGACAAAGGATGGAGTGCGACATAAGCTAAAGCCATTGAAGGAGACCGAAGAAAAGGTATGTGGTAATGCAAGAATAAAATTTGTTGATGGAAAAAAATTCCTAGATGGTATGAGGGATGAGCATGTGTGTTTAGCTTTAATTCCAAAAGCTGGTAAAGAAGAAGTAGAGGATGTACCTGTAGAGGTTGCAGATTTTTTGAATGAGTTTCAGGATATTGTATCTGATAATGTACCTGATGGATTACCACCGGTAAGGAAGATCAATCATCAGATGGATTTGATTCCAGGAGCCATTTTTCCAATTGAGGCAGCACATAGAATGACACCAGCAGAAAGTGAAGAGTTGAATAGACAAGTACATGAGTTGTTACAGAAGGGATTGATTCGGGAGAGCCTGAGTCCATGTACTGTACCAGAAGTATTAACACCAAAAAAGAATGGAGAATAGAGGATGTGTACAGGTTCTAGAGAAATAAACAAGATCACAATCAAGTATAGGTTTCCATTGCCACGAATGGATGATATTATGGATTTTTTGAGTGGAGCTATGTATTTCTCAAAGATAGATTTGAAGAGTGGATATCACCAGATTTGAATTAGAGAAGGAGATGAATGGAAGACTGCCTTCAAGATAAAGGAAGGACTATATGAGTGGTTAGTCATGCCTTTTGGGCTAACCAATGCATTGAGCACTTTCATGCGGCTCATGAATGAGGTTCTGAAAGAATTTCTGGGTAAGTTTGTCATTGTGTACCTAGATGATATTTTGATCTTTAGTAAGACATTGGAAGAGCATATGATGCATATTCCTATGGTGTTTGAGAAGCTGAGAGATGAGAAATTGTTGATTAATTTGAAGAAGTGCAATTTTGTGAAGAAGGAATTAGTATATTTGGGATTTGTAGTTTCAGAAGAAGGTCTGAAAATGGATCCAGAGAAAGTACAGGCTATCCTTGAATGCCCTACTCCAAGGAGTGCTACTGAGGTAAGATCTTTTCATGGTTTGGCTAGCTTTTACAGAAAGTTTATCAGAAATTTTAGTAGTATTTGTGGACCCTTAACTAAAACAATGAGAGGGGATAGAAAAGAGTTCAAGTGGACTAATGGGGTAGATAAGAGTTTTAAATTGTTGAAATAGAAAGTTATAGAACAACCTATTTTAGCACTTCCAGATTTTAATAAGGTGTTTCAAGTAGACTATAATGCTAGTGGTACTACAATAGGAGCTGTTATGAGCCAAGAAGGTAAACCTATTGCTTATTTCAGTGAGAAGTTAAATGATGCTAAGATAAAGTATTATGTTTATGATCAGGAATTTTATGCTATAGTTTAGGCATTAAAGAAGTGGAGACACTATCTGCTTCCTAAGGAGTTTGTTTTGTATACTGATCATCAAGCTTTGCAATATTTGAATAGTCAAGGAAAGTTGAATCAAAGGCATTTGAAATGGGTTGAGTTTTTGCAGAGTTATACATTTATTTTGAAACACAGGAGTGGAAAGTCTAACAGGGTTGCAGATGCTCTTAGCAGAAGGCAACTATTGCTCACAGAAATGCAGATTGAAGTGGTTGGGTTCAAGGAACTCAAGAATTTGTATCCACAGGATCCTGATTTTGGTGAAGCTTGGAAAGCTTGTAAAGAACCTGTTACTATAGACAGAATGAAGTGGCTAGATTTTATCATCTAGGATGATATGCTATTTAGAGGGAGTCAATTGTGCTTTCCACAAAGTTCTATGAGGCATAATATCATCAAGGAGAAGCATAGCGGAGGATTGGATAGACATTTTGGTCATGATAAAACCCTTGCTTTGGTAAGTGAGAATTATTATTGGCCACAATTGCAGCAAGATGTCAAGAAGTTTGTATAGAGTTGCAGAGTATGTCAGATGGCAAAAGGAGTGAAGTAGAATACATGGTTGTATCAGCCATTACCTGTACTAGAGAAGCCTTGGGAGGATATCAGTATGGACTTTGTTGTTGGTTTACCAAGGACGCAGTGGGGGCATGATTCAATTTTTATGGTAGTTGACAGATTTTTCAAGATGGCACATTTTATTCCCTGCAAGCAGACTAATGATGATGTTGATGTAGCAGAATTATTTTTCAAAGAAATGGTGAGACTACATGGTTTTCCAAAGAGTATAGTTTCAGATAGGGACACTAAGTTCGTTGGATATTTTTGGCATACATTGTGGAAGAAGTTGAGGACAGATTTGAAGTTCAGTTCATCACATCATCCATAGACTGATGGACAGACAGAGGTGGTGAATTGGAGTTTAAGAAATTTGCTGAGATGTTTGGTTGGAGATAACCCAACGAGATGAGATTTGATTTTACCACAGGTAGAATTTGCATATAATAATTCTATCAACAAGAGCACTAGTAAATCACCATTCCAGATTGTATATGGGAGTAGTCCAAGAAATGCATATGAGTTGAGAAAGATAGATAAAGGAGAAATAAGTAGTGTTGAAGCTGAGGACTTTGCAAAACACTTGAAGAACATCCATGAGGAGGTGAGGAAGCATATTACCATGATGAATGCACAGTATAAGGCTAAGGAAGATGTGAAAAGGAGGCATAAGGAATTTTAAGTTGGAGATGAAGTCATGGTTCATTTGCGGAAGGAGCGATTTCCAGTTGGTACATATAACAAATTGAAAATGAAGAAGTTTGGGCCATGTAAAATACTCAAGAAGCATGATTCAGGAAATGCATATGAAGTAGAACTGCCTACTAAGCTGAATATTTCACTAGTGTTTAACATTTCAAATCTAACAGAGTATCATGAAGGAGGTGTCCAAGATGAGATCACAATAGCACAATGGATTATTCCAGCAACTAGTTTAGATACCAAAGAAATTGAGGATATACTGGATAGTCGTGTTGGCAAAAGCACAAGGAACAGGACATATGAAGAATATATGGTCAAGTGGAAAGGATGACCTGCTGAAGATTCATCGTAGCTAACAAAGGAGGAGGTTAACCGTCTTGGTTTTCCTCTACACACCTAAGATGTGACGGGGTCACTTCTCAAATTACCCTGGGTGTCTAATGTAGGAGCATCTTGGGTGTAAGAGCAATCTTGCATCACCCAAAAATATTTCTATTTTTGTATTCAATAAGGGCTATCTTGTGCAAAGTTTCTATTTATGGAAACTTGCTATTTTTAGTAAGTTGGTCATATGATCTCAGAATGTTCTAATTTTACATGTGGAGGTTCATCTTAGTCATATCAGCCTGCCAGTAAAGTTTCATGCCTAGATCAGGTCTAGTTTTGAAGATATTGAAGATTTTCAATATTGGCAGCAGGGTACAAAAATTTTGAACTTAATTTTGAAGGCTTTAGAGGCCCCAGATGAGGTCAAAAATTTGGGTGATAGGCGCTTGCACCAATCATTCCTATAGAGCGCTTCGTGGCCTTTCTGAAATGGGGTTATAATAGTCCATCGGGTCAACTGGTGATGACTTATGGTCTTCGCAAGTCGGGTCACCTAAAATGGCAGAAAATAATTTTCCTTCAAAATTTTTCTTTGAGTTTCAAAAGTTATTTTGAGCCGACTTTGATGTAATAAATTGAAAAAAAAAAATAATTGGCCCTAAGGGCTAAATTTCTAGAACCTTCTCGGGTGGTGGAAAATGGTTATATAAAGAAGGCCCGTAGTGTTGTCTAGGGTAGTTCTGGGTAGTAGATTTGGGTATTGATTCGAGGCTTTTTCCTGCATAATATTGTAAGGGAATTCCCATGTGGCTTTGCATATTATAATTCTAAAAGTTTGTAATTCCACATTTGTGGACATAATAAGAAGCCAATTTTTTGTTCTTGCATATTGTTGTTGTTTCTCTATTTTTGTTATGTGTTTGTGGTATTAAGGGGAGCACCCTTCATCAAATTTTTAATAGTGATGGCGAATTATGTATCAAAATATGGATATTTGGTGGTGAATGTTTTAATCTTGTATACCATTTTTATAAAAAAATGGCAACTATAATTCTTTTTAAGGAAAATTATTAATATTGATGGTGAGTTATGTTTCAAAATACGGATATTGGTTGGTAAATATTTTAATAACATATACTATTTTTATAAAAATATGGCAAAACTATTTTCTAAATATTTGAATTAATTTATTTGTCACGGTGAATGGTTTTCAAAAATTTATAGTTGGTATGGCAATTGAATAATTGGAAATTTGAAGAATGACATGTGTGATAATTCTAGAGAGAGTTTTCACTAAAGGAGTTATCTCACAACATTCCCTCCAAAATGCACCTTCCACCATTCATCTCTCTTAATCTAATGGTTGTGATTTGATGTTGAAGATGCATCGGGTCCCACTCCCATCACTATGAGGTCACAGATTCACACAACACACATCTGTTGGATTTACAACATATCAATGACCAAAGGTGAATTTCAGGCCTATTGTTGCTCTTCATAATATTTATTAAAAAATCTCGGTAGAATCATGACATGTGGATCATACCATGTTTCATACCACGTGTCATGATTCCTTTGAGAATTTTCCATAAATATTATGAAGACCAACAATAGGCTTGAAATTCACCTTTGGTCATTGATATGTTGTAATCGAATGGACGTGTGACATTGTGAGTCTGTGACCTCATTTTCTGACACCAGAAAAGTATAATTCTTTTGGAAATCTTTGGTAATATTAGATAGAAATATTCATTAATGGTGATGAGTAGATGAGTTAAAGTTAAGGCTTAATGGTGATGACATCAATTAAAGTAATGTGAATTAATGGTTTCTTAGATGGTGCCTTTCAATTTTCACTGAGAGATATGTGTGACATCATATAACTATTCATTACCTTAATAGAATAATGCCTTAAAGTTAAGGCTTGAATGAAAATGTCATCTTATATAAGCACATTGTTTTCTGACCTTTCAATGATCTTACTTCAATGGTAAAGCTTCATTTCCTGTTGCCATTTCCCAGCTCACGTACTTTGCTTATTGTTTCTGTGGAGTGGGCATAGGTTTCAAATTTTTTTATAATAAAGAATTGTTATGTCCACTTACGTGGCATGATCCTTTCAACCTTCATTATTCCCAAGATAGAAAATGTCTTCTCATAAGTGTTGTTTCCATTTTCACCCATTGTTGCATTAAATATAAAAGATTTGGAGATTTTTGGAGAGTTACCATTTATCTTATGATTTAATTAGATCTTTAGGGGAAATAATTTCAATCAGGACTATAAATAGATTGATCTACTCTCGTTAATTTATGATTGTGAAATCCTATTTGTGAAAATAGTTTGCGAGTGCTAGGTTCTCTTTGATTTTTGTAAAAAATTATAATACTAATATCAGTTTGATTTTCAATGGACACTCAAATTTGTTTGAGATGCACTACCTTGGAGGATCAGAAGGCCTTTTTGGGCCTAGTCACAGACCCAGTCTTGGTGTCTATTGCTATGGAGTTGGGAGCCTTCACCAAGGAGGCTATAAGGATGGTGCTCAGACGTGAATTTATGGAGAGTGAAAATAGGTATATAGAGTGAACATTGACATTTCATCTGGATTCTTGGCATCTATGTTGGACCTAGTGGGGAGGGGGGGGGGGGGGAAGGTGGATATTATCATGCTTCTAAGGAAAGTTTTCAAAGAAGAGTACCTCGATGATGATGTGCATGGTGTCATATATTTAGAAATTGGGGTTGTAATTCCTTGGGCAAATGATTTTCCTAAGATTCTACAACTAGGAGTAAATATTCCTAGGCAACCATTTCTATTGCACCTTGACGCTGAGTAGCTCACACGTCATCGGAAGTGGGCACAAATTGGGAGGGATTTCCTCTGGAAGTGGCACCTACTAGAGGATCCTGAGGACTTTCGGTGGCTAGAAGAATTACTCGACATTATCCTCTCTTCAGACTTCCACATAGAAGGAAGGGAGCCTCATCTGGATAGTCTGTGATTCTACGTAGTTTCCCACTGGTGGTAGTAGCTTAAAAGGGTTTTTGAAATGATATAAATTGTAATCAAGTATGTTAAAAAATATAATATGAAAATGTTTTAAGAAATTTGAAGTGCTACTTCTTTTCTTTTTTGTTTTGATTATAAGAATCGTTAATAGATATGGTCTATGGGAATATTTGAATTGTAATGAAATTTTGCCTTATATAATATAAACAATTTGCATTGCATTTTTGTTTCATGTAATATTTTAATGTTTCCAAACTTTATCATTTAATGGTTGGTGACTAGTTCAAATTTCATGGATAAGCTATTCCAAGTGAATATAGTTAATGATTAATATTCATTAGTGTGTATTAAATTATTAATATTTTAAAATTGTGACAATCACTGGATTACGAGAGATGAATAGTTGAAGTTGTATTTCAGAAGTACTATGGGTTTAAAAGAGCTTTTCT
This sequence comes from Chamaecyparis obtusa, assembly GCA_027943335.1. Lineage (NCBI taxonomy): Eukaryota > Viridiplantae > Streptophyta > Pinopsida > Cupressales > Cupressaceae > Chamaecyparis > Chamaecyparis obtusa. The sequence continues at coordinate 513,163 of BSBK01005229.1, forward strand.
GAAAACTCACTCTAGAAACGTGACAAGTTGACATGTAATCCGTCGAAAAGATTACGTGGTATGTTTTAGAAATATCATGTTACATGTAGTATGTTTTAGAAAGATTACATGACATGTAGTATGTTTTAGAAAGATTATGTTACCATTATAGTATCATTATATAGTACCTTTACATTTAAAGAAAGGTTTTTAACATTACTCATAGCAGCAGAGCTAAAAAGAACTATTGAACTATCATCGAAGATTTTGAGACTGTAATTTGTGAGAGCCTTAGCTACTCTAACTTCTATCTATCTAGATTTCAAAGTTTAATTTCGAGTAAGATATCTAGCCTGATGCATCCTAATTTTGTAATGTAAAAAATTTAGTTTGACTTTATTTTGAAATTTTAATTCTTGCATGTACAATTGGGGTTTTCTTAAATTGGGGTTTTCTTAATTAGTTAGTTATTATCAATGATTTTTTTAGTAAACATCTATGAATCTATGTTTTTTCATTCTTCTGAAGAACAATGGGGAAAGAGAAAACTCAAGGTCAAGGGCAAGCAGATGGGAAAACTTTAATAGACTGCAAAAAACTAGTAGAAATCATTGGTTTCACTTATGAGTATCATGATGTTTATGATCCTATTATCGACGGTGAAAGGAGAGTTATAGTAATTAAACATATATTGTGCGGTAAGGCAACTGGGCCAAAGAGGTTTGATTTTATAAAATTTAACCCAGCGATAGGTGCAAAAACCAATAAATTTGCTTCGTGGGATGTTGGTTTGGGTCACATGCTATTACCTGAAGTTTTCCCTTGCCCAGAAACTATCTTGATTTGTGCAAAAAATTATGATGAAGAAAGAAAAGCAATTGTGAATTAAAAAAATCAGGAAGAAATTTTATCAATAACCTAGGAAGAATTTCTCAGTTTGCTAGACCTAGGGTTTGACCGACAAAATTGTAATATCCATATTGACCTAGAATTACTGGTAGAGAAATATGAGGCAGTCTTGCCAAATGCAAAAGATTCATTTATAAAGGGTCTAATAGTTGCAGAGGCAAAGGCTTCATTGGGCAAGAACCATAAGCCTCCTTATGATTTTAATATTTTTGTGCCATGGGTTTAGGATACTATATCCTCACTAGCATTTTTACTGGGAATGGAAAACAATAGGGAAGTGGGTGTGAACATTCTTCAATTCATTTGGGATATCCATTGTGTCAATGAACCAGTAAGATATAATTTTGTTGGACACGTGGTTCAATCGATGCTAGAACAATTAGCATTGATTAAAAGAAGAAATTCTAAGACATTTAGGTTCACAACCTACTTGTGCTATCTTATTCTAGCCAAGCATGCTACAATATTAATGAGCAATGGCAACAAGTTTCAAATTTTGAGGGTGACAGGTACTCCAATATATAACTAGACACCTCAAATAAGAATGTATGATAACAAGAGGAATTACTATAATTTTGTAGACTTCTTTTTGGCACCATTGTACAAAAAAACAACAAGCACTCCAATGCCCAGATTGTTTGCTTCATGTAGGGATTGCATCCAACTTGGAAGCACAATTCAATTAGCTAACTGGTACTTAATGGAAGAATACATTGTGCTAAGGTTTTACGAATCAAATCTGCAAACCCACAAACTTCCAATGCATGTGACAGATAAGGTGTTTGAAGTAGAATATGTAGTACAACTAGAAAGAACAAATAGACTCTTCGCAAGCCAATCAAAGAAGAGCATATTCCCTTCCTTACCTTTCTCAATTGTAGGGTTAACATTTGAGAGAAAGGCATTCAAAGTGGCAATTTTTTTTATAGATATTTTTCAATTTGATTTAGAGTGGTACTGGAAGTATGATCCACTTAACATCATTCAAACAATGCTTGTTTCTAATAAGAATTCTGCAAACTTATTTCAACATGAAAGTAAACCATTGCTAGAGAAGTTGAAAAACAAGGATAACTGGGATGACGTTACAATTTAAGAGATGTAGAAAGTTTATGGTGAGGAAAAAATTTTAGTTCAACAGTTGTCATCACAAATTATGACAACAATAAACCAGGGCATTGTACAACCTAGGATGTCCTACATTTCTATGAAAAAAGCTGCTCATTCATCAAACATAAAAATACCAAAGAGAATAGCAGAAGATTGTAAGGATAGAAAATGGACTAGAACAAAAATGGATGATTTTTGGAGTATGAGAAAGGATCTTGGTGAACCAATGACTAGTGAAGATCTGGATGAAATAGATGAGGATATAGAGTTTAGCAAATTGTGTAATTTGGAGCATCCTAACATGGCATACGATAGTGAGGATGATAATATAGACACTAAGGATGATAATACACCAATTACATTTACTCCAGGGACTAGGAGTTAGAGTGGAACCAACAAGGAACCAAAAAAAGTATATAGAAAAGGGGCAATCATTGTGGAAAAAATGGGTTATAAAGGTGGTGGTTTGGGTCCCATAGGAGAAGGCGTCTAGAATACAATTGAGATATAATAAACTGCTTATGATCATGGTGCAGGCCTTGGATTTGAATTTACTAGTAGTATTATTGGGTTTGGTAGTGGCACTGGTTCTAGTGGGACTGTGCAACTCATACAACAAGTTCCCTCTCTAAAGAGGCCACTAGAATCTACACATAATCCCATAGAAGAAGATAGTGTCAAGAAGAAAAAGCTTTCCACTTCCAGAACACCAGCAACAATGACATTTGATCCTAAAGAACTGTTTACAGTTTCAGGTTCAGCAAAATCCTCTAGAATTTTAAATCATCAAAGAACATTAGTTAGATCAACATGCATTACAAGCTCTACCTCTGGTTCACCTTTCAAACATTCAAATCCTTCTGGAACGCTATATTTTTGTTTCAAATATTTCTATAATAAATTTGTAGAAATAAGAACCAAGAATAAGGAAATAAAGAAGACATTGCAGACTGGTGCCCTTAATGCAGCTGTAGAGGAACAACCTGCATCCAATAGGTTTTTACCAACATATGACCTGAAATGAGACATGATAGAGTTCATGGTTTTTATTCCACCAAATAAAGATGGAAACCTACTAGAGAGTTAGATAGATCCATCTAAATTTCAAGTTAGCACTCTCCAAATCTATTTTTCCAAAGTTAAAAATGTGGACAAAATCAATGTGTCAAAGTCGACAAACCAAGTGGTCTACAGTGCAATGCTAAAGATGCAAAGAGAGAAAAGAAAGCTCAAGAAAAATATAGAAAATTTACAGGTAGGAATTGGCAATGAGAAAGAAAAGAGGAAAGCTTCAGAGAACAGTTTGAAAGAATTACAGAAAAAAGATTAAAAAATTGACCTCTACATTAGCAGATACAGAGCAGGAACATGCGGAGGTAGTAGTGAAGGATTAGGAGGAGGCAGAGCTAAAGGCACTAAGGGGAAAATTCATAGAAATTAGTAAAAAATTAGAGGAAGAAAGAGTCAGTTTTAGAAAATTTATTTAAAACTGTGGAGAGTAATGCTGCCTCCAACCGGGAATTGCAAAAGCAATTAGAATTTCAAGTGAATAAAGCCAATCATTGGGAACACAAAGCAGTGGAAGAGAAAAATAATTGTGAAAAAATGGTAGAAGAACTAAAGAAGGCCAATAATACAATTCAAACTTTAACAAATACTAGTAATAATTTAGTGAAGATTGCAAAAGAACACATTTGGGGACAAATATTGGTGATGTATAATAGCTTACATGAGTGGTTTGAAATGCTTCAAAGTATGATAATATGTGATTTTAAGCTCCATAAGAACATTGAATAGAACATGGATGTTGTCAAGAAAGGAAAGAAAGAAAAAGATATTATGCAACAACTCTATAGTAAGACTGGTAGGTATCTATCAAACAAAGAAATTAGCAACCACCTTGATGCCTCAGTAAAGGTGTCAAGTATCATTAAAAATGTGAGAAGCTATGGAAAGTACAGGAATTGGATGAAAAAGCTAAGAAGAAGATCACAAAGATGGAACAAAGGAAAGAGAATATGGAAAGTCTTGGTTTGCCTAAGGGATTTGATGCAAATAACTTCATTGGAAGAGAAAATTACAAAATAAGGTTGCAAGACAAAATAAATACTAATTTATGCTTTCTTCCTATATACATATCTCTTGATACATTCATGGATTTCATCAAACTAGTGAGAACTTTGAATGGAGTTTTAGAAGCAACAGAGTTGTCAAGTCACACTTCCAAATATGAATTGCTAACGAAGTTATAGGAGTGTGACTATACTATGAACCAAATTGTTCTCCCATCAGAGGATGTTTGGACTGGCCTACAAAGATTGCTTTGAATTTTGAACTACTGTAAATTGTAATATATTGCAAATGAATACAAAAAAAATTGTGCTCTATCTAATTTTCATGTTTTCCAATTCAATGTATGTTGAGTTACTCTATTTTATTTAGTTGTTCTATTATATGCTATTCGAATACAAAATTTCATTCAGGTATTTCAAATTCAAATATGAATGATCATTGATGATACAATACAAACTACACTCTACAGTAATGTTAGTAAATTAATTTGTCTCTTTCAAAATTTATTTCCAATGCTCTATTGCCCGCTTTGAAACATTAACCCTTTACTAACAAATGGATTAAAATTAGGTGTTTAACCCTCTAAATTATGGTACAGCTCCCATAAATATTTTCAATGAATTTTTATGCAAAAGAATAATGCATTTCTGTAAATATCAAACTTTTGACCAGAAAGTTGATAAGGCTGAAACAATAACCCTCATCAATATGATATAATTACTGTGAATTGATAGCAACTAATAAACCTAAAGCTCATAGACTTCAGTGAATAAACACTATACCAATCTAAAACACAACTTTAAATTTAGATTCAAATAAAAGCATAGACATTCAATTAAGAAATTCCATTCAATGTAGAATACCCCAACAGAGATCCACTCAAAAATATAAACCAACAGATCTATACTAATAAGTTTCTTTCATTCACTGATTCAGAAAACTTAATTCAAGTCCTTAAATAAAAATACCAAAGCTTCAGCTATGCTATTACTTAAGTGGAAATAAACTAACTAACATCCATTTCAACCATTTTTCCTGGCTTATATAGCCATTAATTATAATTATCAAAAGAAACTAAAGTCTTGAAACTCCCCAAGTTTCGGATCCAAACTACTTAAGATGACCAAAATATGATAAAAATAGTAAACTAGGAAACTGAAAGACAACAACCAATAAAACATGGAGAAAGACCACCAATCTCGGTCGAGTTGGATGCCTTAGATTCAATTTCGAGATGACATGGGTGGACATGCCTGCTTCCACTCCTCATGAGCCAATGACGCGCTAATAACTATAGCATGATATGATAGGCTAATGAGGGAAATTCTTTGTCCGAGAACCTTCCTTTCCTTGCATATTTGATTCAGCCTTGATTTATGAGACTCAAGATGATCGTCACAGATGACCAACATAGCTTCAATGTTAGCTATGGAGGTAATATCTTTTGTTGTGAGCTCTTTTCTATCTTTAATAGCTGTTATACCTACCTCCAACTCCTAAGTTATCTTCTCTGATTTCTTTACATCTTGAGTTTCCTCATCTATTAGAACAATGTTCAGGCATTTAAGATATTTTTGCATAGTATCAATCAAGCCCTTAAGGTCATTGAGTAGGCGGGTCACCCCATCACAACCATCCTTAATAATTGAGTTTCTCCATTCAATACTCTTCATGGAAACATACAGGACCTCCTCGTTTAGGCCATGAACTGGCTTTTCCAAAAGGAATCTAGGCACTCCGTAGTGATCGATCTCCATCAGCTGATCGGCTATACCAGTCCACTTTTTCCTTTCCTTCCTCCATTCTATCAGTCTAGCCAACATTTCAGAGATGAATTTCATCACAACTCCATGAGTCTTAATTAACTGAGTGATGTAATCACCTCCCCACTGGATCATGCCCGCGACCCATTTGTTAAAAACATCTACTACCATTTTATTTCTTTGAATATGGTCTAGCATTTTAAAAACTTCAGGTGAATGAGGGTTGAATGTATGAAGCACCTAAGCTAATGGAAGTGAACTGGCTCTTGCACTGCTTGAATGAACTCCACCAATCTCTATATGGTTGCATTTAGTTCTTTCTTGTCCTTCTCATCCTTGAAAGTCCTGTGTATTATCTTCCTTGTAGAAGACTCTAGGTGTTTCACATTCACTGCTCTACTTGCCACCCCTAAGTCTATCTTTTCAATAGTGAAGTCCTCAACTGAAGCTTCAGAAACCTGCTTATCAGACTTACGTATTGCTCATTCTACTATCCATCTCCTAGTTTTCTCATCTACATCTATCACTTACTCCATCTTAATTCTTTTGGGCTTCACTATAGCCCCCAAGAACTTACTAACCATGTCCTCTACCCGAAGAGGTATCATTAAGACATTCCTTTTCTTTTTTTTAATAGAGCTTCCCAACCAACTAAGAGTAGGAGATGGAGTTTGCAAAGTATCACTCACTATGGTTACTGATGGATCTCTAGAATTTGGCTGATTTCTCTTTAGGGTCATTGTGTTTCCGTCCACATTATCTGAACCAGCTTGCTCTAACATGTGAGTTTCTATGAGATCAAGATCTATGACCTCTTTTTCATTAACCAGCTTATCACTCTCTTTACCAACTCTCACTCTTAAGTTTCTTCTTACTAGTGAAGAGCCAGGAGAATCTTGTTGCAGTGGATCAGCTGAAGACTTCTTCTTGTTTCTAGCTTTGGAGGTACCTGCAAGGGAAATATTTTTGTCAGTAGTAACAATGGGTTTGACAATAGTTTTAGCATGTGCAACTCTTCTGGGATTTTGTCTTCTTTAAACAGGGGGCCTCTTACTATTAACCCATTTCTCAGTTCTCTTAATCACATTGAGAGTCTTGATTATTAGGCTCTCTCTCTCATCAATACTCTAATCTATTTCAGGAAGTGGTGTACACCTAACTCTACTTTCATACTACTCATTGATTACCTTTGCACCATCATCTTCATCTATTTTTGAGATGTCAATCTGAGTATTTAAGGTAACAATTTGTCCTAAGGTAAACCTAGACTAGCTCCTTCTTCTCACTTCAAAATCATCCGTACAACCCTCCTAGTAATCCTCTATTTGGGGAATGTGTTGAAATTCAGAGGGAAATTTAAAATGTTGAGCAACATATCCCCTACTATCAAAATATTTTTTGGGTGCAAACGTCTTCAAATTCAATTTCCTTAATTCATGCTCTAAATTTAGGGCATCTGAAGAAGTTTTGCAAGTGTAATACCCTAACTCAATTGGGAAGCTGGACTTTCCTCTGCCCTTCCTTTCCTTGACCCCTTTATGCACATACACTAGTTGGCGAGCTACTTCTACAATGATTAAACTGTCAAAATCATATCTATGTAATTTAAATGGTTCTCCTTCGAAACCACCCACTCTGAGATATGTGAATCTTCTAAATTGGATGAAGAAACTTCCATAAGTATTGAGGAAGGTTTTCGCCTCTTCTGACATTCTTTTCTTAGTGTTCCCTTGCAGTTCATATGTCAACCTTCCAAAGAAAACCCCATTGACTTCTAGAAAACTATCAACATGATATTAATTTTGCAGGTGAGGGTAATAATCGTAGACTTTCATATTTGGGAGGGGTTGTTCATGGAAAAGGCCTTTCCACTCTCTGGTACAAGCTAAAATGCATAATAAGTAGGAGGACATATGAAAGCTACTGCCAGTTGCAAAATTTTCCAACTAATGATTGAGTTCATTGGCAATGGTTTTGGCCCAGTCGATATATTTTTCCCCTCCGAGAGTGACCTGGATATAGAAGTACATCCAGTCATGCCAATAGTATGCATGTTGGTTTCCTTTAATTCTATTGAGCATTATAAATAGATCAACTACTTTGGGCTTGAAATGATCTACAGTGAGTGGCTTTGGGAGCCTGGACCCTCCGTTTTGGGTTTTGAGCAACTAGTACTGGGCTATTTCATTCCTGTAGACTTGTCTCTTGGTGGTGAAGACTGACTAAGATGAGGGGATATTCCACCCTTCATATGGGTCTCTTTCTGGAATTCCTATGGACTTTTGAACAACATCTCTTCTTATGTATACCAGTGGACTCCTATCAACCTTCTTGATACACTTCTCCAAAAAACAATATCTTTTTGCACATTCGACAACTAGCTCTTGACAAGGAGCTACTATAGGGAAAGCGGCTGCATTAGCCAGACCACTCTGAACAACTTTTTCTAACATGAAACCTGGAAAGGGTTCTTTGACTTGGTTCATATTGTCCTCTAAGGCTCCAATTTTAATCATGATGTCTTCACAGTTGGGTAAGGAGCACATTAAAGGAGAGGTATTTCCAAAATTTGGAATTGGGGTCTTCATTTTGAGCTCTCAAGCTAGGAAAAAAAACAACAGGGAGACGTAGCAACTTCAAAGGAATTCAACTTTGACAAAGGAAAGAGCTTTAACTAAAATAAGGGAGGCTAGAAGAGAGACTCATCTGGTTTCTTATGCGTTGAACTAAGCTCTGAGAGGAGGAGAGGATACCTTCTTCCATGCTAATTGCATGAAATGTCTTGAGCATTATGAATAAAATAGGCTAAGCTTTCCAATTTATCCTAAAACAATTTACAAAATCCTAGGAGATTCGTAATAATGGCAAAATTATGTCACACAAGGTTCAATTAATGATCATCAGGTAAATTGCATCACCTTAAGCATTGATTACTATACTTTCCTAGACTGAAGTGACACTTAAATATCATTTCAATTAATTACAATAGCCTCACCACATGCGGAATTCATAATCAATCACCAGTTGGCCTTTATGTCAAATCACTGCTTTGCATTTTCGCAACTTACAGGCACACATTGAACCTCGAACCTTGAACTACGAGAGTTCATGGTTCAAGTTCTAAGGCCCACCCCATTTCCACCTTTTCCTCGACACTTCAATGTCGGAGGATTAAGGGGTTTTGTAGTATTTGGATGATTGGTAAAACCCTAACAGAACTGTACCTTGGGATAGCCCTATATATTGTACCATCATATCAGTACCTATCAACTAAGTGTCACAATGATAGAGGTGATATCTCTGGGTTATTAATTGTGTAAGTGAATCTTGGATGCAGTATGTTACCCTGCGGATCATGGATCCAGCTAGACTATTAAGGTTCCATTGAGTACTTTTGTCGAAAGGATTAGATTCAAGAAGTCAAGATGTAAATGCCAATTTAGTAATGTGTTAAGTCATAAGTTTATCTTGGATTAAATTAGTAGTTGATGTGATGATTCTAGTAACTCATACGAGGAGGATGAGTAATGTTTTGATGATGTATCATATGGTTATACCATAGTGATGTTTTGGAGATATTATTAGAACCCTGAACAAGGGTTTATTAGATCTTAGACTAATAGGATTATTCTGCATTTTGTTTTCCTAGATTAGGAAATTTAATCATACTTGTGATAAGAATTTTATAGGACCCGATTGTTAGGGTTATCCCGTACCGATGTTAAACCATCGATTTATCTCAAATATTATACTAAGGAAAATTGAAAATCTTTGGGATTAGGAGTACTATGGAGTTATGCAATCAAATTATGTAGATTGAATTGAATTGAAATAATGAAAGTATTCTATATGTTTGCAAGCCTGCATTTGGATTAAGATCTATATGAGGGCACTGTACTTTATGTGACTTTGATTACGCAGTAGAAATTATAACTTGTGTGTATAAAATTACATGCATTTGAATTATGCACTATATGAAAGTGATTATATGTATGCATTGGATTATGAATTATGAGAAAGTGATTGTAAGAATGCAATTGAATTTTATGTTTCAAATGAATATCATGTTAGACATCTTCACTACATTGATGTTATGAGTAATTGATGATTACCTTATGATGAAATTAGATTATTGATGATCTTGATTTCAATTGAATTATGAGATTAGTATGCATTAGAGATGCAAATTGAATTATGCAATTGAAAGTGTATTGATTTGATTGATGTACCCTATATGATCTTATGCAGTTGAAATTGAGCTGATTTGATAAATGTACCTTACATGACTATATGCAATTGAATTTTGATTAAATTGAAGATGTTATATCTTATATGCTTATTCGTATTGGTTTTCTTCCTTGAATTATTGATGTTGCATTGAGGTGTTACAGGTGGAAGGACCATGGAAATATATTCGGGGAAATCACTTTGAATGTATGTGCAATCAATTAAGCCAAGGCCCCGTCTATGAAGAGACCTGAGGCCTCGTTGTAAATTATTTTATTCGTAACAATAATTTGAATGTATGTGTGTAGGAATGTTATGTGTTGTGACAAATTAGACATACTTTGTGTGTAATGTTATTTGGTGAAGTGTCACTTGACACTAGTGTTTAATGTTATCAAGGTATGCCATGTGGTTGAGTGAGAGTACATTCTAGAAGCCTCTTGGGGGAAATCCTAAGCACACCCACTTGTCATAGGACCCCATAATGTAGTCCCCATCTTCTATTTTCGTGCATACTTTTAATCATAAGTTTTAGAGGGTTAAAAGTGGCCTTAGGGAGTGGTTTTATGCATTTTTAGCTAACCCATTCCATATACCTATGGGTTAGGGGTATTTTCAACATGGGAGAAGCCCAAGATTGACTTTTTGACCCTTCCAAAAGTACATATTTAATCTTGAGCGAAAATTGCATCTTGTCACATAGCTCAAAAAGTACTTTCATGACCATCTTTCTTGTGGGAGAAGTTCTAGGTCACCCACCTCCAAGGACCACCTTTATGAGGAGAGGGGTGTTTAAGGTTTGGGGTTTTGTAAACCAATGGGAGGGCTTGCTTTCCCCTAAGATTTTGGGAGTTGGTTTAGAGGTCCTTTTAGTAGAATTTTGGAGAACATTGTTGTTGTTCACCCATTCTCTATCCATAGAGATCACCAAAGTTAGAGGAGGAAGAAAGCTTGGATTTGAGAAAAAGGCTCAACTCTCCTTCATTTTACATTTGGACTTGAGGTTGGATATGCTCTCACTCTTGTTGTAGAGAATTTATGTGTATATGTTCTTCTTTGGCTCCCCATGGTTGGTCATGGAGGAAGCATATCTCTTGAATCTATGTTTTGTTTTAGCTCCCCATGGTTGGTCATGGTGAGAGAAAACATCTTGTGTTTTCTTTTGTAATTGATTTGGGTTGTATGCTCTTGGATCACTCACCCATGGGAGGGAAGAGCAACCAAGATGGGGTGTGGGAATGGAGGCAACTTCATGTGTAGAGTCTCCTCCATGTGTGGGGAAGGATGAAATTTGGGTTGAGTGATTTTCCCCAAGTAACCTTGCATTTAGCCCATGAGGCATTGGGGGTATAAGGAGGGAAGATTGGTCATGTGAGCCTTGTTATGAAATTGTGTATATTTTGGGTTCATGTGTGGCCTTGTTATGATATTGTGTTTATTGCATCCATGTGTGGCCTTGTTTTCATGCAATGGTTGTCTCCATGGGTTGTCCACCCACACCTCACAAAAGGAATTCTTGGAATTCCTTAGTTTCACCCTTGAGGGAATTTGGGTTTTGCAATTGTATGTTTTCTTGTGAGTGTTTATGTTTGAGAATGTATCCCATTTGATGTTATTTCCCCAAGCTCGGGGGTGGCCTCATGAGAGGCCTAGGATGGGAGGTGAACATCCCATGGTTTCTTCCCTATATTTATTGCAGGTATTGAAGTCTTGATTCATGTAGAAGAAGCTTGATGGAGTTCATTTCTTGGATGAGTTTGTATGAAGAAACCACTCCTTGTAGTAGGAGCATATTTGTGGATTTGGATAGTGTTTTCATTCTTTTTTATTGGAGCACCATGAAATTGTATATTGTAAGGGAGAAAATTATGTTATTTGATACTATCATTCATTGTAAATTTGAGTGTGCAAATGTATTTGCAAAAGTTATGTTATTCTTGAAATGAAAATCTTATTTCTATTAGAAGTTGAAATGTGTATAATGAATGGTAGGAGGAATTTTTATTATCCTTCAAAGATAGAAAAAGCTATATTGTAATGTGTTTTGGCCATTTCAAATAAAAGGAGTTAACAATACATTATAGTTATTGTATGGAGATCACTGTATGTAAATATTAATTAATTTTCAAACAAAGAATAAATCTCTAGTTCTCTCTATCCTTACAAGTTAATTTGATAGCTTATATTACATATTGTTTTAGAAGCAATAAATTTAGTTGAGTATTTTGATCAATTCTTAACATTAAATTCATTTCAATAGAAGACTATATGTTTCAATTTGATAAATTGATATATCATCTTTATCACATTCTATGTACTTATACCAAACAAGTTAAAAATAAATCATGTAGAAATAATAAGCAAATAAAAGAAGGTGGTAGAAACAATAGTTTTGCAAAGACATTTCTAAAATTTTAGAGCAATTAACTCTCTAGAATTTGTATGAGAATGACAATATTCCCATACCACAGAAAATATTCCTACCTAAATGAGATTAACAAACTAGTCACCTAGCTTTTAGATACTAATTAATATTAAGTCTCTAAACTAAGTCTCAAAAACTTACTCCATCCAATGCAAATTTTATGTGACCCATGCCTAGAATATGCCCTTGCCTATATTGCTTCTTTCAAGTTTTTTTTAAAAAAAAAAACATAAAGTAAACCTACACATACCTCACGTTACCTTGCTGGAAATTAACACTTGTTTTGATGAATTTACTTCTCCATACGTACTTCCCTCTGTTTAAACCTGCATTGTTTATTGGTTACAGAAGTTTGCTTGTAAATGGGGAAGGATATTATTATGTGGCATATAATGCTCTTCCCCAAAATCTGACAATATCTCTAACCTTTCCTACGTAATTCATGGTCTATTCTTCTTACCTTTTTGCTAATAAAATAAAGTCATGTCTTCCCATGCGTTTTCCTAAGCTTAGGGACAAGGGAAGATAATGTAGTGGGCCCTTTAAACCTTGCCACTTTCAAACAGTAAATCCTCCATCCTCTAAATTTGCACCTCCTTAGGACTTTGCATTTTGATTTTATTGTTTTCCCCACCCACTTGGCACGTGGATTTAGGGGGAAAAGGAAAAAGGGAGATAGAGTAGGGAATAGATGAATAGGGTAGACTTGTTGTGTGGTAGGTGTAGGAGTCATAGGTTGTAGGTGTTAGTATAGGATGAGTTATCTTTGAGTTGTAATTAGTATTTAATTTGTATTTGTTTAGTCTTTCTACTTCACATTATTAATTCCTAGTAAATTTATTATCTTTGATTAGCAATAAGAAAGGTTAGAAATAGTCACATATTGATTTGATGCTATTTCAAATATTATATAAAAGAATTTATGCGTCATGTTCTCAAGCCTAATATTATTAGATTATATTGTAGGTTAATAGTCTAGTAATATTAGAAATTTGTTAGAAGATCTTTTATTGGTATTTATTTTATAGGATAACTTTTAGTGATGGAATTACTCTTTGGGTTAATTAACATAATTATTATTTAGCAAATTAATAGTGATTATTATTTTGTGATTATAAGATAATCATTGATCAGGATTTTAATTAAATTCTTTTATGCACTAGTGAATGTATTAAATGGTAACCAATATAATTAGTACTACTTAATACTTTATTATAAGATATTCATAATGTCCAAATTAATACTATAATTCAATTTATTCAATGATTAGCACTAGGCATCTATGGTACCTAGTTGGCCTTGGATTAAATAGTCAATTTAACTAGAGGTTAATTAGCTAAGAGAATCTCAAATATTATTTAGACAAAACCCTCATAAGATAGATTTGTTCAAAGAAAAGATCAACTAAACGTATAGCTCACTATTTTTTGAATTATGTTTGCTACCACTAAGATTGTCATTACTTATTGGGTGACTAAGATAAGTTGTTAATTTGTCACCTTGGAATATCGTATCGTGGAAACCTAAGAAGCCCTCTCCCTAAAAGGTGTTATATTTTAGTCATTATTATAACTTTCAAAGTCTAGATAGCATGGGATTCTAGTTAACAACATTAGCATTGTTATTGGATCTTTATTGATAGTTCTACCTTTTTTTGACAATCGTGATCTAGGTATGCATACACCTCTTAAGTAATTGTATAACGGTATGGAATTGTATAAGTGACTGATGCGCTAGATACCTCGAATGCTTCATGAGCATAAGTTGTTGTTGGAAACTCTATGCCCTAGGATCCCGCCTTTGAACCCGACTAATACAACATTAGTTATAAACTTGCACTTAGATTGCTTCTGGCATAGCTGATGTCAATTTTCACTTAACCCATCGAATGACACTTCTTGACATATCGTTTCATCTTTAAAAAAATAAATTATTGGTTGCGTTTTGGTTGTTTATTTTTGGGCATGACACAAGTTCAACGAGAAGGCGAAAGGACTATCCTTTGACATGACAATAAAATAAAGCAAAAACAAATAGCGACAAGGAAGAAGGCAAAGAAAAGTGCTTTGAAAAAGGGTAATGTCAGTTGAACTTTGAATCTTGAACTAGGACACTTCATGGTTCACAGTTCATTGGATGAGTGCGCGCTGCAAAGACGAAACACTGCTAAGCTTGCAAACAAAGAGGAAAATCATACCAAAGGATGTTATTGAACATTTAATCTTGAACTAGGAGAGTTCAAGGTTCAAGTTCAACTGATAGGGTGCATATACAAAGGATTGGAACTTTGATTGAACAACACCTTTAAAAATTATGGGGTGATTTTGGGAAAATTAGAGCCTAGGGAAATTAAACAAAATCTATTGATAACAAGTAATAATACTCTTTGTTCTCAAATTTTAATGATGAAACATAATACATTATTTCTTTTCTAAAATGAACATTGAATGATAGGATATAATAGTTAATAAGTTCAAAAAATACCTATTGATTGCTACTGCTAATTTAGCAGAAATTTCCTAAATTTGCCAATTCATCTCTGCGTCATCATCATGATCCAATTCTAGTATTCTAGATCCTTCATTGTTCTCTTCATTTTTGTTTGTGTCTTCTTCACTCTGACCTCCGCTTCTATAACTCCCATCGCCACCTGTACTTATCCCACTTAGAGTCACTCTCAGAGATTGGTTAATGGTGTTGCCCAACCCTTTTCTTTTGCATCTTTTCTTCCAGATTTCCATTGCTTTTTGATAAGGAAAAGTATTGACATCATACCTAGATGTGTAGACCCTCAAGCATGTTTCCAAATTCTTTTTTTCTTAGCTTTGATTTTAGGAAGCCCAAAGCACTGAAAACTCTCTCATCCTCCACTGAACCCAATATCATGGTTTGACATAGATCAACAAGCTTGAAGAACTCTGAAATTTCTTCATGCAACATTGTGCTATGTTTTATGTCGAGCCCTCTTCATATGGGTTATGCATTCATTGATATTGATGCTTCATAGTCTTTGCAAAAGTGCCTGATTACTGTCTAAGAAGACCCCCATCTAAAATTCCATTGATAGTCACTCCATTGAATTCTACAGATTTGCAAAATTCCTTTATCAAAGTGAACAACCTATTACAATAATCTTCTTTAGAGTTTAAGGACAAATATTGAGGAAACACAATTTCCATGGCCTCAAGAAGTTGTTCATATGGGAATCAGGATCTTATTTTAGAGGAAAATTTAAAGGCTATGTCCCTTGCATTACTTGCTATAGACTTGACAATCTTGGTAAAATCTTCCCTTGTAACTCTTGTAGCTCGCTTCTTTGGGGCACTATAGTACATTGGTATATGAAATCCCCTTACACAAACACATAAATCCCCATTTTCAACGATCTTTAAATAATTATCAGGATTGTCCAAATCAGTTAGTTTTTGCCAGTGATTAAATCTTTCATCAAATAAATTTAGGTCATTTCGATAGAGACTATCGAGGGCTTGGCATGAAATTTTACGCAAGTAAGCATATTTTTCAATATACATGACTCTTTATTGGGCTTTTTTCATAATTAATGTCATTTCATCTGGCATGGGAAGAATAGATGCTAAAGTCAAAAGTGTCTCTATATTGCTTAACCTCCAAAGCAAGTCGCCACATCTCTAATTTTCTGCATTGTCTTGATTTTCGTACATCAGTCTAATCAAAGATTGATATTTGGAAAAAAATTGATACGTTGGTCCATCCAAAGAGATCCATCTGGTATCAACATCTTTAAGAAGCTTGTTTCCATTGGTAATTCCATCAGCAAAGTGTTGAAATTCCCTAAAATGTTTGGGACTTCGACAAAAATATGAGTACAACTCTCATACTAAATCTTCAACCTTGTTTACTAAAGGAAACTTCTTCACAACTCTAAAAGCAAGATTCATCATGTGGGGCATACAGTGAATGCCAACAATATATGGTGAACAAGAATCCTACATCTTTGTGCAAAGGCCATTCGTTTGACCTTGCATTACTGAAGCTCCATTCACTCCAACACATATCAACTTCTTCGCTATTGTCAATTCATCCATACCTCCATATTCAATTAAATGGCTCTTTACTAATTGAAATAAATTTTCCAATGTCACATTGTCCCTCAATTTTGAGATAGTTAGTAGATGTGGTTGGTGAAAATTATTCTGTACAGTATAAACATGCATGCATACCCACAACATATTATCTATTGCCATAACTTCATCTAAGGACAATGCAATAAAGGTTGACTCTTTTATTTTTCTCTGTACATCCTCCATTTCAACCTGGGCAATACAACTTGCCAATTCCCATCCACTATTTATTGATCAATGAGTGATAGGATAGTTAGGAACTTTCATAAAGAGTAACAAACCACTCATTTTTGGATAGTCTCTCATTGTATGCCCTCTTCTCAAAATATGGAAAACATTAATTAGTTTAATAACTTTTCTGCATTCTTCTAATTCATTTTCTTTTGCAAAAATAACATTAATAGAACCTTGAACTTCACCAGGCTTTGTCTTAAATTTATGAAACAAATCATATTCCTCAGCATTCCTTTTATGTTGACATTTCTCCTTTGTTTTATATCTTTCCACTTTTATTTCCTTTCCATCAATAGTTGAGGTTTCGTAAACCTTACCAACATGTTTCTCTGGTGTCTAGTTTAAGCTATAACTATTTTTCCTTTTTATACTTCAAACTACAAATTGTACATCTGCATTCTACTGGTAGCTCACCTAAAATTTGATTTTCCACGGGTTCAATGAATAGATACTTTTTCGCCCAATCAAATTTAAATCTCCTCGACATCTCCCATTGACGATCAGTTTTTTATTTTGATTTTCCTCTCCCTTTAGTGTTACTATTAATTGAACCATCATCATCACTGAAGTCGATCGATTCATCCTAGTACTGGTTATTTACTTGAAATTCTTCTTCAAGGTCATCTCCATTAGAGATATCAGGTTTTGCAACTTCGTCACCAAATTTATTAGGCTCCCCAATTGTTGATTAGACTCCTATGTAGGTTGAAAACCTTGAAATTGTACAAGTTCCTTTGATGATGTACCTTCCTCACTTTGACCAACAATATTGCATCTACCCCCGCCAAAGTATGAAGATATATTTCTACATTTCATTGGCCTCTCTTGGACATCTCCACCTTCAATAGTTCTCTTCATGTTTGACTTTGACTCTGACATCTCCAACAAATTAAGGTTGTAATAAAATTTTACTTGAATAAGATACTACAGACTCGTAGTCATTCTGGCTTGCTACTGATCACAATTGTGAGCTTAGAATCAACTAAATTTTTGTACTACTAAATCTCTTTCAAAGTCTCCTTCTCTATGGCATATTTCAATAATGAAACTCATATCTCTTAAATAAACATTGGACAAGTAAAATGTTTTCATATCAGTCGTCAGATTTTGCCTCATAATCTCCATCGTCCATTTTGGCGAAGGGGCCGAGAATTGCTTATGATAACAACTAATATTTTATGAACCCCGTTTAATTTCAAATAATTGACTGGGTGAATAAGATGGGAATTTGGGACATGATTATGTATGCTGCATGGTGAATTGGGTACTAGTGCAAATAAAAATTTCACTTGGGATAATGGGCCTTTGGCGAATGGCGATCCTTAATAAATACACCAAATTTAATCTGTGGCGAATAAGAGTAAAATACAATAGAAATATGGGCAAAGAAACTAACTACCATAGTGAAATTAGGTAAAAATAGTGGTGAACAATCCGACCATTAAACGTGTCTTTTATAAAATCTGGGTGAACCGGTCAACCATTATATGAGCATTTTTTTCACCAATTTCTATACACCGATGGGGACATATTTTCCAATTGGTGAATAATCACCACTAAACAAATCCCTACTTTTGAAGCTATGGAATTAGGAGAAGCTATACCTAAAGTTGAATCCACATTTAAGGCATCTGCACACAAGAAATTATCTGCACTTCCGAGCACAAGCAAAGAAGACCTAAAAGAAGATCTTGGTGAGTATGATGACGAATGGGAAAAGATGATGGCAGAAGAAAGAAAAATGGATGAACTTGTTGCACTGATTGCTATAAGAGAAAAAAGTGGTAAGGGAAAGTTTGAAGGCAAGTTACCCTTGAAATGTTTTTCATGTAATAAGGTAGCTCATTTTGAATCTAGATGTCCTACAAGAGTTTCTAAGTGAAAACCTTATTATGCAAAGATTAAAAGAGACAAAGAATGTTATTATGCTAGTAAAGGAATCTCTGATGATGATTTAGATTATGAAGAGATTGGATTTGTTTCTATTAAAGATGAACCAGTACATGAAGAAAAAGCCTTAGTATCTCATGTTGACAAGAAAACTAAATGGATAATTAACAATGGATGTTCTCATCATATGACTAGTGATAAGAAAAACTTTGTTAAATTAGTAAATAATGATGGAGGTGTTGTGAGGTTTGGGGACAATCTCGCTAAATCCATCATAGGAGTAGGATCCATTACTCTGGATGGAAAGACCAATATAGACAATGTATTACTTGTTGAAGGACTGAAACATAATTTGTTCAATGTCAGACAATTAATGGATAAATATTTTTAGTTAATTTTTGTTAATGGTAAATGTTTTATCAAAAGCAAGGAAGGAAACAAATTTCTACCGGTTTAAAATCTAGAGGTAATTTTTTTGAACTAAACACATCTGGAGCCTCTTGTTTTGTTGCAAAGGTAGATGAAAGTTGGTTATGGCATAGGAGATTTTTTCATGTTAATTTTGATAACACTATGGAGGAAAGTGTGGCTAATGCAGTAAGAGATCTACAGAAGATTGTGAAACCATCTAACATTGTATGTAGAGAATGTGTTATGGGAAAGAAGACTAGAAGTAGTCATAAAATAAAATTATATACATCAGAAGGGAAGTTGGATCTGGTACATATAGATCTATGTGGACCTACAAGAACAAAGTCATACTATGGTGAAAGGTATTTTATACTCTTTGTTGATGACTTTTCTAGAATGATGTGGGTTACATATTTAAGATGAAAATTAGAAGCATTTGATAAATTCAAGTTGTTAAAAGCAAAAGTAGAAAATGAATGAGGTTTAGAGATCAAGTGTTTAAGGTCAAAAAGAGGTGGCTAATTTACTTCAAACTTATTCAATTTATATTTTGAAGAGGATGGGATAAAGAGACAAACATCTACTCCTAGGACTCCACAACAGAATGGGATAGTAGAGCGAAGAAACAAGACTATACTTGATGTTGCTAGAACAATGTTGATTAAAGGAAATGTATCTCATGTACATTGGAGAGAGGCTTTTGGAACAATAGTATACACATTGAACATAATTCAAATTAGAGAAGGTATAAGTAAGACTCCCTATGAACTATGGTTTGATCATACTCCTATAAAATATTTCAGAATATTTGGTAGTAAATGTTATATCAAGAGGGATGATGAGATAGGGAAGTTTGATGCTAAAAGTGATGAAGGGATCTTCCTTGGTTACTCTATTAAAAGAAAGGTTTACAAATGTTTCAATCTGAGATTGAGGAAGATGATTGAAAGTAACAATTCAGAATAGATGAGAAGTTTGAGATACAAGAAATAATGTATGACATTAATTAGATTTCAGAGATAAAAGAAACTACTACTACTGTAGAAGAAGAACTTGTTGAGGAAGAAAGTGAAAAAGAGGCTTGTGATGATGGTACAAGAAAGAATAATGAGACTCCTAAAACTCCAAGGTATGTAAATAATAACCGATCTGAAAATCAAATTATTAGCAATACCAGTCAGGGAGTGCTAACTAGATCAAAAGTCATAGAAGAAATTTGTTTGATTTCTCAAGTTGAGCCAAAAATTACAGATGAAGCCTTTAAAGATGAATCTTGGATAAATGCTATGAAAGAAGAATTGGATTAGATAAAGAAGAATAATACATGGGAAGTGGTTCCTAGACCTAAAAATAAAAATATAATAGGAACAAAATGGGTTTTTAGAAACAAAATGAATGGACAAGGAACTGTTGTAAGGAACAAAGCAAGACTAGTATGTAAGGGATACACATAGAAAGAAGGCATAGACTTTGAAGAAACATTTTCTCATGTTGCTAGAATAGAGGCAGTAAGATTGTTCCTAGCTTATGCTGCACATAAAGACTTCAAAGTGTATCAAATGGATGTTAAATCTGCATTTCTGAATGGAGATCTTGAAGAAGAAGTCTATATTGAACAACTAGATGGATTTCCTCTATGTGAAGATAAAGACATGGTGTACAAATTGAAGAAAGCTCTGTATGGGTTAAAGCAAGCTCCTAGGGCTTGGTATGCAAGGTTAGACATGTATCTACTTGGGCTTGGATTCAAAAAAGGTAATGTGGAGAGTAATTTGTATTTAAGAACTACTAAAGATGGAATCCTGATAGTATAAGTATTTTTGGATGACATTATCTTTGGAGGTAATGATGATCTATGTAAGAAATTTTCTAAAGAAATGCAAAGTGAATTTGAGATTTCCATGATAGGTGAAATGAAATTCTTTCTTGGACTACAAATAACTTAGAATGAGAATGGTATTTTCATTTCTTAGACCAAGTATCTCAAAGAATTGCTTAAGAAATTTGGAATGGAAGATTGTAAACCAATAGGAACACCTATGGTGACTGGAAACAACCTAACAATTGATGATGAATCAAAGTGTGTCTTTCAGACTTTGTATAGATTAATGGTTGAAGGATTACAATATCTGACTCACACCAGACCAAATATTGCTAATGTTGTTGGAATTGTGGCTAGATATCAGGTAGAACCTAATGGAACACATCTAGCTACTATGAAATGATACCGAGGTATCTAAGAGGAATCATAGATTATGGCTTATGGTATGATAGAAATGATAGCTTTGAACGTCATGCTTATACTAGTGGTGAATGGGTAGGAAATATTGATGACATAAAAAGTACCAGTGGTGGTGCATTTTTCCTCAAGAAAAAGTTGGTTTCTTGGATAAGTAAGAAACAAGATTGTATAGCACAATCTACTGTCAAATCTGATGAGTCAAGATTATGGAATGTTTTGTTTATGATTTTCTTAGTTTAGATTTGAATATATTATGGTTTTTCATAAACATTATACAGTCTTTTATGTTTCTAAGATTTAGCTATATGTATATTTGATACTTATGAAACTTAAGGATAAAACTGAATATATATATATATATATAGATTAATGAATGTTACGATAAAATTTGGTATCTTTCTTCTCTAGCTTTAATGGGTAGATCTCCTACAGCCGTATGACAAGGCTATGATAAAATAGGAAAACTTATTATAATCTCTGCCTTGGATTCGTGTTGTGAATTCTTTTATGTTAACCTTTTGCAGGAAGAATAAATCAGCAAGGAGCATGGACTCAAGGATGAGTGGGTCTTTTAAGGTGGATAACTATTTTAGAAGTTCATCATAGCTCCACTCCTTCCATAACTTTGCGGTTGTTGATTTAGTCCAAGTCAATCTAGTTACCAAGCATTCCTATATTCTTGAAGCACTAAATATGGCTTATCTTCTTGCATAAATGATGTTGTCATTCCTATAACTGAAGTTTTTATGCTATGTAATGAGGGACCTAGTTTGTAGGAGTTCTATTTTTCTTAGTTTCTTTTAAATAAGCTGGAACTTATGATTCTAGGTTAGTTAGACATTTTGAGGAATTCATAGTATAATCCAGCAATAGAGTAAAGTACTTTGATATCCTATATTGTATCTATGTTTTGTTGAATGAATATATGATAGTTCCTCATTTCAATCTCTGAGTTATAATTCATTCATACTTCTGTGGGGGCCCACACGGGAGGTGAATTCCTTGTTCATGTTTAAGTAGGATTCAGTTAAGTTTCTTTGAAGTTGTTAAGTACTGTTGCTCCTGCAGCCATTGGTAGCAGAACCATTGACTATTTCCTACAGCATAGGTTTACTTCTGAAGCATTATCTATTTACTGTTAAGTTTTTCCTTCAAGATGAGAGTTAATCTGTAGTTTTAGTTTCTAGTATAAATCTCATGTAGTAATAGCATTTACTTTAGTAGTGATGACTATTGAGAAGAACTAAAGCATAAACTTTGCAGCCATCATCTCAAGTTCACATTCCTGCATTGATACATTTAATGAAGTCTAGCATGATGTTATAAGTAGATACATGATGATTTTCAACAATGAATCACTGTTAAAGGATTTCCAATCCTTGAGTTACTAGGATATTATTCTAACCAATCAGAATCGGAGTATGTTGCTTCTGTTATAAATTGCACTCAGATTGTTTGGATGAAACAAATGCTGACAGACATTGGAATAAATTTTGATGAGCTTGTGGCTATCCATTATGATAACACCAGTACAGTAAATATGTCAAAGAATCTAGTGATGTACTCTAAAAAAAAACACATTTATATCAAGTATCACTTCTTGAGAGACAAGGTGGCAAAAAAAGAAATCAAATTAGAATATATCAGTACAAAAGAGAAGATTGCAGACATCTTCACAAAGCCACTTTTGAAAGATACCTTTGAATGCCTCAGAGGTATGCTAGGGGTTCAGGCCCCTTCTAGTCAGAACTAAATGATGTAGAGGTGTATCAGTCTAGAGGTATTCAGAGCCTTATCACTATCTGGACTAGATGTGGGGATCTACTCCTCAAGGGGAGTGATCGTGGAAGAAATTTTATCTATGAAGGAAGCCAAAGCCTTATGGCACCCTTTTCCATTATTGTCAAAGGGCGAGTGTTGCTATGAGAAAATCCTTACTATATGGGAAGATTGTTTGGTTGCAGGACTTTAGATTGATATAACTTTGGGATAAGATTTTCCCATATGTTGCCATCAATGCCAAAGGGGGAGATTATTAGATATTGGTAGTACATGGGAGGTGATTGAGACATTTAATATGTTTAATCACTACATTACTGAATGGGCACTCATACTATTGTCATTTGTGTTTTATCATTGATGTCAACATATGTTTCTATGAAGGAACTAGATTGGTAATCATAATGTACAAATATTGTACGAATGTTTCTGAAGCTACAAAGTTAGATGAGAGTTTAGGTGGATGTTCTGATCTTATATCTGAGACTGCAACATTATATGTTTCATATTAATAGATATATATATGTTTTAATGAAGAGTGGTCACTGGATTGTGATAGTGAGAATTGACAGAGTGAGTCTCTGGGTTTTTGGTATATCTTTTAGAGGATTTGGATTCAAGGTATGCAAGCTAGAAGGATATTAGACAGGGTACTCAAGAATGTTCATTGGTCAATGCAAGGTATGGAATGATTGGTGACATCATCTATGGCGTGTGTTCTGGAAATGGCTTATTGTGAAGCTGACTCAAGAAATGAAGTGTGTGTTTTGTTTGGCAAACACAAATTAATGATATTGGTCCTTAATTGTTGTAATGTAATCATTGTATACTTGTCCTAGATACCATGTGTATCTTAGAAAGTGTTTATGTAATTATTTGTAATTAGGCAAGCCCCATGGGCCGACCTAATCATGGTAAATTGTAATAAGGTATATATGTAGAGTCTTTTCTTTGAAAAAGATATGGATGGAATATATGTGAGATAAAGAGGTTGGAAAATTTGCTAGCTTGTGTCTATTGTATGTAGAGTATAATTTTACTGGTGGACTTCATTGGAATTGATCAAGCAAAGACAGTTGCTCGAAAATGGTTCAAAAGATTGTGTATTTCTTTATATACACCTGTTGCGAACTAGTGAGTTCTGAAGGTAGATTTAACCTTCTTTGGGAAGTAATCCCTCTATTTTGTTCTTGACTCCTTAGAGGGTATGTCCTCTAACAAGGACCATGTATTGTAATGTTTCAATAAGCTTCTAATAGGGCTATATCTTTTAACAAGGATAACTACACTCTTAGTACATCATTTGTGGGTGCTAATTCCCACCGGGGTTTTTACCTTTAACAGGGTTTCCCCGAAACCAAAATATTATGTTATTGTGTTGGCATTCATTATCTTTATTGGATCTAATATTGTGGAGCTGAAAGTTTAAAGTTTAATATTATGTTATATACAACTGATTCACCCCCCCTCTTAGTTGTATTGTTGACTATTATTCCTAACAGGTTTTAGCATGAAGTTCAGACCATGACATATGGATGAGAATAGGTAGAAAGGAAAAGAAATGACTTTATCATGCCTAAAGTGATTAAGTATCACCAATGGAAAATAGAAAAGCTAAAAAATTAGGCATTGAGTGTTACATATTACATGATTACCTTTGCAACATCCTCCCTTGGGGAATTAATAATGGTTTTATCTTACCCTTCATCACTGGCTCTTTTCACTTTATCTCCCTCCCTTTTCTAAAAGAAAGTCCTGTCCTATTCATCAACACTCTTCCTATCACTACAAATTTTAATCCCTTCAACCAAATTATTAGATACCTTCAAAATTAAATATTTTCAGATTTGAAGCTCAATACCATATAGTTTGAGCACACTCTCATCCCACCCTTCAACAAATGTTGTAGTCACTTGCAAGTTGAAACCATGTAACTTCTAAATATAGGGGGAAAGACCTCCAGTGGAAAGCTCATAACAAACCACATAGTTCTTCTATTATTTTTTATGCATAATAGGATCAACCCTATTCCAGTCAACCCCCCGTTTGTAGAGAGAACCAATAAGAGAAAAAACTAGACAAATATCAAACTAGATCCAAACAACATGAAGCTCATAAATGAGGTGATAGCTTGATGCATCATAATAAAAGAGGGACCTATCAATATACAAATATGTACAATTCAGTTTATCATGTCCCAGAATGCATTTGAATACCCCTACATTATCTAATCATTCTTCAATGGAGTTACCGTCACAATGAACATGACTGACCTTATAATATTCAAATTAACTAAGAATATGACTTCTATCTAGGAAAATGGTATTTATGGTCTAGTTAGGGGTATATTTCCATTTTATAGAGTTAATTAATATTAGTGAATCATATTCCAACCATACCTTTGTGAACCCTTTGGAAACTTTCATTTTAATGCCAAGGTAGGTTATGTAAGCCTCAATATAGTGGTTTTTTGGGATCGCAAAGGAAGGGCCACTACCAAGCCAAACCTACCATTATGATCCCAAGTCATTCCCCCACAACTATCAATTATAGGTTTCCTTTTTCTTCTCCATCATTTTCATTTTAATCCATCCCATCAGAGCTTCTTTCCATAATATGTCCACTTTAAAATGTTCCCACTTTCCCAAATTTTTAGAAATATCCCACTAAATATTCTATCACTAACTAATGAAAAAATCATGCTAAAAAGGACATAGAGAAGATCCAATAGCCTTAATATTATTACAATAAACTAGGAAATTATCCTCGTGATCCGTTTGGGTTTTCAAAGCCACCACCTTAGGAGGACAATTAATATCCCTAAAAATTCAATTTTTTCCTTTCTTCTGAGAAACCCCAAGAAACATAGGGCGTCATAAGGGACCATTGGAGACAAAGCGAAGGATTAAAATATTTATAAATCCACTAGATTCAATACTTTGAAAAAGAACTAGGGAAAACCTAGGACACCAACCAATGACTGAAAAAATGAAACCACACATTTCTAGAAAAGGAGTACATGAAGATACTATGAAAATGATCTTCTACATCCTCCTTATAAAGGAAAAATCTATTAGGAACATTCATACCACATTTTTAAAGGTTATAAATAGCTGTAAATTTATTCCAAGGTTGAAGCCAAAATAAACGTCTAACTTTGATAATTTAACAACAACATTCCAAACCAAAGCCCAGAAGGGGCATGCAGGAAAAAAACCTTAAGCTAAATCTTGAAAGAATTGGAAATAGAAATGAAGCCATCCAATGCAAAGGAAAAACAATGGAATATATAATTGGAAAAGACAAAATAACCATAGCCAACAGTGCTAAAGAGGCTCCAACTTTGGATTAATGACCAGTACATCCACCCAATTATCTAATTATGAATATAATCCACAATCTGGCAACCAAACCTTCAAATACAAATCTCCTTGAGCTGGCCCACCTAATTGCAAGGGGGTAATCCCGAAACAATCAATCATCCCAAAATAAGATCTTCCTCCCATCCCATATAGGCAATCTAGTCCCTTGGGATATAATAGATTTTGGTCTTGAAATAAAATTATACAAAGATGAACACTACTCCATAGGTTCCTAATCAGCAATAAAGTTCCTAAACTAATCATAGGATACCAGGTATTTATTATGAATAATATTAGTCTGTTAATTCTTAATATTGAAACTCCAACAAAATTATTTAGCCAAAAGAACGTTATTGAATTCCTTAATTTATCAAATGGCCAATCTTCCTATGTTTCTAAGTAGGCATACTTGATCCCATGAGACTAGATGTATCAATTTTTTTATTATAATCTACTGCAAAATAATTTGGCTTAACAATGTCTCTTTCTTATTGAGAGGCCTTTAATTAATTCGTTAATTTCCTAAATGGTCAATCCTACTAAGTTTTTAGCAAGGAATACATGATCCCAAAAAACTAGATGCATCCTATCTTTTAATTCAGATATGGTCCACAAAAATATCCTTTAAATCTTTTCCATCTTAACCAAAAATTTATTTGGTACATTGAATAAAATCATCGCATACATAGAGATCATTTTGAAATGAAGTAGAGAAGGAAGGGTGAGGATGAGGAAGATGATTACAACATGTGTTTGGGTTCTTCCCCTGGCACTTGACTCCTAGTGGTTCCTTGTTCTCTCGATGCATTTGAGGTTTAACATCTCTATTTCTCTTCTTGATGTGGTGGTGTTCCTAGGGTCTTCTCTTGGCTTCTAGCATAGTTCCTTTCTAGACGTATCTCTCTATTTTTTGCGTCCCCTCTCTCTATTTTTCTTTGTGGTCCTATGTGGGGAGAGATGGGTGTTTGGATGTTATGACTAGGTTTTGTAGTTTCCTATTTTTTCCCTATTTTCTATCACCTTCTTTGTTGGGCATCTTTTAGGGTTATTTTAATATATTTCCATTTATTTCTTTATTTTCCTAGTTGTGTTGAGTATTTGGTTTGACCATATGTTGTCCTAATTTGGTGGCTTCCTAGGATTTTCATTTTTCCCCTTCTTGGCTCCTGTTTGGTTCCCCATTGGATTTTAATTTTGGGGTTTTACATAGGTGGGTGGAAATTTGGGTGTGGTTGGTTCGTGGGTTTGTATCTTTGGGATTGTTGCTCCTATTTTTTCTATGGATTTTTTCTTCTTTGTGCCTCTCTATCTTTGTTTTTTAGTGAGGGTTCTAGTGTTAGAGCCTCTTGCTTCTCCTTTATCAATTGTGTTCTTGTGGGTGCTACTAATTTTTGAGAGCCTTTCTTTCCTCGTGTTGTTTTTTGTTAGGGCTATATATTTTGGGTGCATCGTGTCTATTCTTGTTGGTTCTCGGTGTTTTCTTTACTCTTTTCTTAAGTGGACACTTTTTTTGTGTGGTTGGTTTTGGTCTTGTGAAGCTTCTTTTAGGGTGGAGCTTCCTCCTATTGAGTTAGGGCATCTCTTTGTAGCTTTCTTCTGGGGTGGGCTCATTTTTCTCATGCTTTCTTCTTTCATTTTTCTTATAGAGGTGGTTTCTTACCATATTGAGGTAATGTATTGTTCTTGGAAATATTTTTCTCTTTGCTCAATGATGTCTACTCTCAGACGTCAGTGTTGGGGTCTAGGTTCAAACTTGGTGTCAATTTTTCTTTGGTTGTCTTCTCTTTAGCTACTCTATGGTGGTAGTATCCTCTCCTATTGACATGGAGAGGAGTATTGTAGGTATGGTGAGGACTAACTAGTCAGATGCTTTGGTTTACAACTACATTCTTGTTTTGGGATCTATTTGAAAATCTAGTGTAAAGGTTTGGTGAGCCTTTTAAAACCATTTGATCATCTTCTTTAGTTGGAAAGATCTTAGGTTTAGGGCACGTGGTAATATACTTAGTCAGGTTAAGAGACCTCAATTAAAACCTTTTATTTTTTTTCTTCTAGTGAGTGTTTACTATTTTATTTAGATGCTTGTTATTATGAAGATTATGGGAGCCTTATTAAAACCCATGTGTTGTCCAGTTATCGGTGTCAGATAAAACCTATGGTTTATTCTTATTAATGTTAAGGGATACTTTAAAAAATTTAGCCTTTGAGTTTTTAGGATTAGACCTGTTAGTTCTCTAGTATGTGCCTTGTATTGTCATATCTCACTACATTGTTGCTTATGTGCTATTGATTTGTTTTTGTTCTGAAATGTCTTACCTTATGTAACTATTGGTTAATGTTGGGTTTGAGATCCCTCTCAAAAAAATTTTGTTAAAGGATTTCAACGCCCCTTCCAAATCTTCTTTCCCCTCATCAAAAAATCATAGAATACACAAACATATTCTATAAGGAGGTCTTTATTAATGTAGTTTACCTGCTCGGAACAATGATATTTAGTCTTCTTCTTTTATGCTAAATTTCTTTTAGAATACATGTCTTGTGAAGGTTATTTTTTGGAGATAGCTTTGGGGTTTTATGAAGAGCTTGAGTATGAATGACTATCTATAGAGTGTGAGACATTGATCAATATTTTTCACCCTTTTGAGGGGAAAAGAGAGTATGATGGATTCATTCATATGAGGAGCTCAATATGGATTATCATTGAGAATAGTTCAGGTCTGTGATTTAAGAGTTTGAGAGTGAGAGATCAAGGATTATCTGAGTGGCCCAACTTTATGAGGGTTGAGGATGGCAACATGATGGAGTTACAATTGATTTAAAAAAATTTCTTCAAAGAAAGATCTTTCTAAAAAATATGTATATCATATTATACAATTGACAATATTTTTTGATATTATTCTTAAGCGGGGGGGGGGGATCTTTAGGAGAAGGTGAATTTAATGTCTTCGATATCAATGTAATAAGTGGGGAGAAGGTTTTTGATTAAGTAAAATAGGTTTTACATAGCTCCTGAAACCCACATCAATGTAAAAGTCTAGAGAATGTCAAATAAACCAACCAAAGTAAAGCATACGAAAGTAGCAAGAACAGGCCACCATAGGACCAAGCAAGAAAACACATAGAAAGAAAGAAAAAAATAGAGAAACTAGTTATGCTAAGCTCCTGAGCATAACTGCATCATTGTTTTCAAGGGCTTCCATCAGTTTGCACCATGTCTTTAACATTCTACACTTGGGAGTCTTGTGAATTCTCCCTTTTCTTCTTGGTTCTTGCCTTGGTTCTCTTCCTTGGGCCTTCCTTTTGATCCTTATCTTCCTTCTTAGTCCTCTGATTAGTTTTGGGGTTCACATTTTCTTCCATCTTTTTGATCAACAGTTTCAGATTTTTGTTTGGACGTCTTAAGGATATTAAAATCTTGCTCTTCCACTCCCTTAAGGTCTTTTCCAGACTAATCATTTTGGACTCCATGTTCTTGACCCTAGTTTCCAAGCTAGGAGGGTTCTCTTTTATCTTATTCATGTTTCCTAGTCCCTAAATTTTATCCTTGATGTCCTCTATCTCATGGTAGAGCCACTTGAAAGATCAAAACTAGTCCAGCATGCTATTTTTGGTGTTATTGAGAAAATCCATGTCCATCTCCCTGGCTTTATCACTGAGAACAACCAAAGTAGGGTCAATCAATTCTTCCTTATGAACTTTTCCATCTTTATCCTCTAGAATCTATGGATAGACGGCTTCCCTGATAATGCCCATACACATAGTGTTAATATTGAAATTTCTCCAAACCTTTTTGCCCTTACCGGTGTCCTGACAATGATACTCCTCCCTAAAAGATTCTTATGTCTCATCAATCCTTATGGGTGATTGATTGGTGCCCTTGTCATCTTTTTCTTCAGTCTCAGGGGTTTGAGTTTCCTTCTTAGTACCTTGGGATTGAGGAGGAGGGGATTTTTCCATGCTGATGGTGATGTCAACTGATGGGTGGCCAGATAGGTCCTACATAGGATTGGGAGAGCCCTCTGTTTCCTATTCCAGCTTATCCACAAGATCCAAAATAGGGTTTCCCACATCTGCTTCCAAAACCATTTCATCCTCCTTTTCATTATAATCTTCCTCTGAATTAGAATCCTTCCTGTTCTACTTTTTGGAGGGGAATTCTCTTTTGATAACTTTCTGAGGTTTTTTCTTGGAAGGAGAGCCCTTGCCCAGATTCATAGCCTCAACCTCCTCACTGT
Source organism: Chamaecyparis obtusa (assembly GCA_027943335.1). Lineage (NCBI taxonomy): Eukaryota > Viridiplantae > Streptophyta > Pinopsida > Cupressales > Cupressaceae > Chamaecyparis > Chamaecyparis obtusa. The sequence goes on from BSBK01005229.1 coordinate 543,905, forward strand.
CATCCGAAGGGATGCCCACAAAAGAGCTAGAGGGGACATAATCTGAGCCAAAGTTATCACTTATAGCTTTGCTAGCTCCTATTTCCTTGCTTGAGATTTGGGTTTTAAAGAATTCATATAGTAGAAGGATAAGTCCTTCATGCAGGGTAGGATTTGCAATTTTCTTATCTCTAAAACCAGTAATATTCTTATTCATAGAAGACAAGAGATAATACGGAATGGAAATTTTGACATCATGCCTAAAATGATTAAACAAGATGAAGTGATAAGTTTAGATTCTGTCAAACCTGGTGCTGAGGGTAATGTAGTAGCAGAGAGCCCTCAGAGCATACTGCCATCATGTCTTCACACTCCTAGGGAGGTACTAGATGCCCACTTTGACAATGGCATTCGTCTCCATATCATCCCTCATGAACTTTTTGACAGCGATATCGGAAAGTTTTTGGTCTCTGTAGAATTTTTTCTCAGCAGTAGGAATGGCGGTGACCATCGAAATGACATCCTCCATAATAGTGAACATCTTTCCTTCTATCTCCACCGACCCATCTTGCCATGTTTTAATGAAGATGTTGGTGATGTCCTTCCTATGCCCATGGAGGCATTCAATAAATGTGGTGACCTCTCCTTTTTGCAAAACATCCCATATTTTTGTTCTCTTCTTCCATTTTTCATTGTCTCCTTTTGGATCCCTTCTTAACCTTTCTCCCACCATGACTATCGGGATGGCTCTAGTAAACCACTGGTTTTGCTGAGAATATTTGCTAGCCTTATTTCTAACTTCATCGGCTTTCTTACTAAAGTTAGATTTTTTGAAATGATTGCAAGATATGGGGAAGGGTGCCCTAACTATGTGTGGAGGTGACATATAATTAAAACTCATGCAAGTGTGACATATAAGTGCGGAGAATGTTAGTGTAACTATATTATATTTCTTACACTATTTGTGTTGCTTGTACACTATTTTATAGTTTCTCATATAATTTTTCTTACAATTGTTATGTAATTACATAACTAGAACTCCTTTACATATTGTTTACTTTACATTAATGAACAATATGGAATATTCACATTTTTTTATACGGTTAAGCTAGATGCCAAGAGAGACAAACGTGGTTCAATTCTAGATGTAGGTGTAAAAAATGATCATAGATGATGCAATCACTAGTGTAGGTAAATTGGGGCTAAAAAGTTAGGGTAGAATGAAATTATTTATAATTTTTGGGCCTAAGCTAGGGTTAAGACCAAATTATACTAAAAGAGATGAACAATCACATAGTGACATATAGACATTTGAACAGTCATGTATGTTTAAACTAGACCCAAATAAGTAGCATTTTCTTGTGAAATTGATGAATGTTAGAAAAATATGACCACTAGAAATAAGAATACTTTCACGTCTTATAGTAGAAAAATAGATTTCTTCATATATTATGGTATTATCTTGCATCTTTGTTTAGAGGAATAATATAATCTCCCTTGAATTATTGTACATGTAGTTACTATGTTTGTCCATGTTAACATTTTTGTTTATTTATAGATATTAAGAATGATTTTACTTTAATTTAAATTTAATTATTTTTATATTGAAAATTTGAACTATTAATTTTATGATTTCAGCTCATCATTTTTTAAACACAATTCATACAATGATATTTTTTGTATTCTCATTTCAAACTAATTTGGATTTGATAAATGATATTATTACTCTAAAATAAATCAATCTTTATTTATGGTTCTCTGTTTTAGATCAAAATAATGATTAGTTCCCAATTGTATAGCCACAAGATATTAGTGGTGAAACAATCAAGACCTTTATTAAAATATATTACTTTTATTTTCAATAGATTATTGTAGATTTGTTAAGATGTTATACGTTACAAAATTTGAGGCACTAGTATTATTTGTGCGTTAAAAAATTAAAACATGTAGCCCATCATATTTGTCATCACGGTGTAAGTTATAAAATGACATGCACTATTTTCACATCTTACAATAAGTTTAGATTTCTTAAATATATCAATGTCTTCAATGCATATCTACTCCCATTAGCATTTCTGATTATTTATCGACTTAAGAATAGTTCTAATTTTAATTTTAATTACAGTTTTAAACTATTTTATTTTGAATAATAGAACTATAAATTTATTGGTTAAGTCTATCACAAAATTAATAGAGTCTATCATCTAAATTAATTCCAATTTCATAAATAATATATCCAAATTCAAATCAAATAAGATATAAGAGCCACAACTATTATTCAAAAAAATAAATTGATGAGAATGAATTGATGTAAAAGTTTTTGAACTTACTAATCATCAAATATTACTTTTCCATAATTAAGAAAGGAATGAACACTTATCTTCTAGGGAGGTTACCGCGGAACATTTGATTCAGTGAAAGTGAAAAAACACTGAAATTATGTGTATATATATATATATATATATATATATATATATATATATATATATATATATATATATATATATATATATATATATATATATATATATATATATATTTATATATATATATAATATATATATATATATATATATATATATATATATATATATATATATATATATATATATATATATTTATATATATATATATATATAGGGTATGTGCAAGAAAATGAGGGGCCAAAAAGTGGTGATGTGAAAAATATTCACTTTTCACTCGTCCAAAAGTGCATGAAAGCGCTTGTTGACTTTTTAGTAGGCCTGGGTGTCAGTACACCTGGGCAAACCTGCCACCAAAGCACATGTCTAATTGGTACCCGATAACTGTGGCATATATCCAGCACCCACGAGCCCTATTCTTCATTTCCTAGCGCGATTCTATGAATTTCTAACCACAATTTTCTGATACCGATATAATTTTGAGATACCTAATATTGGAAACCCCAAGTTCAACTTCGAGCATATTCGGTAAGTAGTTAATTGTATATTTTTATTAAATTTATTTCATTTTCATTCTAAATGTAGTGTTTTTTTAAAAAATAGGGTTTTGTATTTATATTTGTAATAATATTTGAAACTTAGATTTGTTTTTTATTTAATCAAGCGTGGCTAACAACAATGAAGAAAATAACCCTCCAAATAACAATCCCAAAAACAATCTCCCATATCTAAACCCTAAATATTTACAAGATTTGATACAAGAAAATTTGAACACAATATGAGGTTTCCAAAACATGTATCAAAATAAACCTACATTAGCTCCCATGCTTGCCACACTAAATACAATTGTTGGAAAATATTGACACACTCACGCATCAACATAATGCTGCTTTTCATTGGTGTGATGATATGCACAACCAATTTGATGACGGGCTTGATCTTGATGGGATTGTGGCCCTTAATATAACTAAGGAAGATATAGCCACCCTTTTTATCGATCCTAAAATTGGAATACCAGTTGACCCCCAAAAGCCCAAATTTTTAATAAAATGGTGCACAAATGAAGCAATGCGCACAAACTTTTGGGATCGCTGGTGGATGGTTTTTGATAAACCACCACATAGCAATTTGGAGGTCCCATTTTATTTCCTTAAAAAATTGTATGCTGAGTTTGTGCTTGGTCAACATGTTGAT